>CM040245.1:150824084-151205784 GCA_022545495.1 Chrysanthemum lavandulifolium | reverse complement strand
CACAATTTTCTCCTCGATGATAGTGATTCCATCGAAATCACCACACACTTGTGTACCTCTTTATCTTCGTAAAATTTTCTAACATCTCTACCCCTACATAGTTCGAATAAACACTAAACGCCTTGATGAGTAAAACCTTGAGTTTCTCTCATGGTCATGACATTTGTTTTCCGAGATATCTTCAATCACTTAGAAGAATTAAGTTCATCAAGTTTACTCGCTTAGATGTTTTGTCTGCCCCTTCGCCGGGTTTTGACACTTCGTAATCAAAGAACATAGTGTAAGCCCAAATACTTGAAATCTTTATGAGAAGACACATGAACTCTTGTGAGAATCAACTTGTTGAAGACTCTCTCGACTATTTATTTAATCAACCCTTATGTAGACAAGCTGACCATCATGAAGAAAACCCGATATACCATACTTGAAACCAAGTCAACTTCCCCACATTTGTATCTTAAGCTTGCACCTAATGATGGAAGAACGGTGTGTAGAATTTATGCTTCTGCAAATCTCTAAGTACTACTACCCAAACAAAGTACGAGACATTAACACCTCTTTCGCGATTATCCACAATCGTCATATGTGACAATCGAGTAAAACAAAGTAACTCCTAATAGTGATAGTTAACTGTGTCTTCAACCATCCACCTCGATCACGGTAACTAGATAAACCAAGTCTTCAACTCAAATTTTAAGCCGAGCAAGTTATCGAATAAGAACACGCCTTTGTGAAAGTCAACTTCAATTTCAAATAAGTGATAAATGATTAACTCAAGTAATCAACTTGTGTCAAATGTCCAATACGAAATAGTCAATAACAACGCCTCGAGGAGTCATCATAAAGAATATGAGCAAGTCTAATTGGGGATTGAATCGACTTATACCTCTCTCCCAATTAGTGCTCTCCCCTAAACCGACAATTTGTTTGATAGATGCCCGCATTAAGAAGAAGTCTTTAGATCGTTAAATGAAACTCGCCTTTAGTCTTCTAACATGTAGCGTAAAATGTAGAATGATCAGACTCGATTTTCTTCAAGATTGTGCAAATGGGAATAGATAGTTAACATCTTCAACTCACACCAAAAAGCATCCCACCAAAAGCATCCCAATTAACTTACATCTTGCAAATCCCTTAACTAAAATCCCTCCTAATCAAACAAGAACATAAAGATGTTCATCAAGGAAATCAACAATCGTGCCGAACGAACACACAAGATGGTAACACCAAACTACCTAATACATCAAACAAGAATGATAGATTGTTCGAATCATCATGTTGATGTATACGCCAAGCATTAACCGGAAGCACTTAGTCGATAAACTCATCAATCCGAGTGAAGATGTCAACCAATGGCTCTTAGAAGAGAAAAGCTCCATGTGAAGATGACCCGAAGAAGAAGCTCGGTTCTTACATGAGTTTAGAGCCAGTATGACCATTTATATTCTCAAATATCAATCAACAATGAAAAAATTCACACTTTTCTCCCCTCAAGAATTGCATACGGAGTTGCCATTCTTGATTAAACAAGTGAACATTATCCAAATGTAGTCTATTCACACTTCTCCCCGCAAAATTAGCATGTGATGTCGCCATCGTCATTATAGTGAGAAAGTGGAATCGTAAAACAATCAAAGAGTCTTGCTCACTTGATGACCAAGCGCATGGAAAAAGTATGAAGCATGTTGATGAGAATGGTCATAATTGAGAAGATTTCTTCTTCGTAAGATAAAGTGCACCGACACGCACACTTTTCTTTTCTTTCGAGGAACGAGGCTTGAATCAAGTGTTCAAACGTCATAATGTTGAAGCACGAGGCCCGAATCGATGTGAATAAAGCGCCATAAACTCTCTTTTCATCTACTTGGCAAACTTGTAATCACCCCATTATCATTCAAGAGGCTCTTTGTCGTGTACTTGATGGAGAAAACCTGATATAATGAATTTGACCTCAAGTAAACTACCCCGAACTCGTGACTTAAACTCGCACATGTGTAACAAAGAGCGTGCCGTAGACTTCATCCTCCATTGAATCTCTAAGTACTCTATACTCTTCATCCAACCAACCATCAAGTAATAGACGACATCACCTCTCGAGAATCCACAATTCAATGCGACATCGAGCACTACAACGTAACTCCTTAAAGTGATAGTTATTTCGTGGTGGTAGGAGCCCAATTCCCCAAGTGGTAAAAGAAAAGGTAAAAGACACCCAACAATAACTAGATTTCCAAGTCTTCGTGATTTGAAGATAAGCTTGAACAAGGATCTTGAAGAATCTTCATCCCACCATCCCGATACCTTCGTGATACTAAGTACACTCGCCTTGATATTTCACTTCAACCTCAAATAAATAATATCAATTAACGCCCGCTACATCTTCCAAATTTCAAATCTAGCCTTCTTTGACATTTAAATGAACTTTGATAATGGTTTCATCCCCGACCATGGTTAAAAGCACGTAAACCCGTAAAACCATGTAATAACCAAACCGCCATGACTAATATCCAAACAAACACCCAATTCATGAAGTACACCCTTTTATCCCTTCTTCAAGCGTAAACCGTAGCACCACCATCAAGTAAGATCCAATTACACTTTCTTCTCCAAGATGGTTCCATCATTACGGATTTTACAACTCTATGGTTTAAACCGAAATAGTTTCTTTCATGGATTTTACAAAACCAAGAATAAACCGTAAGATAGATCCGAAATGCACTTTACTAATACCAGATGTTTTCATTGTCACGGATTTTACAAGTCTATGATTTAAACCGAGAAATAGGTTCTTTCACGGGATTTTACAAAATCAAGACAAAACCGTAAACAATGTCAGCTTGAATGAATTATGACAACTTTGGTTTCAGTGAATATCTGTTTTAGGGGAACATGCAGCGGTTCATCTGCGATTCAAAATCCAACATCATCTACCATCCAATCAACACTTTGGTAAACACATCAATCACGCAATCTGTCAGCTATTGTAGTGACCACATGGAGAAGTAAACCTGATATACCAAACTTGATCATGAAGTAGAATTACCCAAATTTGTTACTTAACCTTGTACTAATCCTTGTGAAGAAGAAATGGTGTACCCAATGTACCAAACCTTTTGACATATCCTCAATTGCGTGAGACACCGAAGTGATAGTTACATTGTGGGTTGAGCGAGAAAGAATCACAAAAGTAACTAAATAGCCAAGTCTTTATCACACTCTATAAATGCTCAAACAAGTCATCTTCGTGGAAGGGTAGAAAGAAGGAAGACGAAAATTAGTAAACGCGCCTGGAAATCATCACATCAAACCCAAATAAGAAATATCGTCCAAACAACTCCGTAGTCACTCTAGCTCCAATAGAAATTCAAGCCGAGACAAAATAATCTTTGTGAAAATGCATAGACCAAAGTATCAACCCTTATACCACAACATCATTCATCATCATACCAAATCTCATCATCGGATCTCGTCATCAAAATTCATCAATAAATCTCATAAGATCCCAATCTCATAAAAAATGATCATATTTTGAGAAGCCGATTCGACACAATCATGTGAAATACCTAATTGGTAACTAGTAATAATCGAGGCCCAATCCATATTCGTTTCTTAAACAAGCTCGATATATTAGCACATCATTAAGCTCGGTCAATACTCTCGATATCACACAATAACGCACATAAAATTTGAAGTATCATTTGACATCAACTCAACCTATCAAAAATGAATACTCCAATCACAACATCAAATATTCATCACATGATTTGACGAAACTCATGAAGAAATATTCCATATCAACGCAGCACACAATTCATGAGATCTAATTTGATTATTCGTCCATCAATCATATCGCCCACAAACGCCCAACTCCCATATAACAATTTATGGCCCAAACGACAAAAAGTAATACACGCCCGTATTTTCCCCAATTGATCGTGACATAGTATTAGTCTCACAAACGGATATGTTGCCCTAATCTTTAGGGGTATTTAAAAGCCACTCAATCACATCTTCTAACCCTAATCACCAATATATCCGCCCCACACAAAAAATCCTCTCTCAAATCAACAAACCCTAAACGCCTCTAACCATCAGTCCGCCATCTCACACCAATCCGCCCCCATTTATAACAAGTCCAGAATCGGTTTAGACAATACTCAGCCATAGGGATGGCTTCGAGTCCTTCATTAATACCACAGGGATGGTAATGAGATTCAATCCAAGCAAGCACATGTAGGTCTTTTCTCGTTCCTATGTTGTTGTTATTGAGTCACAAACGAGCCAAAGATATGGAGTTAACATAATTTGTTAAACTCATATCTTTATTTCATATAGTATCTCATGATCAATGATGATTATTGTTTTTCTTATGCCTTTGCATGATGAATCTTCGAGAAGTCCTTAGAAACAAAGTCGAGATCTTTTGATTTTAATAACGTTTGAGTCATAGATGAAGGATAGATGAGATGGAGGATATGATACGCTTTGGGATGAATGTTGGCAATTGTAAGATGTGACACCTGTTGGTTGTGGGTTTTGATCGCTTACTTTATCATCTTTTTCCGCTTTTCTTTACATCGATGAACAAGGACCAATGATGGTTATGAAACCCGAGGTCAATGAGTTTTGAGTTAATTGTGGTCTTAGTCTTGGTCATTAACATCATCTCTCGCTAACTCGCTTTAAAGTTTATTTGACAACTCTTCATTTAGCAACTCGCATTAGACATGCCTCTCTTGACCCAACTCGCCTTTATAATCATTAAAAGCAACTCGCTTTAAACAGCTTTTACATAACACACATATTGTTGACTCAATAGTCAAACAACCAACTCGCTTTTAAAGATCGCTATTAACTCGCTTAATGTACATTGTATCTGGACAGTATGACATCAACTCACATTGACATTACTAAGCAACTCGCTAAAGAGCAAGTGCAACACGCATCATACCAACTCTCATTGTCCAAAAGACAACTCGCATTCAATAATGCGAGTCCACAACACGCATCCAAGAATAGATTACAACTCGCTTAGATGAAAGATAACAATATTTGACCATTTTATCACAAAATCCAGAAAGCTGAGTACAAGATATCCAGTAGACCAATGTTAGACCATTAGGAAAACAGTTTGGACGACTGAAGACCAAAACCGATGCAAGCATTTGACCACATCACGAAACCAAAAGTGACAACCAAACCATAAAACATTAAGTCAAGTTACGAGAATAGCATAATATAATCGAAACTGCTTTGACCAAAAGACATAACACCAACAAGCATGTAAAAGTCATTAAAAAATGATTCAATCAACATATAAAATCGCTTGTAACCATAATCATACTCGACTATCATAAACAACCCATCAAAGCATCGTCAAACCGCCTACAAAACCGCTTCAAAAACCATGCAAATCATCAAAACAACACAACCTGGCTCTGATGCCAATTGTTGGATCTTTAATATTATGTTGTTTGATGATTCGGGTGGTCTAGGATTGTGATTAAATAAGAAAGCCATTTTAGATAGATGAAGAGAGTTGAGAGGAGGTTCTTGAAAGAGAGTTGCTTATCAAAAGTGAAAGGTTTATTCAAAGAAGCCACACCCTTCCATGGATGGAAGGGGTATTTATAGTTACGTATCACACGACTCCAATCGCCTCGCTGGTCGTATATGTTGGTAAAGACCCGTCCTTTCTCCACGGTGTTGCACTATGCTAAACTAGACTAATAACTAACTAATAAAATAGTAAATAACGTAACTAACGATATGTCTACGAGCCAACTTATGCTAGATAATATTTGAAGTAATCGACTCTTCACTATGGAATTTTCTAATTCCTAACACTTTATTTGGTTAAAATGCATGTAGGTGTTGATTTAATTATTGAATTAATTCTTTTGATCTGGGACATCTATCATGGTAGGTTTAGATTTAGTGTTAAATTGACCAAGTTTATACATTTATGATGGTAAAATAAAATCTCAGTGTTGAATTTGCATGCACGGGCAACAAATAAGTCTTATACACTTGATCACTTTTCTTTGGCCTATGAGGCCACACGCTAGTACGATAGAGATCCTATATATGTATATGTAGTATACATATTATTACAATAAAGACTTACGGAATTAAGTACTCGAAAAGTTACTAAGCTAGTTAACTAACCGAGGACTAACTAGAAATGAAATGACTTATGACGTAAGTCATATGGGACGTCTAAATGGTTAAAAGAAATAAAAGAATGTCTTTTATTTAAACCATTTAAAAGGGGGACAAAACTATATGGAAAGGATTGAATTTATTCAATATTGTTAATACAAATAAATCGAAAACGCTTATTCATATTTAGCGATTTCTTTGTGTTTTGTTGATAACAAATATAAAGTTATCATAAGTAAAATTATAAGGATACATGTTATTTTGTAAAGCATTTACATATAGTCATTTGACATAAATTGTTGTAATAATTCATTTGTTGTAATAGTTTATTAGGATGGTTAAACTATAACCCATGACCCATACCCATGGAGCAAATTCACAACCCATTATCCAATGTCTAGATACATTGTATCTATTTGGATACCCATGACCCAAAGTCCATGACCCATGACCCATGATCCATGACCCATAACCCAAATAGGAGGAGGGCGGATCCCGCTTACACCGGACGGATCCTCATGTAAGGGATCCGTGGGATCCGGAACAAGAGAGGATTTTTGCCTATAAATAGTGAGCCATTTCTTCATTGTAACTCACCCATGTTCTTACAAACTCTCTCATATATTACTTCTTATAATCTCGCATCTCTTGATTTGTATAGTAGTTATTCTTTCTTTGTTGTGATTCGATATAGGTCCTTCTCAAAGTGAGATCACGAGATACTACAAGTCATCCAAGCAAGGGTCCTTGATTGATTTGTTCCTCCACAAGATTTACGTAGCAAGATCTTGTATTTCATATTTCACATAGTTGTTGTGTTATAGTTGTGTTGGTTTGGTCCTCCGTGTTAAGGACTCGGTATTTAGCTTTGTACCGAAAAAGTGTAAGCGACGCTGTGAGGCTTCTCCGCCAATTGAAGGAGCTTGTTGACATAGTGCTTGAACTCTCGAGTAGGTGACTCGGGGAGTGAAGTAGGCAAGGAAGGTGTCCTTATAGCCGAACCACTATAAATCGGGCTTGTGTCATTTCTATCCTTTACTTGCTTTCATTACTTACATTACTTATTGCTTTATACTTTCTATTCATCCACACGATTTCACATAATATCGAATCTAACGCTTTTGAAACTAACTTAAAATCGGCAAAACTATTCAACCCCGCTTCTAGTTTTCCACAATTGGCATCAAGAGCTATGTTTACAAAAGCTTTAAAGTAAATCGTATTTTAAAAACTTTTCGATCACAATGGGTTCTGAAAATTATAAAGAAGGGCAATTTATGCAACGACATCCACTACTTGAAACTAATGGTTTTATTTATTGGAAAAATAGATTCGAAATTTATGTGAAGTCAAAGATATTAATCTTTGTACATCATTGTTGAAGGTGACTTTGAAGCCACTACAAAAGATGATAAAACCGCAACCAAAGAAACACACCTCATGATCAACTCTCCGATGATCAAAAGAAAAGCTTTCAAAAATAGTGAAGATAAAATGGTTTTATACAATGCTTTACCCAAAAGGAATTCAAAAGAGTTTGTATGCTTAAAACCTATAAAGAAATTTGGAATTCTTTAGTTGTAACTCATCAAGGAAATCAACAAGTTAAAAACAATAAAATAGATTTATTTGTTCAACAATATGAACAATTTTCAATATCGGACGAGGATAGTATAGATAATTATTTTGGTAACTTTAATACTATAATTACATCCTTACAATCACTTGATGAGTCTTTCTCTAGTCGCAATCCTGTCAGGAGATATCTAAGGGCACTTCTATCCAAGTGGAGATCAAAGGTAACGGCCATTGAAGAATCAAAAGACTTATCAATCCTCACTCTCGACGAACTCATAGGCAATCTAAAGGTCTATGAGCTTGTCCTCTCTAAAGATTCTGAAGCCTCAAAAGAAAAGAAAGAGAAGCACAAATCTCTTGCCTTAAAAGCCAAGAAGGTCTCAAGCGATAAAGAAAACTCTTCTTCGGATAGTGATGACTAAGAATATGCCATCATGTAAGGATTTCAAGAAGTTCTTTGTAAGAAAGGAAGATATGTCAAGCAACCATATGACGACAAGAAGGGGTTTTGGAAAGGCAAAGACTTAAAAGAAAGCAAGGATGAACGCGCATGTTTTAAATGGGACCCAATCACTTCATTAGTGAGTGTCCCAAACGTGATGAACTAAAGCGTTCGTGAGTGGTTCGTGGGGAATGAGTGAGAGGAGAACTAAGAAATTTGTCTCATGGCAAATGACTCAAACGAGGTATGTCTCGAATCTCTATTATAGTAGCTCATCATTAGATGATGAATCATTGCATCATGAATATGATAAACTTTTCAAAATTAGTCTAAAAATAATTAACAAAAGTAAGATTTTGAAAACAAAATGAACGCTTAGAAAAGGAAGTCATTGAGTTAAACGACAAATTAAAACGCTTTAGAAAAGGGAAGATAATAGATGGGAATGTGAGCTTGTGTTCAACTTCAAACATTAGTTGATAATCTTGATTCCAAGATTGCTAGAATGAATACTAATACTCTAGATATAATACTAGATAGTGTTAAAACATGAAACAATCAAAAGGGTTTAGGTTTTCGTGAACTTAATGCATCAAATAGCGAAGCCAAGAATAAAGAAACACAATTTGTCAAGGCAACTAAAAACAAGCTACCGAGTCACGATCCCACGGATCTCTTGAAAAGGAACCGCCTAGTGTAAAGTGTGGATTCGTGGGTCCGTATCAAAGCAAAAATGAGAAATAATGTAGCTACTTCATCTAGAACCGACTTTGTTATCATTAACAAGAAAAACCAACTCACGTTATTGTTAGACAACCACCTCCACTAAATATATACATAAGTGTTATCGTATGTGTTATTGTTAGACAACCACCTCCATAACCATGTAACATATATAATCTAAAAAAATAATACAAACATAACAGCTGAAATAACTTTGTTTTAATATTTCATCAAACAACCCGAAAGTAATTTAAAACAAATACCAGATTTAAATTGGCTCCGCCGCAACACGCGATTGCTAAATTTCTCTTGAATGCCTTATTAGGGGTGTGCATAACATTTTTAAGAAGGAGAATATATAATCGAATATTATTTAAATTCATATTACATATGATATTTATTTGTTGGGTAAATACAATCGTTGGTCCCTAATCTTGTACACAAACATGACGCTGAACCAAAACTATGCATTTTCATCGTTGGTAGTCCAAAATAATGTTTTTATAGTCTAAACAGTTCCCTTGACCAGGATTGCCAAAGTCAACATAACTTTTCTGGTTGTACATCGAGGGTATAATAGACCATTCACAATTATAACATGCCTTAGTTAAATATAACCCAACACTCAACCCTATTAGTACCAGCGACACACAATTGTCTTAAATATAGGAAGACATTGAACCCTAAATACAAGCAACACACATTCTACCCAAAGCAAAAAAACAATATGGCACAAAACGATAAGGGGAAGGCTGAGTTCGTTGAGGAAAGAAGATTGCCCAATGAAAAGGGTTTGGGTGTTAAGAAAGAGAAGGAAGAGGCTGACATCGGGTTATCAAAGGTTAACGATTTGGGAAAAAGGATTAAAAATCTGGAAATTTTGTTTAAATATCTTAAGGAAAGGAAGGAAATGAGGGAAAATGATGATAGGGAGAGTTGTGGGTCTAGCTAAGTGTATGTTTAGATGATAGAAGACTTTATAGTAGTTGTGAACACGAAATCGATCAATAAAAATCGGGTTCTTATGTAACTATAAAGGTTTGGTTGCGCATTATTATCGACCAAATCATAGCATTTATTAATAGGTTTGACTTACCCAAGTCATACCACAATAGTAAGTTATAATTTATGGCATTTAATAAATTTGTTTGGCTTGTAAGTCAAAATTCAAGATGTTACATTGAGGCATCACGTGTTCAAATCCCAATCACAACACTAACACCATACCAATTTCTTCTTAAACAATACACCATTGTCAATACATTATATTTAGTGTTAAAGCATTTGCATTTTCAACACATATTTATAAACCACTGCCTTTGGTTTTGCTGATACAATGGGGTGTTTGGTTTTGCTGATACAAGTTTTGCTGATAAAAGAGGATGTTTGGTTTTGCTAATACAAAGGGATGTTTGGTTTTGCTGATACTAATTATAAACAATACACCAAATATCACAATACAAAAACAGATTAAATACATAAAACTTAGATAATATTTCATCATTCATATAGTTGGTTACAAGAACAGAAACAACTAGATCAAACCATGACCAACAACCAAACAAAAGATCCAATTTACGTACCCCTTTTAACAACCTATATTTCCAAAACTAGCAGCCAAAAGACCCCATTTATCTACCCCCATGAAATACCCAAAATTCAGTCATTATGCTCAGCCATTTTCTTAGCATAATCTTCGTTGATACGAATACCTTCACCGCTTCATCAAAAATATTTATGAATCGAACAAGAGGGGTCAAGGCTCGGCCCGGGCTTTCCTCACCCATCCAAATTGTCAAGAGCCCAAAGATTCGCTCTTCAATCGCCCCACGTGACGACGATATGGCCTAGCGGCCCAATAGACGAAGGACCCAATACTCCACCGAATGGCGGTCCGGGAGGTCACACCGAATGGATCATCGACCGACAAGACCTTTGGAATTTAGACTGGATACAATTGCCCCATTCTCCGGGTGTCGAGATGACGCCAGAGATGATGTCGGGGGCAATGTCACCGACAACACCAACGGTCCCATGAAGTACGACATGCCCAGGGACCCGATAAAGGACACCAAGGAGTATAAATACACATATAGTAAGTGGTAAAAGGTATAATTTTTCACACACATTTTATACTACACCCTTCTAGAAGCCCCTACTTACTCTCACGGAGTCTCGGTCCTGGACAACACCCGGCGTAGACTAACGTGTTGTTCATCTTAGTGTATCCGTAAAACTTATCTCATAAGGTCAAGGATAACCGAAATACCTCACAGAAAAATACTTCGACATTGGCGCCATCCATGGGACCCGCATTCAATCTGCTAGAGCTATAGGGTGATGGGTTTGACACCTCCGGTAACTTCTGGAGGAGGGGAAGGAAGTTCCACCCCAATGACCAAAGAGTAGTTGGAAGGGTATGTAACTGCGCTCAAGTCTATGATAAAAGAGCATAATAGCCGGAGGGACACCGTTGAGCCGATACGGTTGGATTTTGAGGACGAAACGGCTCCTGACAAGGGCGAGCCGGTGGGCAAGAAGAAGGAGATAGTAACCGGGAATAAAATAAAAGATGACGACCTCGGGAAACCCTTCAAGGAAGTCTCAAGATCCCCTTTCAGCAGACGAATCATCAAATTCTCCGCACCCGAGCACGAGATGCCCACTCACATCAAGCTGTACGACGGGTTGACGGACCCTCAAGATCATCTCAATAGGTTCATGGGAGCCGCGGGACATGGAGAATGGCCGATGCCAGTATGGTGCCGCATGTTCCAACAAACTCTGGATGGAAAGGCCAAGGGATGGTTTGATGGGCTTCCTCCGGGGAGCATAGATGAATGGGCAGATTTCAGGGAGCAGTTCGAAGCTCGTTTCTCTCTGCACAAGGCTTGCCTCAAGGACCCGACGGAGATAGCCAAGATAGTAAGGAAGGCTAATGAAACACTACCCGAGTTTAAGGAAAGATGGACCGTTGAGACGGGATTCATACAGGGTGTACCGGAGATCATGAGGATCTCCTCATTCATGAATGGGTGTAAATGTCCCGAGTTGGCCAAACGGTTTTCCGATAAGGTCCCAAAGACCGTGGACGAGATGATGGTTCGTGTGGATGACTTTGTAAGATCGGAGGAGGCTTTTGCCAGCACCAAGTTGCCCTGGGGAGAGCATTATGATATAACAAGGAGAGCCTCAACGGGACCCTTCTGAAAGGACGAAAGGGTCGCCAGAGGTCATTACGGAGGAGATAAGAGGAGCGAGGGACAGTACGGATATTCAGGTAAGGATCCCGGAAGCTCACACCATCACGGGGACAGGTCGGCACCTTACTTGCCTTCTCGAGGTGATCACCTGAATCGAAGCAACCCCCTTCTGACGTTGGAATCACTCATAAAGCCCCCGAAAGAAATCTTGGCCACAGAACACCAGTTGTGCCTACCTCCTCCGAAGCCGATGCGTGACCCACCCCAGAAGGAGAACCATGACAAGTATTGTGACTATCATGGAGAGAAGGGACACTACACGAATGACTGTTATCAGCTTAAAAAATAGTTAGAGTTAGCCTTGGAGTCAGGAAAGTTGAATCACTTGGTTAGGGATCTCAGACAGAAGGGGAGGAGGGACACCCCCAAGAAGGAAACGGAAGCAAAGGACAAAGTCATCAACATGATCCGGACATGGCCCGAAAGAAGGAAGAGGAAGTCGTCGGAGCAAGAAGAAAGATGGATGAATATGCCCATAACATTCCACCCTCTTCCCGACGGGGATGTGTCAGACGACCCCCTCATAGTGGAAGTAACCATGGAAGGATATCTTGTAAGGAGGGTGTTTGTAGACGAGGGAGCCTCGATGGAAGTGATGTTCGAACACTGCTTCAACAACTTGCATCCGGATATAAGATCCCGACTAAAGCAAATACGTATATATCCGCCGCATTGTGGGACAAGCGACTGCACTGCTGGGAAAGATTGAGTTGGATGTTTCGTTCAGAGATGAAGGGCTTTACAGGAAAGTCAGAATGAAGTTCACGGTTATTCGGGCTCCATCACCATACAACGTAATATTGGGAAGGACCGGATTGAAGATTCTGCGAGCCATGCCCTCCACGGTCCACTCCAAGATGAAGTTCCCAACCCCTCAGGGAATTGCCACCCTTGTCACTCGCTCCGTCATCATCTCGGAATGTAGAAGGTTGGAAAGATTGCAGGCCAATCCTCCTGAGCAGGATAAAGAAGAAGAAGTAAAAGCCAATGTAGTGGGCTTAACGGAGGAGGTGACGATCAATCCGACTTTTCCTGAGCAAGCCGTGACGATAGGAGGTACACTGTTCTCCAAATGCAAAAGACGCCTCAAAGAGCTGCTTCAACGAAACCTTGATGTATTCGCATGGGAGCCGGCAGATATGACGGGGGTTCCCCGGGAATAATCGAAAGGCACTCAATTCCAACCCATCGCTGGACCCGTATGCCAAAAACGCCGAATGTCACAGGGCGGATCAGCGGTCACAAAAGAGTGGAAGAGTGGTCAAAGCCGCAGATCGCTGCACAGTTGAAATATCCTACCGGATATCCAACCCTGCTTTTAGTCAAGAAGTGCGATTGAAGTCGGCGATGTTCACGATTCGGGTTGACTAATCCGTATCAACGATCACACACGGATTTGATTTAATATTCTTTTCCTAAAGGAATTTTGAATCTATCTTCGTGATTATTTTTGATATCGATATTGAGGTTTTATCCATACACTTACCCCTAAGCCAATACTCGAGACGAATCAATTTTTGGCGCCTACCGCCGGAGGTTGTGTCAACAATATCGTTAGAGGTTTGACGATTAGTGACTCGAGATCCTTCTTCGTGAAGTTACTATTTTCTAAAATCAAAAAGTAAAAATATTTTCCTTTTCTTTGTATATATATATATCATATTAAAAATACAAAAAGATTTTCTCTTGTGTTTTGAGCTTAAATAGAAGACACCAATTATATAACATTCTCAACGGAGGTGTTATTATTAATAAGTTCCCAACTAAAGATCAAAACTTGCCTTTGTGTCGCTAGAATTGATTTATTTCTATCGGATAAACAAACCGTGTGGTGGGTATAAGGACTCTTGACATTAAATTCGGCATGAAAAGAGGCGGGTTTTTAGTAAGCTTCACACGACCTAAAAGCTTCTCCGCTACGCGCTTTGTCTTATAGAGGTGATTTATTCACTGGGATTATTGGTTAAGTTCATCGATTTTCAATTCGGCCTCTTTAATTGCCTTGGTTTTGTGCATGCGCACTCGCCTCGATCAAGACGACTTTTAATCAAAATCGAACGCACTCGAGTTACGAACATGGTCACGCCAACGTACCACCAAACCCCCGGCCTTAATCCTCCTCCCGTTAATCAAAATGTAGCTCCCATCTCCGAACGATGGAGGAGCTATGTCAACCTACAATGTACGGGAGGGAGGACCCATTGCACCGACTAATATTCAAGCTACCGATTTTAGCTTGAAACATCATATGATAGAACAAGTAAAACAGCTTGTCAATTTCATGGTTTACTGATGACGATGCAAACAAGCATCTTGATAAATTTTTAACCGCTCACCGTAGTATGAAACAAAATGGGGTCTCCGATGACGCCTTCATCTCTATCTTTTCCCATACTCTTTGACTCATCATGCCACTTGGTTTGATCGACTCAAGAATTCGATTCATACCTTCGAGGAAATGGTTTCAAGTTTCCGCAAAGTACTTTCCACCATCGATGGTGACGGTTGAGAAACGATATCGTAATTTCGTAAAGTATCCCGACTAATCTTTGTTTCAAGCTTGGGAACGATATAAGCTTGCAATTGATCGATGTCCGAATCATAACATGTTGCTTGTCACCAAATTGATACATTTTATAATGGTTTGACGTTGAGACATCGTGATACAATCAATGCCACGGTGGAACTTTCATGAAAAGACGTCCCGAGGAATGCTACGATCTTATTGAGAACATGACCGCCATCATAATTATTGGGATTCTACCGTGGGGTGAATTGTCTCGATCGAATACGCCTTCTTCTCTCGAAATAGCCACTCAACAAAAAGATGGACGATATCTCGAGGATACATCAAATGAATAATCAAAATCAACATCAACAAGTAAAAGCGGTACACCGACTTGTGAGACTTGTGGAGGTCCACATTCTATTCCGAGTGCCCACCATCGGTGGCTACGCACATGAGAATGTTTATGCCACATGTGAACTACAATCAACCGCAAGGAGATCGAATCTTCTTAGTTACCGCTCAAACAATTATCTTGACCTCCGGTTTCAACCAACCTCAACAACAAAACCATAATCAAAACCGCTTCAGTGGTAACAACAATCAAAACCGAGGAGCTAATCATGGAAATCAACACTACCAAGCTCCTCCACCTCAAGTTTACCAACAACCACCTCCTCCTCAACAACAATATCAACAACCTTCTCATCAAGTTGTTCAACAACGAAGTTTTTAACTTACATGAAGAACTCCGACAACACCATTAAATGTTTGCAAACTCAAATTAACGGATGAGGACTGATTTCAAAAGGAAATTGAAGATACGGTAACAAGTGTGATGACTAAAATAAGGAATATGATGGCTAGTTTTAAGCCAATCAACCGCCTACTTATTCTCAACCCTCGGTTCCGGCTCTCTCCAAGTAATACGATTCCTAACCCGAGAGGTGACATGAAAGCGATCACCACCCGGGTGGTGTTGCTTACGATGGACCCGCTGCCCTACCACTAATCTTTCTTCTCCGTATCGTGTGGTGGACCGTGAGACCAAAGCGACAAAGGACCCCAGCTTCCTACTATTGCGGAGTATCAGAATGTCCAACCCACGCTTGTCCAAGATTCTCGAGCCCAAGATGCTCCCGCTAATGTGAAGAAAGCTAATCCGAAACCGCTCATCCCATATCCGCCTCTGCCTTAAAGATCAAACTCTTCGTGAAAAGTCGAATCATCAAATGGAAATGTTTTCCAAATTTTCAAAGACTCGAATGTGGAGATCGGGCTATGGATGCCCTTCTTGATGCCCAAACTTGCTTCTACGATTAATGGATTGCTTACGAATAAGGAGAAACTATATGAGCTTGCTACGACATCTTTGAATGAGAATTGCTCGGCGGTTATCCTCAAGAAACTTCCCAAAAGTTAGGTGACCCCGAAAATTCCTCATTCCATGCGATTCAAGGAATCGCTCAATGCTCCGCCTTGGCCGATCTTGGTGCGAGTATAAATTTGATGCCAAACTCAATCTACGAAAGTTTTATCGCCCCACTTACCCCAACGTGTATGACCCTCGAGCTAGCCGATCGTTCACGACTCGTCCAAAGGGTATAGCCGAGGATGTCTTTGTCAAAGTGGGGAGTTCTATTTTCCCGCGGATTTTGTTGTGGTAGATTTCGATGCCGACCCTCGAGTACCCATCATTCTTGGGAGATGTTTCTTAAGGACCGGTCGTGCCTTAATTGATGTGTTCGAAGGAGAGATTACGTTACGAGTTAATCAAGAAGCCGTCACATTGAACATTAATCAAACAACGAGGTACTCCTCAAATTTTGACGATGCTTCCATCAATCGAATCGACGTTATTGATGTTTCTTGTGAGGAGAACGCTCAAGAAGTTCTCGGTTTTGCTAAAAATTCTACTTCTTCTGAACCATCTTCTGAGCCTATAATTGCCGACTCTTCCCCCTCTCTCACTCCATTTGAGGGAGGTGACTTTCTTTTGGAAGAGATCGATGAGTTTCTTGCTGATGATGAATCGATTCCACCGGGAATTGATGATGGTGTTTATGATTCGGAGGGATATATCCTTTATCTTGAGCAATTGTTAAATGAAGATCCATTACCGTCACTCCCTCCGAAAGAGATCACGATTGAAGAAATCAAATTTGTACAAATGTCTAATGAAAAACCTCCAGAGCCCAAGCTCAAGGATTTACCTCCTCATCTTGAATACGCTTGAAGAACCGAACAAATTTCCCGTCATCATTGCTAAAAACTTAAAGATGAGGAGAAACCGCGACTTTTGGATATTCTTCGAAAACATAAGAGTGCCATCGCTCAGCAAATTTCCGACATTAAGGGTATAAACCTCGCTTTTGTACTCACAAGATTTTTAATGGAGGACGATTGTAAACCCGTTATTCAACAACAACGTAGGGTTAATCCAAAATTCATGAGGTTATCAAAAGGAAGTTCTCAAACTCCTCGCCGGAATCATTTATCCAATCTCCGATAGCTCATGGGTTAGCCCCGCTCATTGTGTCCCGAAGAAAGGTGGAATGACCGTAGTCATGAACGAAGATAATGAATTGATTTCCACGCCTGCTACCGGGATGGAGGGTGTATTGATTATCGAAAGTTGAATGATGCGACTCGAAGGATCATTTCCGCTACCTTTATGGATCGATGCTCGAACGCTTAGCGGGAATGAGTTCTATTGCTTTCTCGACGGCTTTCTCCTGTTACTTTCAAATTCGATCGATCCGCAGGATCAAGAGAAAACGACTTTCACGCGCCCTTATGGAACTTTTGCTTACCGACTAATGCCATTTGGTTTATGTAATGCCCTTAACGCTCCAAAGGTGCATGATGGCTATTTTTCATGACATGATCGAGAAGTCTATGGAAGTTTTTATGGATGATTTCTGCTTATGGAGATTCTTTCACTTTTGCCTCTCTCATCTAGACCACATGCTTAAATGGTGTAAGACACCAATTTGGTCTTGAATTGGGAGAAGTGCCATTTCATGGTTCAAGAGGGAATTGTCCTCGCCATAAGATTTCAAAACTGGATTGAGGTCGACCGAGCTAAAGTCGACGTTATAGCTAAACTCCCTCATCCCACTACCGCCAAAGGTATTCGAGATTGGGTCATGCCGGCTTCTATCGCCGCTTCATCCAAGATTTCTAAGATAGCCCGCCTCCCGACCCATCTCCTTGAAAAGGATGTCCGCTTATCTTCACCGATGAATGCGCTGAGGCATTTAATTTTCTCAAAAGAAATTAACCGAGGCTCCGATCTTAGTTGCCCCGACCTCGGATTCGCCTTCGAGCTCTGCGCGATGCAAGTGATTACGCAATTGGGGCGCCTTGGGCAACGAATCGAAACATTTTCAACCCATACACTATGCGAGTAAGACATTGTCCGAGGCCCAACATAATTACACGACCATCGAAAAGGAATTATTGGCCGTTGTTTACGCCGAGAAATTTCGACCCTACCTTGTCTTATCGAAGACCATAGTGTATACCACCATTCTCGCTCTTAAGTATCTTTTGGCAAAGCAAGATGCTAAGCCACGATTACTTCGTGGGTTCTTTCCTTCAAGAGTTTGATGTTACTATTCTTGACAAAAAGGAGCGAGAACCTTGTCACGATCACCTTTCTAGACTCGAGAATCCCCATCAAAGTGTGCTCAGAAAAGGAGATCACGGAACATTTCCTCTTGATACACTTGGGATGATTGCTAAGAAAGACCCAAACACCCCATGGTTTGTCGACTTGCAAATTACCATGCGGGCGCTTATCGTGAAAGGGATGTCGTCCCAACAAAAGAAAAAGTTTTTCAAAGATGTTAAGCATTATTTCGGACGACCCTTACTTGTTTAAGATTTGTGCGGATCAAGTAATCCGCGGTGTGTTCATGGCCAAGAGGCTCTTGATATTCTCAATGCTTGCCATAACGGACCCATCTGGTGGCCATCATGGTGCAAGCTACACCGCTAAAAAGGTTTTTGATTCCGGTTTTATTGGCCTACCATATATCGAGATGCTCATGATTTAGTTAAATCTTGTGATTCTTGCCAACGCCAAGGGAAAATTTCGTAAAGGATGAAATGCCACAAATGCTATTCAAGTTTGTGAGATTTTTGACGTGGGGCATCGATTTTACGGGACCATTTCCATCATCTAGGGTATAAGTATATCCCCGTGCGCCGACTACTTGTCTAAATGGGTTGAAGCGAAGGCGCCCCCACCAATGACGCCCGAGTGGTTGTTAAGTTCTTGAAGAATTTGTTTTCCCGATCTCGAGCACCTCGCGCTATCATCATGATCGCGGTACCCAATTCAGAATGAACAATTTACAAAGTTATGGCTAAATATGGAGTTACCCATCGCCTTTCACTGCCAGATCACCCGCAAACGAAATGGACAAGTTGAGGTCTCGAATCGTGGTTTGAAAAGGATTTTAGAAAGAATCGAGGAGAAAATCGAGCTCATGGGCCGATAAGTTAGATGATGCATTATGGGCTTTTCGATCAGCATACAAGACACCCATCGGTGCACCCCATTTAAGTTGGTGTATGGAAAAGCTTGTCACTTGCCTATCGAGCTCGAGCATAAGGCATTCCGGCCTTGAAACATGCAAACTTTGATCTTAAGACCGCGGTGATCACCGAAAAGTTCAATTGAATGAATTAAATGAGCTTAGGATCAGCCTACGAATTCTTTGATTTTCAAAGAGAAGACCAAGAGATTCATGATGCTAAAATCAAAAACCGCTTTCAACGCTGGTGATCAAGTTCTCTCTTTAACTCTCGCTGAAGATATTCTCGGCAAACTCAAACCCGCTGGTCCCACCATTCACCGTTGCTCGTGTTTTCCGTATGGAACCAGAGTTTTCTCACCGATGGCCCAAATTTCAAGGTGAATGGTCATCGTGAAACATTATTTTGAGGGACATCCCATCTATGGTTGTCCCGGATCTCCAAAATTTCCTAAGGACAACTCGACTGGATCGAGTCAAGCTAGCGACTCGGTGACCAAAAACAAGAGCGCCGCTGGAGGCACCCCATGCTTATCTCTATCTTCTTTCTATTTTCTAATAAGTGACGTAAGGGGTTAGCCTCTTCGATTTCTCGTGTTTGGTTGTTTGTGATGTTGTGTAGATTTTCCGATATGAAGACTCTCGCTCAAGTTTGTCTTTCTCCACTGAGTTTCATGATCGATGTCGATTTTAAACCGATATCCAAATCTTATCGACTAACGCTTATCTTTGAGCATACTTAATAAACGGCTTTTAGATTTTTCGTTGTTACCTTTCCTTTAAACATTGAGGACAATGTTTCGCTCTAGTCCTGGGTAGGGTAATCTTCGATTTGATTTGACCGACTTGCATATTTTTGTCGTGGTTTCTCTCAGAACCCGCTTTTTCCTTAGAAAATGAAAATTGTGCAAAATGAGAAAATTTAAAATTTTTCGTAAGCTTTTGTTAGTTTTATGATCGAAAAGTTCTTGCTAGTCTCTTAGAAGTTTCTTTAAATATGTTTTTTGACATAGCCTTTGCTAATTGCTTAGACAAGAGGCTATAAATGCGATTCTAGCTCACAAGGCCAAGAATTTGCAAGTCTCCTAAGTGATTTTATATATGCTAAGCTTTGAAAAGATTTGCTAGTTTCTAATTAGTGACTTTGAAAATGCGAGACTGAGATTATTTTACGAAGCATTTGCTAAATTAATATATGTTTTGACACCTTGTTGACTTTTCCGTGAGAGTAGGAATAGAATTTCGACTGACCAAGCGTGGTTGAGCCCTAGCTTGTCCCTTAACCATAAATAATCTAAAATTATCTGCTAAGCATCCGCGGATCTCATTATTCGGATTTTAAATTTTATGGAGATCGAGAAATGATAGAGTTACTTATGAGTTTAGATGCTAAGCTGGAGTAGTTGGTTCTCTTTAGAGCCCATCAAGGTACTTATGGCTTTTTGTTCCCACAAAATTGTTTCACCCTATATCTGCTCTAATAAATAATTAGAGATGTCGAGTTTTTGGCTTATAGTTAGTTCTTTATCTTCTTAAAAGAATCTTTGTTTTAAAAATTGGGTACACATCAAGGATCCGTAATAAATAAGTAATAAGTAATAAATAAAGTTATGAGTCATGTGTCGAGATCGGACCCTTGGATCTTTAGCCGTGATCAGCGAGGTTCTTGGTCTAACTAATCGATCCTCATTTCATGAAGCCTATAGTCTTGGATTTACCCCTGAAGCTCCTTAGTTCATAGCTCATAGGTAAAAGTATAAGTGCAAAAAAAAAAAAAAAAAAAAATCAAAAATATAAGTGAATAAAAATTCCTTGATGGACCTCATTTTTACGATAATGGTTCTTTTAGAGAAGATAGATAACTAATTAGCGACTTAGCTTTATATCTTTATCGGAATAAAATTATCGAAACGAGAAATTTGAAGAAATTCATTTCACAAAAATAAAAAAATCTAGAGGAAAATAGGAAATGGGAACAAAAGGTATTACACAAGTAACTTCCATGGGTAGTGTTAGCATCTAGAATCATATTTAACAATGATTTCGATTTTACGCTTAGTTTGGGACTTGTGAAAATCGTGGACGATGTATTCTATCCGTATGGTCACTTCACCGTGGTTGTGTTTTCTATCCGTGATCCTAACGTGTCGCTTGAAAATGTTGAGTTATTGATCGACATGAAAGTTCAACAAACCGTCACCATAATCTAATGTGCTTAATCGTAATATCTATATGTGAAATAAAAAGGTAAACGGGCGCTTTTAGAATTAGGGTTTCTTAATCTCTTTGAGGAATCTTTGCTACTTCTTCATAGGTTTAGTAAGAGATTGAAACTTTGGTTTTAGAAGCGAGTTGATCAGATTACATGCGAGGACACGATAATAGTCTCGTTCTGGTATTTTGATACGTGCTTAAACACATATCATTTCTTTATCAAATAAAACCCAAAATAACCAAGGAAAAGCTGCTTATTGCTAATATTTGTTGTTTTCGAGTTTGTGCTTGTGTGTACTTGATATGTCAAACACACAAAAAGGAGCCAAATCGACGAACCGAGCACTAGAGATTAAGAGAGTCCGAATGAGCCAAGGTCGAAATTGTGCATTTGTGAAGATTTTATTCTCGAGGATGATTTTTGGAAGATATGATCATATTTGAAGAATTGTCGAATCATCCCTCATCTTTGAGCTTTGGCAAGAATGACCTTCAAGTTTCGTGGTTGCAAAATCAGCCTTTGGTCTACTAAAGATTGGCAAAACAACCCTTGGATTACATTTTCGCTTTTACATGTTTGGTCCTCGGATTTTCAAAGATATGCACTTTGGTCCTTATAATTCACCCTGGGTCCTAAACTAGTCCTAAATTTAATCCATATAAACCTTGGCCCAAACACATAACCAAACCCATGGCCCAATATCAAACCTTTAACCCTATCCAAAACACAAACTACACTCAAGTTATAACTCAAACCCGCTTACCCAAATGAACCCCGTCAACCCCATCTTACCCGGTCAACATAATCAAAATATATTAAACAAACACCCTGTGCTAATTTTACCCTTTTACCCAAACCAGATTTACATGAACCCTAAATTACCTCTCACCAATTGGTCAAATTAATCGCAATTATATATTTGTACTTGCTTGACACCTCGACGCAGACAAGTGCTGTGTCATCAATCCGTGTGCCACACCTCAAACATCGCTCTCTCATTGGTGGATGAATGGATGATCTAACCAAGGCTAAGATCAAATGGGATGCGTGGAAGAGTGATCAAGGGCTCAGAATACTCCAAAAGAAACACACATTTGCATCTTCTGGATCCTTCCAAGAGGCTGAGCTCAAGTATAAAAGGACCTTTTCATTCACATCTTTGGATATGTAGTTTTTAGTGATAGAAAGTAGAGTGTAGTGAGAGAGAGAGTAGAGTAATTTAGCTTAAATGTATTTTTAGTCAGAATTTCAAAGTTTCATTTGTATTTTGTTATTAAAGTAATAAAAATAATTTCTAGATTTGCACTATAAACTTTGTTTTCAGTTTTGTTTATTAGCTTTCTCATAACTGTTGGAGCTTATTCAAAACTTTCTTTAGCTTACTAATTCATTTAGCAAAAATAACAAAAATATAAAAATTTCTTTAAAATAAAAATATGTTAAATCTTAGTTTTCATTGATTTCGCTAATAAACTGCTTTTCACCGCCTCATAAGCTTCTCAATAGCTTATTGAGTGTTTGTTAAATTACACGTCAGACTTATTCTCAAATCTCTAGTAGTCAGAAGTCAAAGTGCGTAATTCAAGGTCAAATTGCTCAGAATTGCTGTTATGGAGATGGAATTGCGTTGATTATGATTAGTTTGGGTTGAGATCAGGTTTAGGATAGTGGTGACTTGAATGATTTGGCAAGCCATTGTGGCTAGGACAACTGTAAGCTCTATTAATCTCATATCAGTTATTATTCACAAATTCAGTATATTGCTAATTTGATAGTTTTTATTGGAAATATTACATCAGTTAATTGTTAGTTGAGTATCTGAATCTGTTTTTGTAGCAGTTATGGTTTAGAACTGTGTGTTAGTGATTTTAATTTGCATTATCAGATTTTAAGGTGTGTTTGGTTCACTACAGGTTCCTGAGTTTGAGGTTAGTTTATTGTCTAAGTTGAGTTGGTTTAAGCTTGAAAAGGTTTATTTAGACTCAATTAGATCAGTTACTGCATCTTCATATTCAGATAATCAAAATCACCTTTAATCACTCTTAGTTTTCATATCAGTTAGGATTTTAGAAATCATAAGCTTGATTTGGTTTGTGAATTCGTTAGAATAGCTTATTTTAGCCTTAGAATAGCTTAACATAACATTCTCAGTTAGCAAATCAGATTCAAATCTCATATTAGTCAACATTTCACAATTTGTCTTAAAAGTCAAAACTGTTTTTTCACAAAACTGTGTAGATCTTTCAAGGATTCATTACTTGTTCAAAGTTATTGAATTTTGGGAATCACAAGTTCAATTGGTCAAGTTTTGAAATCGCTTTTTTCGAATTTCTCGAAATCATTTTAAGCGCTAATAAGCTCACTAATAGGCCTCGACGGTCTGCTCACATTCAAATTTTATTATCGAAAGTAGTAGGCATCTTGCAATTTTATGCACAAGGCTTATTTTGATTATTAGAAGCTCAATTTTGGTTTGTAGATTCTTTGGTTGGTCTCTCAAGATCACAATTCCGCTTTCCATATAGCTCTTTGATAATAAGCTGCATTAGCTTATAGTTGTGGTGTTTGGTCGTTTGATTTCATTAGCCACATTAGTGTAATCAGCTTATTAGAAGTTTAGACTAGTTGAATAAGTTGCCTTAGAGTATTTTTAGCATATTATAGCTTCTGTAGTTAATTGGTGCTTTTTGATAGCTTGTAGCTTATTTTGTCTAAGCTTATTCATAAGCAGTTACATATCAGCTTCTTAATCTCTCACATTAGCCCTAGTTTTTATATTTTTCATAGAATTAGAATATTATTTTAGATTTTTACTGAGTTTTTCATAAATTTTCATCACTGTTTAGTATTTTTCACAATTTAAAACAGTTTTTAGGTCTTTTTAAATAGCTTTTATTATAATTAAATCGTAAAAAGTTCCAAAAATAATTTTCAATTTTCATAGATTAAGATAAATACAAAAAACAAGAAAATAATTTTTCTAGATTTTTCCTAGCTTATTTTGTAATTTTAGCCATTTAATTAGATTTAAATAGTTTTAAATTGTGAGAAAATAGAAAATAATCTTAAAAATACAAAATTAGTTTTGAAAATTCTCTTAGGTTATTTTAGATTTTAAGAAATATTTTCATATTTTTCCCTTTAATTTTCATAATTTTAGTATTTTTAAATTAGTTTTAAAAGTTAAAATTAGTTTTAATTCAATAAAACTTAAAAATCCTAAAATTAGTTTTAATTCATAAATAGTTTTCAAATTGCATTTTTAAAGTAAAAGTAATTTTAGGTTATTTTTAGATATAGATTAGACGAGTTGCATTTTATTTACGCTTCGCTTATTACGCTTTTAGTTAATTTCTAAATTAGGATTTCGAGATTAGATTCCTTAATTACTTTCCCTATTCCCGTAGTTTTAATAAAATCAAATTCAACAAATCAAACATCGAGCATTAAATTCCAAACCAAAAACGACGTTATAATTCACGCCGGGAAACGATTCGTCGACTAATCCGTATCAATGATCACACACGGATTTGATTTAATATTCTTTTCCTAAAGGAATTTTGAATCTATCTTCGGATTATTTTGATATCGATATTGAGGTTTTATCCATACACTTACTCCCTAAGCCTATACTTCGAGACTAATCAAAGACTCTCGTCAGATAAGAGCAAAATGAAGAGGAAATTGCCTCAATCTTGACTCGTTACAGAACGGAGAGAAGAGGCACCGTGATGGAAGCTAGATACAAAATGAAGTCGAGAAGTACTACAACCGAAAGGCACGGTTGGTATCCTTTAAACCGTGTAGTTCAGTATCAAGAAGAATGAAGCTAGCAGAGCCAAGATCAAGGCAAGCCGGGACCAAATGGAAGGGCCCTATCTGATCAAGGAAGCAAATCTAAACGGCTCATACAAGCTAGAAACTATGGATCTAAGAGGAGGTGCCCTGTGGCACGCCATGAATTTGAAAAGTGTTTTCTTTAGACATTAACAAGTGAAATGTAAGCCTACGGCATGAACTATTTTATTTTAACTTTCATCAAGAAATGATATATCTCTCTACGCCACGGATGGAGGAGGAAAATTTACCTATGATTATATCTCATGCAGTGGAGAGGAGCAATCAAGGAGACTAGCTACCCGACCGCCACCCAAATACCCAACAATCAAAACTATTTTACCCCGTAAGTGCAACGACACTGTGGAAGGCCCACATACCGCTTCGTAAGGCAACCGTGATACCCCGAATAATGCTAAGTCATTAAGGAAGAGCCGAGGTCGTTGTTCCCTATTCACTATCGCTTAAAACAATTAAGTACTTTAAACAATTTAATAAAGGAACAATGACCTAAATTAAAGCAAGTAAACACACAAAGTAATTTTCAACATCATATTCTTTATTAGAAATTAATAAAAAGATACGCTACCCAAGTACTTGCATAGTACTTGGGATTGAAATGACAAAGTTTGGTGACTCCTCCTAAGCTCAGCTAAGTCTCGAGCACAACTCTTAGAGCCCACCGAGCTATCTCAGAACTAAGTTTTGATTTGGAGGAGTGAAAGATGGCTTACGCAGATGCGTGTTTTTACAATTCACAAGCTTAATCTTTTCACTCCATCTCTTATGCTATTTATACATGTATGATTTTGACTCTTTCCTAAGTGACAACTAACATCATACGTAAGACAAAATACCCATGTATTTTATCTCGCTTACAAAGACTATTCTAGGTAAGTGGACAAGACTACTTTCCTAAGTTCAATGATGACAATGAGCCCGATCTTTGCTATCTGTGAAAGTTGACTTTGGCTGATAAGTACTGCCTTATCCTGCTTCGAACTTATCCCGCCATGTCCAAATTTTTTATTCGCCTTTACATCCCGCCTCTACTCAGCTTGTCTTCAGTAAGTAGTGGAGAGAGTCTTGTGATCTGCCGAGTTATTGTCATCACCATCGAATCCATCATCTTCTTGACCCGCCTTCACCCTTTAAGTTCCGCCTTACTAAGTGGAGAAACTTCTTCTTGCCTCATACCGAGTATCCTCAAGATGACTCATCGAGAGAATATGCACTCAATGGACCGTTAGTGTTTAACGGACTAAACATTTGGGCTATTTTCATTCAAACCTAGATTAAAGGGTTCGGGTATTTATCGAACCCGTCAGCCTCCCCTATTTGATATACAAATAGCCCAGTGATTGATCAGCAAGGAGCAAATGACTTCTTCTTACACCGAATGTACTAATGAATACATAAGGAACACCAATATTTTAACAAAACATACATCGCTTATTGATCAAATTACAAGGTTCCTATCACTAGTATAAAAGATAAATCAAAATGATGTCACCCGTATGGATTCTCAATGCTTCAAGCTTGACTTTCTTGGTGATGAGTGTTTCGTCAGATGGTCTCTTATCTTGGCATTCTGTGTCTGACAGTAACCCGATGTTTCACTGGGTTCGATCCGAGAGGCCATGGGTATGTAGCTCAAGATTGCGCCTACACCACCGATCAATATCACTCCATCTTTGAAATGTCGGGTTTCATAGACATCAATGTGGAATAGCCCTTCGTGCTTTTCAATCACTAAATAGTTCACGAACTTAACTCCTTCGCGCGCCCTCGCTGCATTCAATCTAGGCACTTTATCTCGTGCCGAACTCAACCCTTTCCTTTTCCAGCTGGATGATTGTGGTTGAGATCCTTGAGGTGCATTTAAGGCGTGTCAGATTCCCGCCAGCCGTGTATCTCTTAGTCTTCATACCTCTTATCGAGCATCTCCATCGCCCCTTAATCACGTGATTTTGCTTCTTTTCAATAATTGATCGAGTTCATCGAGTTCATGATCCCAAAGTCGCGAATTTTAGATCATGAACCTCGAATGCCTTTATCATCCTCTAGACGCTCATTGCCGCGGTTTAGATATGGGATGGATTTGACATCATGATCTCTCAAGGCTTCGCTTGTCATTGTCCAATTATAATGGTCAATTTGCTTTCCTCGATGGTCGCAGCTTTTGTTCTTTTCATCCAACTCGCTTCATTTCAAACCATTTTTGTCGCTCGAGCATCCTTGAACCTCCGTCCCGCTCGACCCTTTTCAAGCTTCTTTGAATCAATTCTACATTCTCGCCTTCTTCAAGAATCACTGAATCGGTTTACTTAGTCTTCTTTATTGTTCTCAACTTGTTTCAATCTCCTTTCTTCTTTAGCAAGATATTTGGTTAGTCGTTGAGGTGTGAGAAGGTATTCAAAGGTCACCGATTTTGTAGGAATCTTCTCGTGCCCAAGAATTGTCATTTTGCCTTTTCCTTTGTCCCGGCCTCGAGGAAGATGATGCAACCAGGTGGTGTTGGCATTATAGGTGCGATCACGCTGTTGTTGTTGTTGATGTTCGTGGTGGAAGTGATGAGATGGGTATTGCCGAGATCGGTGGTGTTGGCTCCCGCAAAGGTGAAGAGTAGTTTCTTCAAGAATATTCTCCTCAACTGCTGCAACGCCGCCGAGGGCAAGAGTTGTTAAGCAGTGCCGAGGGGACCGAGTACTGACCAAGGCCTCGAGCAATTTAAGTGAGTATGGCTTTTATATTCAAGTATCTATTTGAATGCCAGGACCTTAGCTTCCAAATTAGCCTAAGATACTTCAGAGGCCATGCGCGCCCAAGATTCCGTGCCAAGGAAGTTGATGCATGAGCCAACGAGCTATTCGAGTGTTCACAGAGTTCAATGTGGTTTCAAGTGGACCGGATCAAGAATGAAGACCTCAACATTTGCCGATTTGAAGCTGACCGCCCATTTAGGCCGGAGGATTGTTTCTGGCACGCCTGTAGCCTCCAAAGACTTTAGAGTCGAGTGTCGAGTCGCTTTCGATGCATTCCCCGATTTCATCTACTTGCGCCTACACTCAAGGTGTCTCGAGGAATTTATCCAAATTTTCATCCAATTCGAATGTTGTCATACATCAAACTCAGACTATGAACGCTTTCATCAAAGGCTTGGACCTAAGCCTTTAGATCAAGATAACTTGCACAAGCTTCAGATTTTGTTCCCACAAAGGTTTCAATGACCCCGTGAGTATAATTTTTGAAGCTTGGTGATCCACCCAACGAGCCGCTTTCCGTAGTTGGGAGAACATTATCAAATCTTGCAAATTCACTGGAGGAAGAGGAGCCATCATTTTCAAAGGTGAATGGTGATTCGCTTTGTCTTTCGATCAGCCGAGGCTCTTGTTCGATTGAACCTCGGCCCACTTCTTCCCCAAATTGATAGAATTTCATCATCAAGACGAAGCTCATCTTTATAGAACAAGATTCTAGTAACATCAAGAACGGTTATCAGGGATTGGTGATAGGTTCCATATCGGTGGTATTAATCCCTCCGAGTCTTTGTCCCCTTCACCCCTCAAATCAAAGTGGAGTTTTCCAAAGGCCTTCTCCGAGTCGATTTGTAAAACCCTAAAAATATAAAACATATTGAGAGACTAAAATACCTTTGAATCAAAATTTATTAAAACGAAATACATTGATGTTCATTTAACACAATTAAAACCTAACTTACTTAATATTTAAAAACTAACGGAGTATATTTATGTAATCGACATTTGTACGATAAAGATAAACGCCACGCTGCACAAATCATTGGTCTCGCTTTGTTTTCTTGTGAACTGATTGTTAGCCCAAGACGTGGTCTCGCTTATGGGTTGGATTTGAGCCGAGACCAAAGAGAGCCCAAAGGCTGGTTTTGTTGTGTTCGTTAGACCAAGCCAAGCCCACCCATCAAAAGCCCAACCTATTTGTTCCACTATAAATACAATCACATGACCACAAAATTGGAACCCTAGTTTTGCCTCCTCTCTTTTCTTTTCTTCTACTCGGCCGAGCATTAAAACCCTTGGTGTCGAGACTTTGTTCAACAAAGCTAAGGTATAACATGTTTTCGCCTTCCTTTGTTACACCTTACGTTAATATATGTTGTATCATGTTGTTTTAGTCGATCTTGTGTTTTTCTTTACGAACCGTATGAAACAAACACAAACCATAATGAATTGAACCTTGTTAAGAGAACATGTATGTAATACGATTATTTGAATCGGATCATAGGTATGTCGAGCACAAGAGAACCAAATCACATATATAGATGTTATTATGCCTAATAAATTGAAACCCTAATTGGAATAGAACCCTAAGTGTAATTAATGGTCTAAACATGTGATTATAGTGGTTTTAATAAACCCTAAAACCGACAAAGATCATATCACTACAAGAAAATGGCCTTCGTGACGTAAAACGGTTTCACTACTAAAGGTAAAAGGTGGTCACAAAACTGCTTAGTGACCATACCGAGTGGTCACCGTCGTCACTAAAGCTCCACACAAATTCTATTAGAGACTAAAATATGTTTTGTCACTGATTTACACTGATTAGTCGCCACTTTTAATCCGTTAGTGATTTAAAATTTTCGCCATCGCTTCGATAGTGACTAAAAAATGGTCACCGTTTTTACTATTAGTGACGAGAAAGTCGCCGAGACTACCGAAAGTGTTAGAGACCAAATACCTTGTCACTAATTATGAGCATATAACCAAAAAAAAATGGATCTAGTTTTTGTTTTATCGCTAAATCTTTATGCAAACAAACTTAAATCTAAAATCCTCTAGCAATGCAAATCTTACATAATAAATTTCTTTCACAAAACCGATTTTACAATAAGTATGGTCAAAACTCGACACAAACCTAACTAATAACCTATCAAATTCATCAAACACGATTTGTTCCCTAATCATTGCAAACATGTTCAATTCCCATCAAAGGACAGCTCCAAGAGGTTTAAAAGCTATGCTTCTTCAAGGCCTTCAAGTTCCTCGTCTGTGATCTACATCTTCTACAAATTTCCCAGAAAGAAGGTTTTCAAGAGGCCTTGAACCAAAGTTGGTGAAAAGTCTTATATCTTGGTGAAGCAAACGAATAGACCTAATAGCATGAAATTTTATTAATATAATATCAAGCCCGTGATACAAGTGAAAATAAAGTGTAATCGTACATGTATGGCTACACAACTATGTGGTAATTACCGAATCGCAGCTTATCTCGAACTTTAACTTAGGCCACAGCATTGCAACCACTACTTCACTAACAAATTTACTTAACACCTCTTAGTTCATCAGACCCATCCGAACTAGAAGTAGTGCTACTTGACCTCTGTGATATAGAGAGAATCGGCAGGTGGACCAATACCCAACCCGATTCCAACAATGAACCGCCTAACCATCATCCTTGTCAAATTGCTGGTTGTTGCACAAAAAGAATTTATTAGTATCTTTATATATGACTTCAGATACATGATGAAAAGGTAAAATTTGCATACTTTATTTTTTACCCTCAGAAGCATTATTTGATATTAGTAACTTCAATTAAGGTGTACTAGTTTTTCGACATTGACGATTGAAGAATGGTCAAAAGTTTGTTAAGAAACAACAAACAATTCATCGTGCAAGTCAAACATTTTTCTTCTCGTGAAAGATTATTACCTACAAGCAAAGACCGATGATCATAGGCAAAGCACACAAATTTGAAAAGTCCTGTGGCGCCCAAATTTATCAAAGAATCCAACCACCGAACAGAGAACCAATTAAGGTACCACCAAGACACGATAAACCACTGTGACCTTCATTTACTACACACGAGGCTAATAAGCTATAGTTTAAATGCTAATAGCTTAAAGTTTGCGATTCTCGTGAAAACAAAAAGATATCTTCTGCTAGGCTATTCCCATTGAAACCAAGATTATGTGAAATGCTTTCAAGCGGTTCATTCACTACCCTGCACATAATGGAAACTGGATCACATGTTTCAAACTTAAAATACTAACTAATATTTCATCTTGCATACGTAAATAACCTTGTCCCTTATAAACGCCACATCCGGTACTACTTGGCTTCACATCGCTGCTTGCCAACGCTGGCTTGTTACCGCTATTTGCTTGCTCGATGATCATAGCTCAATACTCCTTTCCGTGCCCACCTATTTTCATCCGAGGAACACTAACACTGCCGTAATAACCATCGCTTAAAAGTTACTCTAAATGTTAGCTTTATTGGGAATATACCGCCTTTGAGTTGTTAGAATTCACTTCGAAGATGAGATATCAGAATAAATAAAAATGAAGTTCCTTGTTAATTGCCAATCATTTTGTTTTAACTTTTTCACGCTAATGTTTCTTGGTAATCACCACATTTCAAGGTCAAACTTACGAATCTCACCTTGGTTTTCCCCGACATATGTTCGAGGCTTTATGACTTGAATTTTCCATCTCATATCCCGGGATATAAACAAAAGTTATTATTAGCGTAAACCATCAACCGAATTTCGTTAAGTTCTGATCAGAATTATTTAAGGTCCGCACATACCAAACCTGCTTAATTATTTAACTATTTCACTAGCTCCATGCTAACAATCATTCAATACTCACACAAACCTAAAATTACGCTTATCACAAATGATCATGTAATGTGAACAAAGATATAAATTTCTATATATCAACAAAGTACTAATCAAGAATTTATACTGGATAAATTATCTACACTTATTACCGAACTAGTACTACTATAGCTAAATCTAAGCTAATCACAATCATACATCAGGATACAATTAATTTTGAATTCAAGTTTCAACCTTATAAGAAAATGATAGCAAGCAGTGTCATGTGGCTCAATAGAGTGAATGAGACCGTATACCATCTATGACTATAAAACAGAGTACAAAGAAACTTCATAGTTTCATCCCACCACCTAATAATTATGAGAGAAGGAAATAATAAGTATGAGGTCCACTACTCAGAAAGGATCATCTAAATAGTGATATTTGCAAGGATCATCTAAATAGATTATTTGGATTAAAAAGGTAATGAAGTTTCAGTAACATGTGTGTCTAATTGCCCCCCCCCCCAAATTAGTAGCAATTGAGGGGTAAATTGTTATCGGTCACGACCGACCGTATAAACAGCTACCCATTCTCACCCAATTTGATTTTCTCACGATCTAAAGGTTTCGTATATGTGCAAATAGTTACCACGAATAATTTCAAAGGAACGGTACCAAGAACGCATTGCAACATAGACATTAGTCGGTACTTCCTTTGCTTCAAGCGCCATTTTAAAGCATCACCGCAAAGAACGAAAAGGGTGATGTTATGAAATGCAACATCAAACACATCAAATTGCCTCGTTAGTTATCAAAATCTCAACAGTAAACCAAGGGTGGGACACAACTAAAGTCAGAACATCGAATAACCGTGAAGGTGAAGCTATGACTATTTAGCTAGCCTAGTGTATGTCGATCCATATGAGATATTTGCTAGTAGCTTTATCTATAAAATACATGAACAATAGCCAAAATTTCAAACAAGTCATATATTGTACCGCCATCTCGTTATCTTCGCAGAGGTGAACCACCTCCAATGGAAGCATACCCTTCTTTACTTTTGGGTGCCCCGAGTGTCGAATGAGCTTTGCTAAGGGTCGCTAGGAACCGAACAACCTTGGAAGCCGAATGATATCCCGCCACAATACATCATCATTATAAGTACAACACATAATAACATCATCGATTACGTATATGGAATTGCTTATACCAACAAACAAAATAAGTTATACAAAAGGGTTAAACATCATTAAGCTGCCTCCGTCCTCCGAGATTCAAAAGAAGTACCCAACTTTCTCCTCCTTGATGTAACGCATGAGATTCAAGCATCACTTATTAGATGCGGCCCACACCCTCGCAGAGCAAAGCGCTTTTCCCGCTAGACTTCTACCGAACGGGTGTACGAATTGCAAGTTTGGGAAGGCACCCACTGTATCAAATGGATTCGTAACTCCAAAATGATAGACATGTTATTTGACGCGCATGACCCAAAAAGGAACTTGAAGTTTAATTCTAAAACTAATGCGATGAAAATTTGGATAAAGCCACGCTATCAACTATAACGTGTCTCAAACTAATGCGATGAATGGGTGTACGAATTGCAAGTTCGGGAAGGCACTCCAGCTGTATCATGATCTTAACTCCAAAATGATCGACATGTTATTTGACGGGCATGACTAAGCAAAAAGGAACTTGAAGTTTAATTCTAAAACTAATGCGATGAAAATTTGATAAAGCCACGCTATCAACTATAACGTGTCTCAAACACAATACTCTACTATGCACTAATGTACGGAGACAATAAGTAGAAAAGACAATGATTTATCCGCTTGTAACTTTTTCCACAACAAAAAGGATAAATTTTAGCTTAGCTACTAATTTTAGAATCTAAAGGCCGATAACCGTGGACAAATAAAACACAAACACATCCCCGAGCCAAAGCACGCTTGAATTACTTATCTTTTCATTATTTTGTATTGTTTACTTTCTTATAACTTATAATGAACCCTTGATACTTTTTTTCTCATTGCAGTATTGGGTTTGGTCAAGTAACTGCATTTATGAACTATAGTGAGCACCTACATAACTCTTTCTCATGCATCCCGCGACAAGCCATAGCGTGACCTCCGCCCAAAGGCCCCAAACTAGAGCCTAACCCAACCCCACCACCATTACCCTTCCACCATATCTTGCACCAAGCTCATTAAACCACACCTAACCGCGCCTCTCCACCATTTACTGTGCCACTATAGCTTGAACCAAGGCCTCCAAACCATCACTTAACCGCACCCTCTACCACCACCGATACACCATAGCTAGCACTTAACGATTTATGTTAAAAACTCCCACCTAATTGCACCTATAACCAGCCCTATTCCGACTTAGTTTTCATTGAAGCATTTTAACAAACACTTTGTGTTCATGTCGAAAATGAAAAAGTAAACTAGAAATTCTAAACGCTAAATGTTAAACCCTAAAGTAAACGTTTCTAGACACTCTTAAAAGCTCATTGCCAAACATACCTACATCAATATAATAATTAGATTTAAAACCCTAATATTAGCACTCAATCAACAAATCAGAGTTTGTACATAGATTTCACCAGGATCTTCAACCCTAATATTATTGTTACAAATAATGAGATGATTGATGATGGTAAAATCGAAATTAACCTTACAGATGTCTCCTAACCTGAGACGACGGTGGTGAATGTGAATGCGACTGCGCGACGACGGCGATGGTGAAGTGATTACGTGATCTCGACGCTGCGATACAATGTGATGGTGACGGTGATACGACGGTGATGATGGCGGTGCAATGGTGGTGATGGTAACGGAACTAAGATGGTGATGAAGATGGTGATGAAGATGGTGAGATATTTGTAATGACGGTTATGAAAGAAAATTTTGATAATATATGTGTAATACTATTTTTTTTCGAACGGCAAATTATATGTGTTAATACTATTTATTCAAGTTTTTTTTTTTTACATATCAAGAATATGTGACGGGTAAAAATAACGTGGCTTTTAGAAACAAAGTTAACCATTATTCCCTCGGTTTTAAGTTACCCGTAGATCGGGTTTAGTTTTTTCTTCTTTATATAGAAACCGGGTTGACCTTTATGGTCGAACCGCTTGAAAATTTTTTTTTAACAAAACCGGGTCGAGTCATGGTCGAACCTCAGAATCCGATGACTTGCCTGTGTCGATTAAAACCCGCTTTTTATAACATTTGTTTCAAATAATATGTTTAGAGGAGAATATATACAAGAAAGTTAAATATTTGCAATTTTGCAAATTTCTATAATACAAGTTTTTATCCGTAATGTTTGATAGTGTTTACGATTTTTGGATTAATATACTTAATATGCAAGTTATAATAAGTACATATCTAAATGCCCTTATTCTTAACCATTTTATAGAATTAGTAATATGTGAATAGTGACTCAAAATTTCGCCACTAATACTTAATGATTTGAAATTTCGCCACTATTCATGAAATTTAGTGACTAACTAGTGACGATTTATAAGTTTCACACCGACTTTTTACCGATGACTGAAAATAATGACGTAAAAATTATATCGCCACTATTTTCATCTAAATAGTGACCAAAACAATTTCGCCACCGAATTCTCGCCACTAAAGCTATTTTTCTTGTAGTGTATGTCTAACTTGTGCGTGTCATAGATCGAATTTTATAAGTGAAATAATCTGGTTTTTATGGGAAAGTTTATTTTATGTCTTAGTTAAGTTTTCCAAGTGGTTTGGTCGAATTTGAGTTGTCTAAGTCGATTTTTGAATTTTACAAGATCAAGTGTCAAAGCGAGAAAACGGGTCGTAAATTTAGTTGGATTGTTTGATTTTTCATTTTCAAACCATAAGGAATTGGGAGCTCTCCTTTTACAGGAGTGATATTTATGACATAAATGAATTTCTGGGAGTTATGGGATTTTTCCAAGGTGTCTAAATAGGTCCAATAAGCTTAAAACTTTTAAGGTGTATTTTCCGATCACTTTCGGATAGGTCTCGACTTGTGATTTTCCATAGGCCATTTGGCATAGATATAGAACCCACCAATTTTTGGAGACTCTTTAACTCATATGGTAACCTCTGGGATTTTTCTTGATTTCATTTGAGCTAAGTAAGTATTTTATAAAAATCGTTAAAGTCTGGTCCTAATATGAGTTTAAGAAACCCAAAGATAAAATACGATATCAATAGGTAATACACTTACAAATGCATAAGAAACTTATAAAATGAGAATATACTTACACCTCTAAAAGTATTAATGAGATTAATCCGTCATAACATTAATGATGCTAATAAGTATTAAATAAATCATAATCCGTAGATTCGTTGAAGGAGACGCGACGTTACATCTTCGTATTCCTACATTCGGTTGCTTTCCTCTCATTCATAAGTAAGGTACGATATTCGACCTTTTTAGTAAAGGTTCCTTATGATGTTCTTTTCGTTAGCTTTCCTATTTTACTTATTAGGGTTTCCGATGCCATTGCTATGAACCCTTTCCTGATTGTTTGACTTGTTGCTTATCTGAACTTATGTTTTAATGAACCATGCAATATTTGATTTGAACTGTATGTTAGGAAGACTTTGATATGTTGTTTGTTGAACCTTATTATATTTGAATGTGAACCTTCTGATATGAGTTATCTGATATGTTATTTGCTATGAACACTAATGTGTCTTTTGAGCTGTTGCTTATCTGAACTTTGATTTTTGAATCATAAAACATTGATTTTGAACTATATGATATGAAGACTTTGATTTTGAAAACATGATTAAACATTTGATAAAATATGATCTATGTCAGTTTTGACATTCTAATTTGACCTAAGTTAGTTTGACACCCGAGCCAAATAATAACTAGTCATGGGGTTCCATGTCCGTGTCGTTGATGCACCATTGACACGACTCTAGGCGAGAGTGAAGTTCTCGCCACGCCCTTATCTATTATTTGTTATGAGCTCAAGTTATATTATATTATCAATATATGTTTCGGGCGATGGATGCATCCTAGATCCGATCCATATCCGATATGATTTGTCTAGGTGAATGATGTCGGTACAATATGCCTTCATAAACTCCGGAGCTAGCTACTCCGAATTATTTTGAGATTGTTTCTATATAGTTATGAAGTTTTTGATATGATATGTTTTGGGCTCGTGGTAGTTAACTAAATCTTTATTTGTTATTTCTATGTTAAGCATTCTGATTATGATTTGGTATGATCAAGTGTTTATGATTATGTGTTGGGCTTATTATATGTTATTATACATGTGTATGCTTTTGTATGTTTATGTGAATACCGCTCACTATGCTAGGTTATGAATAATATGTTTAAATATGATTTGCATGTGTCATCCGATGTTATGTTATTGTATCGTTATGTGAATTCGTTGATCCGTGAGATGCATGTGCTAGTGTGAAAGTGAGTATTATATAAGTTTAGTATGTATAATTTGTTCGCTTAATTTTGTGAACTTTGCTTATACGTTAGTGTTTTATCCGCCATGTAACCCGCCATGCTTAAACTCATTGATGTTAGGATTTGATTTGAGAACTGCTTTAGCTTATGATATCCGCTTTGATAATTGTTAATTGTTATGCTATGTTTTGTTTGGTCTATTTAATTATAGTTTGTCTACTATGTTTTCTATTTGCTTGTGAGACCGCCATGATTTGACGCTATTTCACCGGTGCAATATTGAATTGGGTTAAGTGAAGGTTAATTAATTTGTTGAATGCCATGTTTATTTTCTAGAAAGTGTTTCGTTAGCCTTAGACTTTTCGCTTGGTTTATATGTAATCTATTTCTTCTTGATATGTTAAGTGTCCGGGTTATTTTGATGTGTTTGCATGGAGTCATCAATATGCTATGGGTTTGTCCTTGATTGCTAATTGTTGTTCCTGGATTTCGTGCAATTGTGTTTCGCTAATCCTCAATGATTCATTATTCTCGCTCCGCCACGATTTTGTTATTCGCTTTTTGTTCAATTCAGATTTATGTTTTGTTTAGTTTTCGCTTTGTTATATCTGCTCACTGGCTTTGTAAGCTCACCAAGACTTTTCTTTTCCCGCGGCAGTATTAAGCGCTCAAGATGAGCTTATGGGATAGCCGATCCGGGTTGAGAGTAGAGATGAGAGCAAGATTTGACCATAGAAATCTTAGATTTATTTTGAAGTTTAGCTATTTATGTTTTCTTTTGAATATTTTGTAAAGGCTTTCGCTATTATATAGTATTTAAAGTTCGATATGAAACCGTATTTATGATATCTTTACCCTTGTCGGGTTGGGGTGTTACAATTATGGTATCGTGAGCTCTAGGTTTTAGGACCCTTAGAGCTTAGGCTATGACCGTGAGGATTGGGTAGATCTTAGGTTTCGCCTGCTCGTACATCTTCGATTCCTTTTGATGGTCGCTCATATTTGACTTGATATCCTTTTGCCTTCACCGAATTGGCCTCCCCTGCTCGCATCGAATTTTGTTATTTTGTTTTCGCCGTCCGCTTGTCGATCGTTAGATGGAGACTACCCGTGAAGCCAAAGAAGATGGTGCCGACCGCTGCGCAATGCCCCCGTGGCCGAGAGGTTCGTGAAGGAAGCCACACCGACCGCCGCCGTTGGAGACTTCGTGATGTCGCAGAGGAAGTCGGACTGACCAACCAAAGGCGCAAAGACGGAGATAAGATTCAACCGGTCGAGAAGGTTCATCTACTTCATATGATTTGGGCGCGACGCGTGTTACTCGATTCGCTTATCACGCTTTGAGGCGGTTTGATATCTTGCTACGCGATTTTGATCGCATTACTTTTCTTTGATTCGCTCGTAACTCGGCTTGAATCGTGAAGTTTTATCGCTTAGCATTCGTATAACTCAACTTTTCTTCCCGGATCGCCACGAATGAGTCAGCGAGGAACCTGTTTTGTGCATTGGCGGCCTTCTTTTCTTTTGTGGTATGGTGTTGTTTTGATGTCGATATGCCGCATGAATGTGTATTTGGTCCGTTATAGTATGTTATTTGCTATCTCAGATATTATCCGTATGTGATATGTTTTGTTATGATATTAGTTATGTGGTTTGCCATGACCCGGACGTAATATGATGACAATAAGAACTGTTATGCGATGCAAGTATTATGACGCCCGATCAACGTGATAATACCGAGATCATATAATTTGAACTTATTGAAATTATATGACGTCTGGGAAATGCCTATGATTGATACGTGATTGGACTTTGACTTGTATCTATTATTTGTCACCCTCAAGTTTGATTGGAATTCGCATCAAATTGTTATGATTTGTGTGAACTATGAACTGCTATGTTTGCTCTAAATGCGTACGCCTCCGTACCCTTATTGTGATCGTAGGATATTTCGTGTAGTGTTCGAGGAACATTAGATCCTTTTAGTTTGATTATCTCGTGATTAGTAAGACCATTAGGATTCGCTCTATCTATGCATGCGTTATTTTTATCATTAGATACCGAATAAGTTGAGCGTGTCGTTTGATTTTCCGCATCTCGTCTGCTTCCGCCAATACTTTAATAAGTATATGATTAGCGTCATCATTTATCCCTGAAGTTCAATCCACATTTGTTGCCGATCGTTCGGTTTTGTCCAATTTCGAGGACTAAATTTTCTTTTAGAAGGGAGAGTTGTAAACCCTAAAAATATAAAACATATCGAGAGACTAAAATACCCTTGGAATCAAAAGTTATTAAAACGTAAAATACATTGATGTTCATTTAACACAATTAAAACCTAACTTACTTAATATTTAAAACTAACGTGAGTATATTTATGTAATCGACATTTGTACGATAAAGATAAACGCCACGTGCACAAATCGCTGGGTCTCGCTTTGTTTTCGTGAATCCGATTGTTAGCCCAAGACGTGGTCTCGCTTGCTGGGTTGGATTTGAGCCGAGACCAAAGAGAGCCCAAAGGGGCGTGGGTTTTGTTGTGTTCGGTTAGACCAAGCCGAAGCCCACCCATCAAAAAGCCTAACCTATTTGTTCCACTATAAATACAATCACATGACCACAAAATTGGAACCCTAGTTTTGCCTCCCCTCTCTTTTCTTTTCTTCTACTCGGCCGAGCATTAAAACCCCTTGGTGTCGAGACTTTTGTTCAACAAAGCTAAGGTATAACATGTTTTCTCGTCTTCCTTTGTTACACCTTACGTTAATATATGTTGTATCATGTTGTTTTAGTCGATCTTGTGTTTTTATTTTGGCCGAACCGTATGAAAACAAACACAACCCATAATGAATTGAACCTTGTTAAGAGAACATGTATGTAATACGTATTATTTGAATCGGATCATAGGTATGTCGAGCACAAGAGAACCAAATCACATATATAGATGTTATTATGCCTAATAAATTCGAAACCCTAATTGGAATAGAACCCTAAGTGTAATTAATGGTCTAAACATGTGATTATAGTGGTTTCAATAAACCCTAAAACTGGACAGCATCATATGTCGAACTTGTGCGTGTCATAGATCGAATTTTATAAGTGCAATAACCTGGGTTTTTGTGGGGAAAGTTTATTTTATGTCTTAGTTAAGTTTTCCAAGTGGTTTGGTCGAATTTGGAGTTGTCTAAGTCGTATTTTTGAATTTTACAAGATCAAGTGTCAAAGCTGAGAAAACGGGTCCAAATTTAGTTGGATTGTTTGATTTTAATTTTCAAACCATAAGGAATTGGGAGCTCTCCTTTTACAGGAGTGATATTTATGACATAATTGAATTTCTGGGAGTTCTGGGGATTTTTACAAGGTGTCTAAATAGGTCCAATAAGCGTAAACTTTTAAGGTGTATTTTCTGATCACTTTCTGGATAGGTCTGGACTTGTGATTTTCCATAGGCCATTTGGCATAGATATAGAACCCACCAATTTTTGTAGACTCTTTTAACTCATATGGGAACCTCTGGGATTTTTCTTGATTTCATTTGAGCTAAGTAAGTATTTTATAAAAATCGTTAAAGTCTGGTCCGAATATGAGTTTAAGAAACTGAAAGATAAAATACGATATCAATAGGTAACACACTTACAAATGCATAAGAAACTTATAAAATGAGAATATACTTACACCTCTAAAAGTATTAATGAGATTAATCCGTCATAACATTAATGATGCTAATAAGTATTAAATAAATCATAATCCGTGTAGATTCTTGAAGGAGACGCGACGTTACATCTTCGTATTCCTACATTCGGTTGCTTTCCTCTCATTTCAAGTAAGGTACGATATTCGACCTTTTAGTAAAGGTTCCTTATGATGTTCTTTTCATAGCTTTCCTATTTTACTTATTAGGTTTCCATGCCATTGCTATGAACCCTTTCCGATTGTTTGACCTGCTGTTTATCTCGAACTTATGTTTTAATGAACCATGCAATATTTGATTTGAATCAGATGTTAGGAAGACTTTGATATGTTGTTTGTTGAACCTTATTATATTTGAATGTGAACCTTCCGATATGAGTTATCCGATATGTTATTTGCTATGAACACTAATGTGTCTTTTGAGTCGTTGTTTATCCGAACTTTGATTTTTGAATCATAAAACATTGATTTTGAACTATATGATACGAAGACTTTGATTTTGAAAACATGATTAAACATTTGATAAAATATGATCTATGTCGCTTTGACATTCTAATTTGACCTAAGTTAGTTTGACACCCGAGCCAAATAATAACTAGTCATGGGGGTTCCATGTCCGTGTCGTTGATGCACCATTGACACGACTCTGTATAAGAGAGTTTAAGTTCGCCACGCCCTTATCTATTATTTGTTATGAGCTCAAGTTATATTATATTATCAATATATGTTTGTGGGGCGTATGGATGCATCCTAGATCTGATCTGTTATCCGATATGATTTGTCTAGGTGAATGATGTCGTGTGCAATATGCGTCTTCATAAAACTCCGGGAGCTAGCTACTCCGAATTATTTTGAGATTGTTTCTATATAGTTATGAAGTTTTTGATATGATATGTTTTGGGCTCGTGGTAGTTAACTAAATCTTTATTTGTTATTTCTATGTTAAGCATTCTGATTATGATTTGGTATGATCAAGTGTTTATGATTATGTGTTGGGCTTATTATATGTTATTATACATGTGTATGCTTTTGTATGTTTATGTGAATACCGTCTACTATGCTAGGTTATGAATAATATGTTTAAATATGATTTGCATGCTGTCATCTGATGTTATGTTATTGTATCGTTATGTGAATTCGTTGATCTGTGAGATGCATGTGCTAGTGTGAAAGTGAGTATTATATAAGTTTAGTATGTATAATTTGTTCAGTTAATTTTGTGAACTTTGCTTATACGTTAGTGTTTTATCTGCCTATGTAACCTACCATGCTTAAACTCTGCTGATGTTAGGATTTGATTTGAGAACTGTTTTAGCTTATGATATCTGTTTTGATAATTGTTAATTGTTATGCTATGTTTTGTTTGGTCTATTTAATTATAGTTTGTCTACTATGTTTTCTATTTGCTTGTGAGATCGCCATGATTTGACCGCTATTTCGCCGCAATATTGAATTAGTGGGTTAAGTGAAGGTTAATTAATTTGTTGAATGCCATGTTTATTTTCTAGAAAGTGTTTCAAGTAGCCTTAGACTTTTCGCTTGGTTTATATGTAATCTATTTCTTCTTGATATGTTAAGTCCGTTATTTTGATGTGTTTGCATTGGAGTCATCAATATGCTATGGGTTTGTCCTTGATTGCTAATTGTTGTTCCGGATTTGCAATTGTGTTTCGCAGTAATCCTCAATGATTCATTATTCTCGCCCGCCACGATTTTGTTATTCGCTTTGTTCAATTCAGATTTATGTTTTGTTTAGTTTTCGCTTTGTTATATTTGTTCACCTGGCTTTGTAAGCTCACCAAGACTTTTCTTTTCCCGCGGCAGTATTGTTGCTCAAGATGAGCTTATGGGATAGCCGATCCGGGTTGAGAGTAGAGATGAGAGCAAGATTTGACCATAGAAATCTTAGATTTATTTTGAAGTTTAGCTATTTATGTTTTCTTTTGAATATTTTGTAAAGGCTTTCGCTATTATATAGTATTTAAAGTTCTGATATGAAACCGTATTTGCGATATCTTTACCCTTGTCGGGTTGGGGTGTTACAGGATTGGTTTTGGGTTCCATATCGTGGGTTGTTTCTTTCCTCCCGAGTCTTTGTCCCCCGAGACCCCCGAGACACCGATGGGTGTTTTCCAAAGCCTTTAGCGTAGTCGATGATGCTGATATCCCTATCACGGTTGTATGGTTCCTCTCGAGTCTTTGGGATCGATCGTGTGCCCTCGCACAAAGGCTTGATTTGCTAATGTCATCACCGGGCGATGAAGGCGCCCCTACCCCGGGTTGTTTGTTTCCTCGGATCTTGGGAGTAGTAGTTGGGACCAAGGGCACCGATTGTGATTTATCAAGATCCTTCGTTGTCACCGGTGGATGTTGCTTGGTCTCCAACGGGTGGTAAATCGCCTTGGGCTTTTTTTGCCTTTTAGTGTGCTCCTCAAGCCTCAGGCCCCGAGACTTGGGTTTTGTTTTAGTCCCACCGAGACTTCCCCTTTCTTTGTAGGAGCAGGTTAGAGACACCGATTCCTCCGTTGTTTACAAGAACCATATGGGCCGTCAATTCAATGTTTGTGACAAGGGATGGGTCCTTTTGAAAATTTGATTGGCTCAGATGCCGTGTAAAGCACCAAAATTTTCTTCCCGAGGATAATTTGTACCCAAGAACACTTGCAAGGCACAAGAGACAAACCTAGGATAAGAAACGATTTCGTCCTAGTTTTGCTATGTAGCTTGGTTACGAGATCATCAGAATGATCTCCCTATGTCGACAAAGTGACCCCATTCATCAGCAGATGCCATCATCAATCGAATAGAGTTAACTTGTTCATTGATGAGTGATTCTCACGAGGACCGAATCACAAATGTGAATAGGATCCTCCAAGCCAAGTGGAAATGAACTCTTGGTGACTGGGGTCCTGCCCAAAAACGCTGGATCTAAAACAATTTGTTTTAACCCATCCTTCTTTGTGGAGGGTTCAGATGGGCGATATAAACACCTTTATTGTAATCTAACCCGCTGAGGTGCAAATGTTTTATAATCCAGGTGAATTGTTTCCGTTAAGACCGAACTCGTGAGATATTCCCGAGAGGTCTAAGTTTGTTCTCATCAAGAGAGGGTGTCGGTCAAAGGCTCATTGCTTCCCAAAACTCCCCGAGGAGGTTTTGGTAAAGTACATAGGGACCGAATAAAGGCCGCTTTTCAAGTGGGCGCTATACAAAATTTCATAATGTCTTTATAGGTCGACATTGGAGGATATTCAAAATTGCCTATGACATTATTTGTTTTAAAATCAATATTGCTAAGATCGCTTACCCATCGTGAAGCAAATCAAGAGATTGTGTTCTTGCCATTTCCATTAAAAGGTTTTAGGATTTGAAAAAATATCTTGACAAGAACAATCAAAAGTTTTTGTATCTCTTGTTGTGATGAAAAACTTTGTAAATGTTTACAATGAAGGTTTTCAGAAGAGGTTCAAGAACACAATGATATCCGGGTTTGAAAAAGATTTTGATGTAGTTTTGTTTGCGTAAATCAATTGTGTGTGTTTTAATATTTATGAGAGGGTATTTATAGAGTGGTGAAAGGGTGGTTTTGCATAAACATGGATATGTAAAGACGGTTTTGAAAACGCTTGAAATTCCACATTTAATGCCACCCACCACTACCCGCAGAAAATCCGTATTTCAAGGAATATTATAAAGGCGGTAAAAGTGCACTTTTAAAGAATAAAATATCCATAGGATATTTTATGTGAGAGAAGGCATTTAATGCCAAGTGGGATGAGGTAAGTGAGAGAACCCCAGCAAGAAGACATATATTACTATATTAAATTGGCATAGTTACCAACCTAGAACATTTAAGTAATCGATACTTGGATCATTTAGTTACTCATTCAATGCTTAATATCAACTCGTCAGGTCCCCGAATGAGTCTTACTCATTTAGTGAGAGGATGTTTTGTGGGTTTCGTTTAGGAGGAGGAACCATTTCGTAGAACTTATCGAGATTGGTTTTCGGATGCCCGACTTTCAATGTCAAGCATTCCTAATTCAAATTTTTCGCCTCAAGGTAGGTTCATCCATGGTTTAGTGAAGATATCGCAAGTTCATATTCAGAGGGATGAAATGAAGTTCTATGTCTCCTTTCATTATGTGATCCCCGATGAAGTGATATCGATATCAATGTGTTTGGTTCTTTGGTGGAGGATGTGGTTGTTGGAGATTGCAATAGCACCGGTGTTATCACGTAAGATGGGTACCATTTTGTAATGGATGTCATAGTCACTAAGTTGACTTTTCATCCATAATACATTGGCACAAAATCCGTCAGAAGCTACATACTCACCTGCTGAAGACATAGCCACCGATTGTTGCTTTTAGCACTCCAACAAACCGCTTTTCTCCAAGAAATTGACAGACCCCGAGGTACTTTTCTCGTCCATGTTGCACCAAGATAATCGTAATCGAGTAACCTTTGAGATCAAACCCGAGCACTTTGGATAGTAAAGTCCAAGGCTTGAAGTTCCCTTTAGGTATCCGAGGATTCTCTTAGGCTGCAGTGAGATGGGATTCTTTAGGATTAGGCGATATCTTGCTATTAGATGATCGAGAATCGATATCCGGTCTAGAAGCGCTAGATACATCGGTGAGCCTACAATCCTCTCGAATGAGTTTGATTGATCGATTGCCGGTGAGATCAGTCCAAGGTTGTTAGGTGGGACCATTGGAGTCTTCATCGAGGCACGTCGATATCTCATATTTCTTCAAGAGATTTCGTGTATTTCTCTTGATCGATGGATATTCCTTTATCGCTTTTCTCGATTTGTAGTCCAAGGAAGTATGTGAGTTCACCCATCATGCTCATTTCAAACTTCTTTGTCATCGCTTTTCAAACTGCTTGCAAAGTTTGTAGTTTGTCGAGCCAAAGATGATGTCATCAACATACACTGGACTAGTATCACATCCTGTTGTGTTCTATAGACAAACAAGGTGTTGTCTATCTTTATTCGACAAACTCGTTTTGTATCGTGAAGGCTGAGAGAGTTTCATACCATGCCCCGGGAGCTTGTTTAAGTCCATAAAGGGCTTTGTCAAGCTTTGCGATATAGTCGTGGAATTCACTACTCTCAAAGCCCGGAGGTTCTTGAACATACACATCTTCCTTGAGATCACCATTTAAGAATGCACTTTAACATCCATTTGGTAGACCTTGAAGTTCATGTATGTTGCATATGCAAGGAAGATCCCGATGGCTTCCATTCTTGCAACAGAGCAAATGTCTCATCATAGTCAATGCCTTCTTGTTGATCGTAACCTTTGGCTACAAGTCGGCTTTGTTTTTAATGATGATGCTGCTTTCATCGCTTTTGTTTCGAAACCCACTTCATTCCTATGACAACTACATCCGAGGACATTGGATCAAGGTCATAACCTTGTTTTTATCAAAATGTTGCGCTTCTTCTTGCATAGCCCGAACCCGGCTTGGGTGTTTTAGAGCCTCGAGACACTTTTGGGTTCTATATCCGATAGGTAATCAAGATATAGAGATTCATTGGTCAAGCAAGAATTAAATTAGCGACCATGCTTCTAGTGAGCATGCCCTCGTGGGTTCACCAATGATGTTTACAAGCTCAATGTCCCGAGATTTTGTCCACTTACTTTGTGGTCTAGGATCCGAACTTGAGGAGGTTACCGAGACTCGTGGAGTGAGTTCGTGCATTAGCAACAAAATCATTAAGAACATCTGCTGAGATGTCTTGTTCAGTTGGGTTTCATGAATCACGTGTACCGATCATTTCGATCATGTTACCTATCCCAAATAGGACCGATTGATTATCAATGAATTCACCGATAGTTGGTTGGGGTAGGTTGTGAGGTAAGACATAATATGATATGTCAAGATCGACTGATATGAGGAATTGATTTCAAGATTGAACTCATCGGAGGATATCTTGATGAGTCATCAATTCCTATTTCTCCATCGAGGTATTGGTGAGCCCGATGCTTTCTCGAACTTTCATCAAAGGTGACATGAAAGGTTTCCTCAACTTGTTGTCTTCTCGTGTTAAACACCTCAAGGCTTTGGAGATCGATGAGTAGCCTAAGAAATATCCATCATTAGCTTTTGCATCAATTTGCTTAGTGATCCTTGTGGTTATGAATAAACACAGACACCCAAACACATGAAAGTAGTCGATGTCGAAGTCTACCTTTGAAAGTCTCATATGGGGTTTTATTATGTCTTTGACAATGATTGACCTGTTTTGAGTGTAAACGCTTTGATCGCTTCATTCGTAGTGCTTTGAGAGGGTGAGCCATTTAACATGGTTCTTGCCGCCTCAATGAGAGTCTGCTTTTCCTTCAAAGAACCCCATTTTGTTCGGGGTATAAGGAGATGAGAAATTTTGAGAAATTCCTTTTTCATCACGTAAGCTTTCAAGCTCTTGATTTACGAACTCATTACCATTATCGATTCGATTTGTTTAACAAGAATGTCATTCGGTTTTTAATTTTTCCGATGAATGACATTATTGTATCACCGCCTCGACTCTTTTGGAAAGAAAGTATACCCAAGTGTATCTTGAACACTCATCAACAATGAAAAGTGTAGAATTCTCATACCGGATTGATCTGGGACCTGGCGGTCCAAAGAGAACCATATGCGGAGTGAAGGCGCTTTTGATGGAGAAATTTTGTTTGGTTTTGAAAGATGCTCGTGGTGTTTACCTTTTTCACAGTGCGAGCATGGTTCGCCTTTTGCAAAACCAAAGTGATGGTAAGCCAAGGACCTTGTTTTGTTTTGCCAGGTTGTTGATATTTTTGAAGTTTAAGTGAAAGAGTCTTTTTACCAAAGCCAGTTGATAGATTCAGTGGCTTTGGCAAAGAGACATGTTCTATCTTTAGAAAGAGTAGACATGTCTAAGACATAAACATCATCTCTTCTAGGAGCTATCAAAACAACTTATTTATTGGCATTGAAAACGGTACCTTGTTTGTCATTAAATTGTACAATGTACTTAGCATCACATAGTTGATCGACATCGATGAGATTGTATTTGAGACCATTGACGTAAGCAATTCTAGAGAAAACTATTCCATTGCGCCATCGAACCATAACCTTGAGTGGGACATGATGAGTTATCACCAAATACTACCTTGGGTCCCTGGTTCCTTTACATACTTGTGTAGATACTCCTTCACACCACCATGCTTCTTGAGCAACCATTGTCTAGATGCCAAATAGGCTCCTGTGCGTGTGTCTCGCACAAGTAGTAAACTCGAATTAGTTTCTCTTAGTGACCCACTTGCTAGTGGGCTTGGGTCTCAAGGTCTCTTTGAATTTTGAAATCGACTCATGGTCGGTGGTTGAGTGCATTGTGCTACCACAGTTTTGAATTTAGAGACCGAGGAAGACTCGGTGATTTTGGGTTGTTTTGTACTTCTCCTCGCATGAATGACACCGCCATGTTGGGATGTCTCATGAGTGGATTTACATATATCACAACATGTGTTCATGAGACAGCCATCCCGATGATGATCATTAAACCCACAGTGAGGGCAAAGAGGAAAAGGTTTTGCTCTATTCTTGAGAGTCGTTTTGGAGGATGAAGCATACCGATAACCAACTTTGGTATAGTTTGCTTTATCGACAGAGCTACATACCGTAAGTGGTCTACAGATTCGTGATCATCCTTATTGCGCATCATACAATAAAGGATTCTATAGCAATTGTCGCTGGTATGACTAGTGTAATGACACAACTCACACTTCGCTTGGGTTTGTTAGTGGATTTTGATTTTGATGAGCTAGATGAGGTCGACTTAGTTTCCTTGATTGAATCGGGGGCTTTTTCGATGGAATCCATCTTTTCATCGCCTTCCTCACAAGCTCAATAAGTTGTCGAAATTGGTCGCCTCTGGGGACAGAGGATGTTGAAGTCTCGTGAGAGTAGACTCTTGTTGGATTTGTTTTGTTTGTCTTTGCGGGATGGTTCTACCAAGTATGCACCTTTCTTTTGGTGAGTGAGGATTGAATTTTAGAGGAGTAAGCTCGAGCTTGATCAAGACCTCAAGAGGTTTCGTGGGTGGAAGCGGTGTTTGAGATTCGCTTGCACTCGAGATGTGTTCGGTACCACCGGGCACATCGTGGAGTCTAGCATGCTCTTAAGAGCTTGGTTCTCGTGCTCAAGAATCCTTCCGTAATCGAAATTTGGAAGCTTACTCGTGATTAATCCGCTCAATCCAATCACGGAGTTTGAGTTGTCAAGATATTGGTAATCATACCACCGCACACAAATGGATTTGAACTTTGGTCTTTGTTGCGAGAGTCGTGAGATGATCTTCACCTATGACTCTCTTTTGCTAATGGGGCACCACAAGATCAAAGACCACAGGATTCTTATCGGTCCAACTATCAAGAATATCTTGTACCTTTTAAGTTCATCTTGAAGAGCCCGATTTCTCTTAACTAGTTCGGTGTTTTGAATTTGCAAAGTGATGACCTCAAGCTTGGCTTGTTTTAAAATAAGCGCTCATCTCTACACTTGTTTAATTCAAAACTTAGCTTGTTGTATTTTGAAAAAGATTTAATCTTTGCTCTTCTACGAACTTAAGGTCAACATTAAGATAATTCATATAAGATCGCCAATCGAGTCATCATCCATAGAAAGTAAGATGTTTACCTTCTTCATTGCGATGTTGACCCATTCCCTGCTTCTCGCATGATTCTTCCCAACACTAGCTTGTCCTCTTCTCGAGAGGGCCATTAGTGCAATCGACATGCACCATTTCATCATCGATGATACCGGCTCTTCATCCCGATCGAAGGTTTCAAAGAACGAGGCCTTTGTTTTACCCCGCATGCATTTAACATCGGTTGTTTCGAGGGATTGGCCTCAAGCAATGCAAGCTTAGCTTTTGCTTTCTTATACTTGGTTTCATAATCATGACTTTGTTTTGATCGATTTGTTTTGAAAATTTTGATGAGGCTGAAAGATTTTGGTTGAAATTTGCTAAAGCTCAAGACCGGTTTGACCCGATGGTTTGTAATAGGTTCGTAAATTGTTTTGAAAAGCGCCTTTTGCAAATGACCCTTTTGTGACACTTAAAACATTCGGTGTCTTCATTAGCTTTAGCGTTTGAAAACTTTTGTTTCTTCGAATAAACCTTTTAGAGTTAGCGAGGAGTGCTCTTTCCGAAACTCAATATTTAAATCGCTCGTGTACTCCTCGCTTGTCCTCTCATCGACCTCATCATCCGAGTTTTCTGAAAATCTTGAATCACATTATTAGAATAGAAAGCAGCTTGACACAGATTGGAAATGGTTGTCGGGGACTCTTGACTTCGAGATTTTTAAAGTCGTGGTATCGTCTGCTGATGAGGTTTTCCTCATAGAAAATTTCCATAAATTTCGTAAAGCTCAAGATTCGAATGTGGTTAGCATTCCTTAGTCCCGAGAGAAATTCACCATTTCTCGTGGAGACATTTACAAAACCAACATTGATTTCATGTTTGGACAATTTTACACCATCATTTGAAAGTTCATTTAACAAAGTTTTGTACGGGTGTAAGTTTGAGACGAGTTTCGAGTCCTTAGCCCCAAGGTATTATACTCAAGTTTCGTGTCCATAATCATGTTTTCCTTGGTATCGGATGGACCTTCATGACTATGAACCGTGTCATCCTGTGTTTGTTTAGATGTACAATGACTTATGTCGACTTCATAATATCATCGGAAGACATGATATGATGATACTTTTGAGTCTTTGGTCCCGTTGACCACTCTTCTCTCATCCTCGAGTCCATCGAGCTTCGTGTTTAGGCGAACCTTCAACAATCTTTGGGATAAATGGACCTTCATTTATACACCGATATAATAAGGTTCCATCCCAATCAAATAGCAAAGCATACGCTTTTTCCATTTGTTGAATTTTCCAACTTCAAGTCTAGGGCAACAAGGTTAATAAGCTCCACCCTTTTATCGACTAGTTGGGGTACATCAATTTCACCATTTAGGATCCTAATTTAAAAACTTTTAGAGCGCCTAAAACGAGTTTTATAATTAGCCTTGCTCGATACCACTTGTTGTTCCCTATTCACTATCGCTTAAAAATAATTAAGTACTTAAAACAATTTAACAATGAACAATGAAGAAATTAAAGCAAGTAAAACACACAAAGTAATTTTCAACATCATATTCTTTATTAGAAATTAATCAAAAATAATCGCTACCCAAGTACTTGCGGAATAGTACTTGGGATTGAAATGACAAAGTTTGGTGACTCCTCTCTAAGCTCAAAGCTAAGTCCGAGCACAACTCTTAGAGCCCACCGAGCTATCTCAGAACTAAGTTAGATTTGGAGGAGTGAAAAGATGGCTGCGTGTATGTGTGTTTTACAATTCACAAGCTTAATCTTTTCACCCATCTCTTATGCTATTTAAGTATTTATACATGTATGATTTTGACTCTTTCCTTAGTATCAACCGACATCATACGTAAGACAAAATCTTGATGTATTTTGTCTCTGCTACAAAGACTATTCTAGGTGAGAGAAGACTACTTTCCTAAGTTTAGTGATGACACCGAGCCCGATCTTTTGCTATTCGTGGAAAGTTGACTTTGGTTGATAAGTACTTCGCCTTATCTGCTTCAAACTTATCCCGTCATGTCCCGCTCTTTCTTCGATCTTTACATCCTTCGCCTTCTACTTCATTTGTCTTGATGTAAGAAGTTGGAGAGAGTCTTAGGATTCGATGAGTTATTGTCATCACCACCGAATCCATCACATTCTTCTTGACCCGTCTTCACCCTTTAAGTTCCGCCTCATCGGTGGAGAGACTTCTTCTTTGCCTCATACCGAGTATCCTGCAGATGACTCCACCGAGACTATGCACTCGGTGACCGTTAGTGTTTAACGGACTAAACACTTGGGCTATTTTCTATTCAAATCCTAGATTAAGGGTTTGGGTATTTATTGAACCCAACAGAGGCATATATGCCCAAACGGCACACGATACCCGAAGGCGTGACGACGCCTGTGGATGAGCCCCTGTATACTTACCAACAGGCGACAATAAAATACATACAAACACAAAGTATGCAAACATAAATAATCAAAAGTGACCATCCGGATACACGGACGAACCTGATTGAGCATAAACCATAAATATTGTTCAAGATTACATACACCAACCATAGAAATACAAATAAAAGTTGTTTGATTACATCATCACACAAAGGCACGCAGGCCCGCCACAACATAAATGAAAACAGACAAGGGAAAGTGCTAAGATGCTCCGGAAGAACTGGCCCCCGGGGTGGCTCCCGTCCCATCGGGAAGGATGTTCATCAAATCCGCCAAAGAGAGGTGGTAGGATCGCTTGATCTTCTCAATATATGGGAAGCTCCGGGTGAACATTGCATCGTAAGCCTTAGTGAAGCCCCGAACAGCCTCCATATCAAAATCATTCTGCTCGCGACAATCCTATCGACCTCGCTTCATCTCGGCCTTCCCTAACTCCATCCAGCCATCCGGAGTCAATAGCGGTGTTGAACACCGCTCCCCAAGCCTGCCGATACTCTTTACTCCCCTATAGCCGGCGAATCACTACATGGATTAATTCTTTTACATAGTTGAAACGCAGATTTCCTCCTGCCCGGACTTAATAGCAACCTCCTGCATATTCTTCCTCAGATCCGAAGCTTCCTTCTCAGACTCCTCCAGCTCCGATGTTTTCTTCCCCAAAGACTCCTCCAGGGATCTGATCTTCTCTAACTGCTCCTCATCCTTAGGCCTTAGTGCCCTGACTTCTTCCTCCAAGCCCTCTAATTTTGCCCTCAGCTCCCCTTCCTTTTGATCACAGCCTTGGTGAGTCTCTTGAAAGGCTCGGTGATCAGCGGCAAGTTTTTCGCTGATGGCAATTTGGGAGCGAAGGTTATTTTGGGCTTCAAAAGTAAAGGCTCAAGTCCGAGCAGGAGGTGGGCCGCTATAGCTCCGATAGTGATGGTTCAAGGTCAAACCTCTTAAAACTTCAAGAACGGCAGGGACCCGTGGCATAGCTCAAACCACCCCCTGTACAAAGCCCTCTCGTCGGAAAGATCCTCCTGTTCGGCACGAATGAATGGAGGAGCAAGATTGGACATCATGTCCCGGAAAAGGGTAGCATCATTCAGGCTAGTATTAGCCGTCAACCCCCAACCAGGGATGAAGGGTTCACCAGAACCCCTTCGTCCAAAACCACCTGGAAGAAAGAGTTAATTTTTTTTTTATTTTTTTATTTATTATTATTATTTTTTTTAAAGGAGAGAGGGAAACGAAAAGATAAAAAAGAAAGAAGAGAAGCCATCGAATACCTCCTGAGAACCCCCCGGTGTAAGGCCCCGCCTGATGCTGGACTGTCTCCTCAGCATTCACTCCCGACACTCTAGCCTCACCTCCTGCGAAAAATGAAATCAGAAACAAGAAACATGTAACACTGACAACATCACATACTTGCCAAGAAAGAATCATACCTAGAACGACGACCTCCGGAGTTACCCCGGGAACAACAGGAGGAGTCACCTCCGTAGGGTTTTGCTCATCAAGTAAACCCCCCTCCTGACTACCAGCTCCCCCCCCCAACACTCTCCTGCTCATTGACATCAATAACATCATCCGGTCTTAAGACATTCAGAGGAGACGCAGAATGAGCACCCTGAGAATTCTCAGGGCTCGATGACACTTCAATAGACGGAGAATTCGGTCTCCTCCTCTTCAGCATCGAGGAAGCTCTGGTGGCAGATCTCTTCTCCATCTGCTTCCTCTTCTTCTCCTTAGCTTTCAACACCGCCGGATTTGCCCTCTCCACAATATTTTGTACTTTGCTTGGCTCGGGGATACACTCCCCGACAGGCAACGGCTGTGTCACGTGTTGCGGTATCTCCTCCCCCTCGACAAGCGAACGACCTTTGCCCAACCTAGACCCTTGGTCCGACCTCAGGCGTAGGTAACGAGACATAGTGATAACTGCACAAAATAGAAAGAAATCATTAATAAAGGAGGAGTCACATCATCAAAAGCTAGGATAAGCTTAAAACGTTTGTGTTACCATTGTTAACTCGACTTCGTACAAGAGACCTGAATGAATAGGCCGAAGATCTACCACTCCCTCACACAACTTCCGAACATCAGCCTCCGAATAACCTCTTGACGGAACATCGTCCGAAACACTTGAGTCCGGATGCCTCCAGGGCATGGCCTCAGGGATGGCTCTCCGGTCAATTAGGAAAAAATTATCCTTCTAATTTTTCAGGCTCGAACACGTCTCTTTGAATATGCGTGCCGGGGTGTCTCCTCTAGTTCGACTCGCGAACGAGAACCAATGTCCCTGCTTATTCAATTTATAAAAGACCCGAAACAAATTCACAGTGGGTTCAATCTCCAAGCTCCGGCAATATATCTCAAACATAACTAGCCTATTCAATCTGATGGGCACAAACTGTGAGATGTGGACCTTGAAATACTTTATAACCTTCAAGAGAAAGGTGGAGAAAGGAACACGAACCCCGAAGAAAGCAAAATATTGCTCGTACAAACCAATAGCATCCCCCGGTAAATTATTCATGGTGAAGTCCGGTGGGGGCAGACGAGGGTGCAGATCCATGGGAATTCCATACTCACTAATAAGGCCCTCCAACTCCCCTTCGGAAAGAACGGAAGAAAAAATGGGCATATCCGACTTGGGAGCAAGATCGGAAGCCGGACGTTCCGAACCAGAAGCCATAGGATATCGACAAGGAAGCAACGCAAACGAAGACGAAGTGAGAGAAAAGGAACGCACCTGGATTTCGCCAAAGAACCCGAAAACAAACAGTGAAAGAGATAAGAGTAAAAAGTAAAATTTGCAAATGAGGTAAAACTGGTTTATATAGGCAATAGGAGTGGGGACACGAAACGTCCCGTGTCAGGGAAAGACGTGGACGAATCTGAACCATCAGCGAACGCGCATCTAACACGTGGCATCATCTCACAAAACTCGGTAAATACTATTTTAATATATTTTCACCCAATGGGATTGAGTAAACTGTTCACAGCACGGCCCACAGCCCGGAATAAACCCAATGACTCCGGAACAAACCCAATGACTCCGGACTAACCCAAAAGACGGACAGATTAAGTATCACGTCACTTGTCAAGAACAAGTAACATGATACTGGGGGGACATGACGACGTATATGGCCCAGCGGCTCAATAGACGAAGGACCCAATACTCCGCCGAATGGCGGTCCGGGAGGCCGTTACCCGAATGGATCGTTGACCGACAAAGTACCTTTGGCATTTAGCCCGGATACAATTCGTCTAATTCTCACGGGTGTCGAGATGACGCAGAGAGCGATGTCGGCGATGTCACCGACAACACCAACGGTCCCATGAAGTACGACATGCCCAGGGACCAGATAGTGACATCAAGGAGTATAAATACACATACAGTAAGTGGTAAAAAGGTATCATTTTTCTACACACACATTTTATACTACACCCTTCGGTAAAGCCCCTACTTACTCTCACGCCGGAGTCTGGTCCTGGGACAACACCCGGGGCGAGACTAACGCGTTGTTCATCTTAGCAGGTATCCAGAAGACTTATCTCATAAGGCTGAAGGATAACTGAAAGACCTCACAGAAAAATACTTTATCTACCCCCATGAAATACCCAAAATTCAGTCATTATGCTCACCATTTTCTTAGCATAATCTTCGTTGATCTGAATACCTTCATCGGTTCATCAAAAATCTTTATGAATCGAACAAGTAGGTTGTGTGCACGGCCCGGGCTTTCTCAAGACATCCAAATGTCGAGAGCCCAAAGCTTCGTTCTCTTCAATCGATCCCTACGCTGATGATGTCCTCTTCAAATGATCAATGCACTCACGAACTAGCTTTTTCAAAAACCCTTCTTGTCGACCTCTTCCCAAACCACACCGCCATACGATCATTTAAGTTGGATGAACCAACAATCTCCATGAGTTCATTCAAAATAGGTAAATCTTCCATTGGAATTGTGTGTGTGTGGAAAAAGTGGTGGATGGGTTTATTGGTTTGTGTGCACAAGTAAATAGCGTCTCAGAGTAGAGACGGTCAAGGGGTCTAATAGTGACTTTTTTTCACACTTGGTCCCTGAATTTATCTTGGTTGTCGTTGTCATACTTAAAACTCCCACCCAATAATCACTTTAAAATACACAATTGGTCCCTCAATTTGCCAAGTTACGTATACTACAATTTAGTTGAAGATTAAACAACACAAAACCATTAGAAATTTAACTTTGTAAAGTCAAACTTGCAAAACATATCAATAAAATCCTTAACAAATATTGACTAATGGTTTTGCAATTTTGACTTTACAAAGTCAAAATGCAAATAGAAAATGCCCATTCACCATTTTGAATGTTGACTAACTAAAGTAAACTGGAAATGATAAAGTTTTTTGACTCACGGATTGCAGTTTTACTTTCTACAATTAAATTGAAATGCTAAATGAAAGTTTGACTTTCGAATGCCAAACTTGCATCACCAACAATACGCACAAACAACAACATATGAAGAAGCTATATGTAACCAAACCATATAAACAAATACCAAAATACTATTTTGCAAGATGAATTGTCATAGGGTATTCAACCCATACATAAACTACAACCACTAAAAGAACTCTACCAAGGCTGTGAGGGAAGCTCGGTGGAGTTTCAACAGCTTCCTAGCCAACTCCCAGCTCATCCTGATATTTTCATTCCCATCATTACTCCTATCGCTGACCTTGATATAGATTGTTTTTAGCGACCGGGAACACGCAAGTATAAACTTTATTAAATTTAATTCATGCTCTGATCTAAGAAAAGCTCGAAACACCACAGTCTGTAGTTGCCCATGCTTGATTGTATTTCTGTCTACAACATTTGAATTTTTTTTCAAAGGTAGAACACTAAGCGTGTCTGCAGCCTGCAAAATCAAATAGTATTGAGATACACAAACATGGCAATTTACGAATGTTTATTTGATACATATGCATTACAGTATTACACTTACTCTGGTATCTAGCATTTTCAAATTTGGAGATCCACGAATCATTTCAATGGTGAGTGATACCATAACACTATTCCCAAAATCGACTCCGGTCAGCTTAAGATTAATCAGGGATACAAAGGGCACAGAGACATTCATCCTAGAATTATCTTCCCGTATCAACTACAACAAGTTTTAAATATTAAATTTCATTAGTGTTAGACATTTCTTTAACATTGTAAAATTAGAAGTGTAAAACTCAAATTGTTCTTACCGTGCAATCCTGAAAATCCAATGTAAGGGTCTCAAGAGTTGGAAGACTTGTCAGGTGAAAGATATTGGATGTTGTGATTTTCGTCACAACATTCAAAATACCGAATGACAAATCTAACTTCTTCAAATTCCTAAGTTTTGCAATATCCCATAGTCTCATCTCGTTTGTAGTAGCACCATTCATTTTAAGAGACTCAAGTAAGGGACAACCAACAATAAACTCCCAAATTGTACCGGTTAGAAAATTGACATAAATCAATTCCAAGCTCAATAGATTTGGAAATCTACTAAAATATTCCAAAGTAGGAAAAGCACAACAATGAAGTTCCAGATGTTTCAACTTCATATGAGAGTAAAGTTGGGTTGGCAACGTAACTGGTTGACCATACCAGTTTCTAATTCTCAGCTCCTCAATTCCATGCCGAGCCAAAAACAAAAGCCAATCACGAATCTCTTCATAATTCAAGTCTTCTATTCCAGACATTGTTTTGGGCTCTACAAAGAAGACAAACTTTCTTATGGGACCCATAAGCTGATTTAAGAGTCTAGTAGCATGCCTCCCATCAAAATTATTCTTAAATAATAAAAGAAATCCTCATCAACTATGACATCGGTGAGCAAAGTCCACTTAAACCTCCAGTTTCTCGCTAAACTAGATGTTCTCACCGCTTCTTTTATTGGCAACCGATTCAAAATGTTACTGATCATTATATCTGGCATGTTGCTAATACAATCTGTCATATTAGTGATAACATTAGCTCCGATCGACATGGTATTGTTGGAAGTTGGGTTGGTCTTTTGAGTTCTGGAAATGAGGATTTAGATTCGGATTTTGATTTTCAGTTGATCGTTTCTGGATAAGGGTGTGTTATTATGATTAGTAAAGGTGTTTGTTGGGTGGGTTTATTGGTTCGTGCGAAAATAAATGTTAGCGATCGTGGAAGAAACGGCTAGTTGCATAGCCATAATCACATTTGGTCCATGGGTTGAGGGTTGGGTTAGATTTAACTAAGACATGTTATAATTGTGAATGGTCTATTATACTCTCGATATACAACCAGAAAAGTTATGTTGACTTTCGCTATCCTGGTCAAGGGACTTGTTTAGACTATAAAAACATTGTTTTGGACTACCGGCGATGAAAATGTTGGGTTTTACTAATCATAGCAATTAAAGTAAACATGTAAACATTATCAAAGCATGCAGCGGAAGTAATAGGAATAATACTTGTAAATTAATTAACCGAAATAAAAGAATATGCGTACCTTTTATCAATCAATGTAATTAGGGTTTATGAAAGGCCCAAATTAAGATCAAGAACCAAGAAATCCTAAACCCTAATAAATTAGGGTTTAACAAATTCGACTACACAAAAAGTCGAATACCCAAGATATACAAACACAAGTGTATTTGCTATTCGTTCTTGTACACACGTATTAGTAGCGAATCAATGAGAAAAGCTAGGTTCTTGAATCACAAATAAACCAAACACTTGTTTCTTGAAGTTGGAAAATCGATCCCTATGGGTTTAGGGATGGAGTCGATCGGCCAAACACAAGAGGATAGGAGAGGAGAAGAAGTTAGGGTTATTTGGTGATCCAAGATTAGATTTAATGAATACAAGGGGTTTGGATTTATACACATCTAAACTTGATGACCAAGTAATAGATCCCTTGGGCTTTTGGAACCCACGACCGGCCTAGAGAACCCAAAGGGGTTCTAGATCCTTCTTGTCCACTATTTCCATCTTTAGTCCTTTAATGTTACATTTAACGACCGTTAGTCCAAACTCGTTAAATATTAACATTCGTTAGGAATTTATTTCGTGACTAAATAATTAATAATAACATTTATATATTAATTATTCTAAACATTGATTCTCATACGAATGTACAAGAATCCCAAGCCTCGTGCTCGAATCCGTGTACGATATTAATTTATATCCATAACCTTTCGGAAAATGAATAGTTTTGATTCAACATGATGTTTGTGTATAAGATTAGGACCAACGATGTATTTTACTCTTATTTATTTCTACAATCATATTTAAGCATTGGTAATAGGCAGAATGGGGCCAAAATCAACGAATAGTAAAATGAGATGTTTGTGTTTGTGTTATTGCTCCGAAATGTGAATGTAATTTCCTCATATGTTGGTTTTCATTCGATAGGAGTACGTGTCTTTCCCCATTTCAACGTGGAACAACGTGATGGAATGTCCATTCACTCCTTAAAAACGCAAACCATCCCGATTTGTTTGTTTGCATACTTTTTTACGTTTATGAGGCTTTTTCAAGTTTCGAAAAGATATATTGACTCCTAAAATAAGTCTTTATTCAAGTTTAATATATTGTTTCTCCATTGCAACCTTTCACTGTAGAACTTTAAACACATAATAATCTACTTATGCAGGTCTTCATGATCGTTGTTGAAATGCATGGAGTGATGATATATATTTTTACGATGATCTTTTCAAAGTATTTTTTACGTTGGCGTAGTATTTCACCAGTAAATCAAAATGGTTCCATCTTTAGTAAAAATTCAACAACTCAAATAGTTAACGAGTCGGGTAGGGTCAAGTCGTGTCAATTCAACCTCATTCACTTATGCCAAAACATCGAACATATTTTTCATCAGTGTTCCGTATCAACGATAATATTATTGGACTTTTGGTAGACCTTTTTGAACATTAATGTCTTATTAAAAAGAAAGTTAAGTCTTTGACTTTAAAATTATAAATACGTTTGCAACTTAAAGTTTAAAAGTTGACATAAATACCCATTATAAAGTGGGTTTGTTACATATTTTGAAATGGGTTGATGTTAAGTTCAAACAATTTAAGACAATTAATCAACTTTTAATTATGTGTTTTTAGTAAGTGTCAGAGAAATATTTTTTAAGACACTCTTATAGAAAGTCTAAATCGATTATAAAATAGTGTAGATTAAACCCTGAAAAATATTGAAAAATCACCGTTATATATTCATTACAGCCTATAGCTAATGGAAGAAGAGATACGCTATTTTATTTCATGCATAGAAATTTCCGTCGTCAATCTTTGGAACATTCAAAATGCAAAATTCTATCGCATAAATCTTTCTATTCTTATTTAATAGAATAGAGTTTTAATTAACTCTCTGGCTGGGATGCCATTATGACTAATCAGTTGATTAGAAAAGGTATAATTAAGGATAGGAAATATAAAATTGAGCCTAACAAAACAACCTTAAATATAACTATCAATGACCCCAATGTGGACGCAATAAACAACCCCATGTTCACTCACATGTTTAGCTACAAGTGGAAATTTGTTGCATCTACCTACGCCGCTTATTCCAACATCCAATCACAGAATGTTTGTCCAACCGACCATAAATTCTATCTTTATTTTCTTTTAAAACTTTCTGATTAGTTAAACTTTGATGTCAACAATACCCTTCACATTTAGATGACTTTCTGATTAGTCCAACCGACCATAAATAAAGTGGCATACACCTTCACGACGAACGATGACCTTTTAACTAACAGTAAGATTTCAAACAAATATGGAAGCTAAATGTGTTCTTTAGAGTAATAACAGAAGGGGGGGAAAAACACCTGAAGTTTTAAACTAATCTTTTGATTGAAGGAAGGTGAAGAATGGCTTACATCACACTTGATTCAAACACCTTATCTAATTTAAACAATAAGATACTGATCCCATGATAGCAATTTCAGAATCATTATACATGCAGAGTATAAATGTCAGACGCAAGCCGCTAACTAAAACACTTGAAACAGCAAAGGTAGTAATAAACTTTAAGATCCAATATATCTTCTTGTTGAGAAATGTCACCATGATCAAGCAGTGCCTTTGAACTTGGCATCATACTCGTACGGTTGCTGTATTTAATAAGATTAGAAGTCAAACTCATGAGCCAGTCAAAATAGACAAAACAATATATGAGAAAGAATGATGCTATGTTTTTTTTTTTTTTTTTAAATAAGATAACTGTATAAACATTATAAAAATCTAACTTACCAAGAATATGGCTGAAATCATCTTGCCAGCAAACCATCTCTTATGCATTGCTTGTTGAGCCCGAGCGGCTGACTCAACACTATCAAATCGCAGGTATACATAACCAGCACTTTGCCTGTTGCCCAAAAGTTTAATTATATAGGGTTGGCATTAGAGACCCCAAAAATAATAATAACAAAAACAATATCACGCTCATCACTTGTTGTATTAAGAAAAGAAATTAGTAGATAAATTACATGTTTTCTTTCTGGTTAGTTTTAAACAAACCATTACCATCAGAACGTATAGTAAAACGATAACAAGAATGTCATCATAAAATCAAAAGCAAGATAATAATGGTATCTCAAAAGGCATCAAGGAAACACTTACTTGTCAACATAGATATGCTTCACTTTCCCAAAATTAGAACATTCTTCTTCCACATCATCTTTTATGTCCAGATCGAAGTCTGGCTCAACCTACAAAACGTATTTTGAGTTAGTTTCTTCAACGCCAGAAGGCATTGGATCTAATATTAATTTCCAGTGCCATATACTATCAACTAAAGGTCACATCTTCAAACATCAACCAAATTAGTTTAGTATGCTTGGTGGCAACTTCGACCCATTTACACTTATACGCAACTACACTGAAAGTCGACTTAGGTTATGTTTTATTTCAATTTTCAAAGGGTCATGCGTGTAAATCCAAAAAAAGAACAAGTTGCTTAAGGGTTACAAGTCCAAAACAGTTTAAGTTCTAGCATAAAATCTCCTTAAGCCCTTTTTCCAAAATTTATATTAAAGAAGAACATTTTGGGAGTCTTTCGGGTCAACCGTTGCTACCTCTAGACTGATCACACCTTGAGCACATGACAATTTAAAAAACAAAGAAAAATTAAAACCTCTGTAGCAGGGTCAAACATATTCTTCAGTAAAAGACACTCGCTGGGTATCCCAATAGGCTCTGAAACAATCGGTGAAACCATTTGGGCTAAGCCTGGAACAGGGACTGCCGATAGCCCATTAAACGGTAAACCACCAGCTTGAACTGAGCCAGATCCATTAAGTAGAGGTGCTCCAACTCCAAGAGTCCCAGTCACACTGCAATAATCATTACTATCAAAAACCACAGTACTAAAAACAACATTACAATGTAATTAACTGATCATTTTCATAAACTCACCTTGATGCAATACCACTCCGGTCAAGCTTTGCCATAAGCATCGCCCTTGATTGAGCATTTAAAGCCTACAAAAAATAATATATAAAATTAAAATATATTCGACACACAAACACACAAAGAAAATATTTGGTAACAACACATTCTATGCTACTAGTTTTTGCGTAATGTTTTTTTATTTTATGTATTTCATGTTACAGTTGTTAAAACATTATAGTGAAATTTAAACAGCTTTATATACGATTTTTGCAAATTGATAAATAAAATAAATAAATATGTGGTGGTCATCAAGCAGGTGGACTCACCAAACCTCCACCTTCATCGTCATCAAAATCAGCTGCTTTTGCTCCAGTGTCTTGTGCCCCAACATGGTCAGTAACTGAAGATACCTACAAAAAATAATCCGAAGTGGACATTAAGAAAGGTCAAATGTTACTGTAATATAGAGCAGTCACATAAGCACAAAATTTTACCTTGATTATACGCCCAGCTATCTCAAGCTTTCCATTTAAACTTTGTGCTGCTTTTGAATGCTCAAGTTGAGCAAACTTCAATATAGAATGGAGAAGGGTTATATGTCTATGTTGATGAATAAAACAATCTGTTGAAATAAAATGATTAATAAATAAAAACACTGACTTGAATAAACCCAAAGCCTTTACAATGTCCGGTTTCAGGATCCGTTGGCAATTGCACTAACTCCACAGGTCCAAAGGCTTCAAAAATCTGGAGATGAATCATAAATAAACAATCAAAAAACAAAATACTAAGTTACTAACTCACTTTCCAGTATAACTGGTGCAACTTTTAAACTAATCTTCAAGCTTTTTAACTAAAGATTTAGACAGATAGTTTACCTGCTTGAGTTGCAGTTCAGTCATGTTGAAGTGCAAATTTCCCACATATAGCTTCCGATCAACTGCACCATATGGTCCTGCAACGCCACCTGTTCCTCCAGTAGAAGCAGTAGATTGCACAAGATTCTTTTCAGCCTCTGAAGGTTTAACCATTACAGGCTGTCCAAGAAGTAGATGACCAGACATTGCAATTGCCATTGGCACAGACATCGCATCATAGAATTCAATATACCTGTAGAATAAACAATAACTTAACGAAAGAAGAATTTCATCATAAAAAACACTTTTGAAAATATTGAACACAAACAAAAAAGATAAAAACTGTTTTTTCCCCGATCATGTATAGTGTGTATTATTATGAAATTTAGAGATATGAAGGTCTTAAATTTCCCTGAGTAAACTGATTATTTCAGCTTTAAGTGGTAATAACATGTTCTAGTGTTTGGAATATGTGATTGTAATTTGCTGCAACAAAATTGTTTAAATATGTAGAAACCAAAAAAATATGGGTGCGCTGCTCTTGACCTAGAAGCCGGTTTAAATACCTTTAACCCATATTCCTCATTGGTTGTAGGGGTGTCAATAGGGTCGGGTTGACCCGAACCCGATAAGGCTTATAGGGTCGGGTCTAATCGGGTTGAAAATGCTTATCGGGTTAATTTGACCCGAACCCGATAACCCGACATTGTTATAGGGTCGGGTTCGGGTTGAATTATTTATCTTATCGGGTTATCGGGTCAACCCGATAAGACCCGAAAATTCTTAAACTATTTTTTATATAAAATAGTCCGTTAGTTAAATATGTATTGTTTTACTCCATCAATATATCTAAGGAAAAGCTAGAGGTGAAATTATATTAGCTCACTGTATCAAAATTTCACTGTGGAAAGGTTGTAACTTACAAAGTTACAAGTAATAAAACTTTAGTAACCAGTGTAACGGCATTCCGAAAATTGTTTGCCGTTATCACTTTCTCATGGTTAAATCAGTTTCTGTTATATTGTAAATTTAAGTTATGCACGGTCATATGTTTCTTCATTTTTAATGTTTAAGAATACTTTGTTTAATAATTTTTGTAATTCATCTTTTTAATTTTCGTTGGATAATTTGTCATTCTCATATTCAAGCATCTGGACATGAACTTCATAAGCAATCATGTTCTACCTCTGTTGTTGTTGTAAGAACTTAACGACCAGTTTGCAAAAGAACACATTTCTAGCCTACTGCTACCTTTTTTTTACACTTATTTTTACTTTTATACTTTTGGTTTTGTGTTTGATTTAAACAATTAAGCAACCCGATAAACCCTAATCACCCGACCCGAAAGAACCCGACCCGATAACCAGATTACTTATCGGGTCGGGTTGCGGGTCACTTTTTCAAAACCAAAAACCCGATTCAACCCGACCCGATAACACCCCTAATTGGTTGTAACATATCATGAATAAAAAAAATCGTTGAGAGCTACAGGCGACATTTAAAATATAAGTATTGTTATAGTAGTTATATATAGTTCAAAAATTTTGACTGTTCTGTTAGTGGTTTTATCTATTTATTTCTCAAAAAATCAAAATCCGTACACTTAAACCAGCTAATTATATTATATTAATAACTTCAAGTAGTAAAGAAACATCCAAACACTATCTAATCCAACATGTCTATTGCAACTAATAATCTGACACGTCAATTAGTGTCAAGGAATAAAAGGAAAATAGAACAGATGGACCCACCCAACTCCTTTTGATCTTCTTGAATTCCGATCCATGATAAGGCGCACATCTCTTACCTGAAGAAATGATGAAACAACCAAATTAACAGCAGAACATAATTTCAAAACAGATCAATCATACTACATCACCATGGACAGCCATAATATATATTATTACCACAGTGGAGTGTGCTCACAATATCATCAACTAACATGTCCACAAAAATTCACTCACCCCACTTATAACAGAATGTTGGGACACAAGAAAGTCAATTTACTAGTTGAACTCAAAGCAGAGGAGCATTTACTGCAACATGAAGGAGACGTATCTTAATAACAAGTAACTTTATATTGCATAATTATCAATCATAAAATACAGCTAGAACTTAAACCTACAGCTGAACTTTTGTGGCAATACATCACCTGGAGTGTATTAAGATGATTGTATACTACAAGTAAGATCACATTTTGGATTCTAACCAATGATATTAATTAAATTATAGCATGAAACAAAAGATACGAGCCTTGATGGGAGTAGCCTGGAAATTGACCATTACCTTTCCTGCTTTTGAGAAGAACTCATAAACATCGAATTCAGTTGCTTTCAGTGGCATCTGCAAGTAACATATGCTTAATATTAGTATACAAAAAAGGGATAGTCAGATAACATCGTAATTAGATCTAATCCATCTTACCTGGTAAGCGAAAACAGTCCTTTGGTCCCTTTCTGGATCAGCTTCAGGTTCAGCTTCCTTTTTATCTTTCAACCTCCTGCAATGTAGCACAACTTACAGCAAAATAAGAAGATAGCCAGGAATGAAAAAGCAATAGATATTCTAAAATTACCTTTTGTGGAAAACTTTAAGTGTACAATGTATCGACAAAAAGAATAACATATTAAAGTGATCAGAATATATAATCTTCATTCAGCGACAAGTGACCTAGCACGAATGCACTTTATAAACAAATTCACTTTATATATATTTAAAAAAAAAGCAGCACGTCAATAGATTTCTGCAAGGGGCTTTTGAAACTATCACGTTTACAAACTCAGATAGGAAATAGTGGTTGGTTAATATAAAATTAAATTCCAAGTCATGTTCTCTACAATCTTTTTTGAGTTCTTGAGAAAATTGTAGTTTGACACGTTGCAAAACAGTATAATTGGTACTGAACATGTCGATACTGCAAATTTTAATCCCTAGTTCACAACAATGAACTTAAATAGATGGAATTAAAGCAATAATGTCTTCTCAGAGAATGAAACAGCACCATATGCGTTGCCAACCTAAAAATGCAATACATCATCGTTAACATCTTAGCCCACAAGAAACCTTAATGGCAATTATACGTTTAGAGATTGAACTCGCTCCAAATCTTATACGTCAAGTATAAAATAAAGAGCCCAACAGACCTTTCTTGAGTGAAGCCGTGACGAATATTCCGCATTGTTAGCTCATTAGTATGTGCAAATACTCCATCTACGATTTCAACCCAAGTTAGAAGCTACATACTTGGCTTGTTAAGCATCTTAGCTACATAGTTCTTACACACCCTCTTAATTTCGGAAAAAGTGGCTTGTTAAGGGTGCGTTTAGTTGTGGAAAATTTTCTTTAATTTTTCATCTTGAATTTTTTATAGAAAAAAAGAAAGGATTTTTGTCTCTAGAAAAATGTTCAATTTTTAAAAGCCACTCTTCTATCTTACATAAAAGTTTTGTAGAAAATATATTCAATTAAACATGTTTTTTATTTCTTTAGCTATTGTCAAAAAGGTTCTACAAACGGCCATAATTTTCCATAATTTGAAATCACACAAGTATTCTATAAGACGCACCCTAAGTATCTAAACTACATAGTTTACCATCTAGCTTTCTTGCAGAAATTAGTGATCAACTAATAAGTAACAATAGTCGCTCATCACTCATAAACATATCTCAATGTACAAACCAATTTATGCTTGAGATAGTGCAAAATCCATAGAGGGGTGTTTGTTTAAAGCTTATTTTTGCACTTATGAGTTTATGTGGTTTCGGCTTATGCTTCCTAAGACCACTTTTTTGCCAGCTTATTTTAAAACTTCTACTTCTGTATAAGTTTATTATGTCATAATAAACTTATATACGCCCATAAGTTTTAAGATAAGCCAAAAAAATGGGCTTATGAAGCATAATCCAAAACCACATAAACTCATAAGCCCAAAAATAAGCTTCATAAAACACCCTAAACTAGTAGACGACCTATATTCTCAATCTACTACCAAACGCTATTCAAATAGCTATCAGGATTACTATCGCGCTCTTAAAACAACAACTTTCATTAAACCTATAAATACAAATAACCTTGGTTCTAATCACCAAGAATGAAACAATCTGCATATAAACACAACCACAACAATGCACAATATATCGCAAAACCGATAAATAAAAAAACCCATTTTCCTGACCTGCTTTCCCTGGCTTCCAATTCGCGTTCCTTCTCCCGAATCAACTCCTTATCACGTTCGCGCTCACGCTCAATCCTCGAATGACTCCTACTCCTCCTCTTTTCCCTTTCCGTCTCCCTCTCCTTGTCCTTTTCCCTATCTCTCCTCGGACTCCTTTCTCTTTCTCTCGATTTCTTATCTCTTTCTCTATATCTATCTCTACTACTTCTCTTATGCTCTCTCTCATCATCCTCCCTGCCTTTACTCCTGTGACGCTCTGACCGGTCTCGGTCACGGTGACGGTCAGACCTGTCACCGTCACGGTCACGGTGACGGTCAGTCCGGTCACCGTCAGAGCGGTCACGGTGTTTACGGCTACCACCGTTTTCATCGTCTAGTTTGGTTTTCTTAGATTTGTGGTCGTCTTCTGGAGTTGGGTTATCGGTGGAAGGTTTGTCGACGGTTTTCTCTAAGTAGTCGTATTCGTCGAAATCCATTGCGCTCTGTGTGTGTGTGTGTTAGGGTTTCGAGTTTAGGTGAATGTGTGTGTGTGAAACTGGAGGTGAGTTTATTTATTTATTTTATACTTTCTTTTTCTCTTTTTCTTTTATCCTTTAGTTGGTTCATCATACACGGGTTGGTCGGGTTGGTTACTCTGTGACTAAATTTTTACTAATGTTATTTTATTTTAGAATGATGATGTTTTTAATAGTGTATTAATTGTATTATGAGTAGTGTGTTTTTAGTTTTATGTATGATTTAGATACTTGTAAATAATGCTTATAAAGTAGTATTTGCTTAAAATTGTATTTATGGTGCTCTTAAAATAATAAATAAGAGGGAAGTGTCTTCCTCCAATCTAGAGGATCTGCACAGCGTTCGTGCGGATACATGAAATAAAAATTTCGATGAATAATGTATTTTAGTTTATTATGTTTTTTAATAATATATTTACGGATATCAAAATTTCATTATAGCCTGCACTGTTCAAACTCGAACCTCATTGGCATGGTCTGCTCTCGGGCTCGAACCCGTTGGTCCTACCGTTCGAGCTGAATATTTATATAATATCTTTATTATTTGTAGTAGTGAAATTTAATGCGAAATTGTGTTTAATTTGGTTTATCTGATATCTTGATAATTTGTTTTCTTATGTAAAGTACATTTTAATAAGCGTATTAATTGTATTTATTGACCGTTAAATAATTGACAACATTAAATAGCATTAATGTGGTGTTTTGTTGTACATTATGCTTCTTGTCTTGTCGTCTGAAAATTATGTGCGTTAAAGTGTTGACACTATGTTTCTTTTCTTGTCGATAGTAGTCATTATAGTCATTAATAACATCGACCACTTTAATAGATTAATGTTGTAAGTCCGAAAATAAGTGCGAAATTACATCATGCTTATTTTCTTTGTCATACACTATGCTTATTTTGTTGTAAATCGAAAATTGGTTGCAATTTATTGTACATTGTGCTTAAATGGTTGTAATTTTTGTGAAATGGTGTTTTAATAGCATTAATGTTGTTTGATAAATTTTGGTCTTAAAATGACACCACGTTTTATTTTGTTGTACAATATGCTTACTTTGTTGTAATTCTGAAAATTGGGTACATTAAAGTGTTGTAAACCATGCTTAATTTCTTGTACGTCTTAAATTTAAGAGTGGGGTGCCTTCGTGCATTATAAATAGTATAGATACCTATAGACCTAGGGCTAAGCAAAGCGGATTGAAAAACCAAATCGAACAAAAAAACTGAGCCGATCCGGACCGACTAAAACTGTATCGATCATATTCGGTTCGGTTTTTCGTTTTATATATTTATGGCTTTCGATTTTGATTCGATTCAGTTCGAGCCAAAAGCGAGTAAAACACACCTAAATCGAACTAAACCAAACCGAACCGAACGAGGTCACTTCGTTTCGGTTCTCGATTCATGTTTCTTCCAAATCGGTTTCTGGTTTGGTTCGATTCGGTTTTGACCCGATGCTCAACCTTATTAAGACCATATCTAATGTACGGTGCAATGTAGAGTTTACTACTGTCACGTATAGGGTTGTAAAAAAAACCAACCTGACGTGAACCTAACCCTAACCTAATTAAGCTTATTCTGGTTAGAATACTAAATCGGGTCGGTATCGGGTTGATAATGTTTGACTAACTCGGCTTTGGGTCGCCTCGATTGACCCGCATAAAGGTTTTTTTTTCCTAATATATTTTTTATAAATTATCTATTTGAACTAATGCAAATAGGCAATTTTATTATCATTTTACTCATATTCGGGTTGACCCGAACTCAAATAGACCCGACCATTGACCCGAACCCGACAACTTGACTCGATTAACACCCCTAGTCACGCCAGCATTTTTATTATTATATACAAACTCTTATAATGCATTAAACTTTACACAGGTTAATGCATTTTTATATCCTTATAATTTTAGGCTTTTAGCATTTTTTAAGTATACATTAATATACAAATAAAAGAGGTTACATGCCCACATGTAGTGATCTGATAAAGTAAATGTTGAAATCTTGGAGCCAAATTTTAATGATAACATATAAGTTTTCATGGAGGTGAAACTTCTTTAAGTTTGATAAAATTTAGCAAAGAAGAAACTTCTCAATGAAGAGTTGTCACAAAACTAATTTTCCTAATTGTGAGCAATCTTGATATCCAATTGATATGATGTGCGCATCAGAAGTTTGATTAAAAAATGTCATGGTGTTCACTTGACACAAAAGACACAAAAAGTCGGTGGTTGAAAAAGAAAAATGAGTTAAATATTACTCATAAACAAACTAGTATCCTTTGTCGTAAAAATCGGCCCAGTCGGCCGATTAATCTCCGTGTAATCGTTGATCGCTCAGTAAGCGTCTTGATTTATCATAATCGGCCTATTTAATCGGTTTGGTCAAAGATTGCTTAAAAATCGGTCAACAAACCGACTAATCGGACAAAATCGCTTAAAAATCGGTCAACAAAATCGCTTAAAAATCAGACAAAACCGCTTAAAAATTGGTCAACAAACCGATTAATCGAACAAAATCGGTCAAAGCTCACTTGTAAATGGTCAACAAACCGAGTAATATCGATGTTTGACTTTGAACTTTGAATAATTATGTATTATGTTCATATTTGAACACTTGAAATATTTAAACTTTGATGCGCTTATCTCATACATATAATATAATACAATATCTGAAATTATAATTTTGTGCATAAAAATTCTAATCCTATTAATCCCTGATTAATCCTCGCCTAACCGATTAATCGCTAGGCCCTACTCGACCGCCTCACAAGCGCCTAGCGATTTTTACAACCTTGCTAGTATCGGAGTATATTGATTGTGTGTTCAGAGACACAAGTATTAAATTTACGGATGAGAAGAACCTTTTATAATGCGATGACTCATCATACGTTAAGTGAATAATAAAAGTGGAATGTAGATGCTCTTATCTTGAATAATAACCTCCTTATAGTTTTGGTTCTTTCAACCAACTTTATACACAAATATTGAATGATCAACTCGTTTACTATCGAAGAAGCTTGAGCTCGGCTCATCTGATATTGGAAAAGCTCAAGCTCGACTATTTAATTATTGGAGAAGCTCGAGCCCTACTCGCTTAAATTTAGAAAAGCTCGAGCTCGACTCATCTTCAGATTTTTTTTTGTAAAGCTTAATATCGACTCGTGAGTTATCATGTAAGCTCAAGCTCGACTCGAGCTCGATTTATAAATAGTATGGAGTAATGATGACGTATAGTCTATATTCGGGTCATGAGCCCGACCAAAGCCCAATACTAATAAGCCCAAGCCGAACTGGCTACGCCGATAAGTGTTTGGGCCCGAAGGCCCAAGCCCAATGTTAACTACGAACACGATATGGATATCTCCTAATTATGGAGATAATCATTCCCAACCGACTTAGGCGGGATACGCCGGTTGGGGAACACGGAACCAATAAGGATTCGTGTGTATATAAAGGAATCACATCCTCGTTAAAGGTACGATCTACAAACCCTAATTCTCCTTTAACCCTAAATCGATTACTTACTCTCACGCCGGAGGATAATCGTGGGAGACAATCCCACGGTAAGCCTAACGGTGTTTTCAGTCTCTTAGTGCGCAGGTCTCAAGCAACAATCATCAATTGGTACGAGAGCCGGAGCCAAACAAGGAACGTCCATCTTTTGTATCAACAAGTGGCGCCATCCGTGGGACCATTCACTAAGAACTAGGATGACGAAACATGGAAATCAACGATCGCAAAGCAGACCTTACGGAAAAAAGCGCATCTGGGTTCGAACCCAAGCAAACTTCGGGACAACCGGTGTTGCTAAAAACCGAGGATCGAGGCCAAGATTTGGTCTTCCTACGGTGGAACCACGCCGGGGACAACCCAGCCACGGTAACCACCGCTAGCGCAGAGATCCTGCGCACTCTTTTGCCACTCCATTCCAAGCGGTGGTGAAACAAATTTCACAAAAGCACGATGCGCTGATAAAAATAAGGGTATAGTGGTGAAACCGATACTCCTACTCTAGAAGGGGGTGTCGGAACTAGCGCCCGATGAGTTCGATCACAAAACTACGAAACCTTGGCGCTCTTATAGAAAAGGAAGCAAAGAAGAGGTCGGTCGGAGTCTACATGCCCGACTCGATTTGCCCGAGTTGAAACATCCCCATCGCGCCGTCGAAGGAGAAGCGGGAGGGATAGTCGCCGGCCCCAGTGTTTAACGTAAGGTGGGAGGAGAATTGAGGATGATGAGACATCCAACTCACAAGATCCGGAAGGAAGTGAGGAGGATGAGCAGGCGTCGGTGTCCACGCCGAGACTTGGTAGCGGAGAATTGAGACGGACTTGGGCGACGATACTCCCAGTGATAGCCTTTCAAGTCCAGTTCGAGGACGGTCGGTAAGCGCCGAAGAAAGAAAAATTCATCTTCTGATAATTCCTCGGACAACGAGGATAGTGATACAGGACATTGGAAGTCCAGAGACAGATATAATGGCCAAGAGGAGGAAGATATATCTCTCCCGTGGCGTCGTCAAAAGGTGGATGCGTTCACTCGACGCATCGGTGATTTCTCGAGAAAACAAAAGGAGGCGCATGCCGCCAACGTGAAAACCTATGGCGGAACAGTGATCACGATGATCACCTAAAATTTTGAATCACCTACAATTGAAAACCGGCCACACCTGATGGTGCCACATGTTCAACTCCACGCTAGTAGGAAGTGCGCGGAATCGGTTCAAAAGCTTCACGCAGAATCATCAATGGTTTTGAAGAATTGAGAAAGGCGTCCGCTAAACTTTACTCAACGGAAAAATGTGCAAAACCCCATTGAACTCGCCAGGTCAAACAACAGCGAGGGAATCCATGGCGTTTTTATGGGCGCTTCAAAGATAAATGCATGCAAGTTAAAGCATGTCCCGAGGTGCTCAAAATCTCGGGGTTCATGAATGGGATCAAGAACCCGAACTTATCAAAAGGTTGAGCGACAAGATTCCCCAATCCTTTGATGAGGTCATGAAACGCACACGGTCTTTCGTCGAGGAGAGGCTGCTGCATGGATAGCAAGAAAAGCTACTCGAACTACGGTCACAGGAACAACACGGGAGACAATCCACCGACCGGAGTAGTAACGCAGCAGAATTATCGCAACCAGGGGAGTGGGCGCGACAATGACAAGTATATCCCACTGACAAAGACTCCAAAGGAGATACTTGCAACAGAAGGAGCAAACTTCCCAAGACCTCCACCAATGCGCACCCCGGAGGATCGGCGCGTAGGAGGTGGGTACTGCGACTATCACGGACAGAAGGGCCACACTACTAATGAATGTGTCCAGCTACGCCAACTCATCGACAAACTAGTCAAGGAAGGTCGACTGGACCATTTAGTCAAGAACATCAAAGAAGGGAAAGATAGACAAAAGACTGGGAATAAGAAGGAGGGGCCCAAAGACAAGGCTGATACTATTTACATGATATAATCATGGCACAGAATAACTAGGCAGAAGGTCAGCCAGAAGTTTTCCTATGGGAGCGCAATCACTTTCCCTACATTAACTACGAACAACGCAGTGGTAGAGCCGCTCATCATCGAAATTAATGCGGGGGGTCACGATATCCACCGCATGTATGTTGATGGTGGAGCATCTGCAGACATAATGTACGAACACTGCTTCAAACAACTGCGCCCGGAGATACGCAGTAAGTTGAGCCCAGTCACGACAGCGCTGACTGGCTTCACAGGAGAGAAGATATGGCCTATGGGGCAATTACGACTACTAGTTAGAGTAGGTAATAACGACCATTCCACAACAGCATGGCTGAATTTTATGGTAATCAAATCCCCCTCGCCATACAATGGCATTATCGGAAGATCGGGGATATCAGCCATACGCGTAGTCCCGTCCACAGCACACGGGATGCTCAAATTTCCATTGGAAGGAGGTGTCGTTACTCTCTATAATGTTGCCGTACCACCTCAAGAATGTAACACGGTCACATGCGGCAGCACCCATTACAAGACAAAGGCGCAACAAAACTCCAAATCAAGGTAGCCATTCATCCCGATTACCCCGAACAGAAATATCGATGGGAGGATCATCGTCGGACAACGGCAAAGCGGCGGTGCGACTCTTGCAAAAGAACACGGACATCTTTGCATGGAGCCAAAACACATGGTCGGGGTACCGCTCAATCGCGGAACATGTCGAGAATCAGGCAAGGATACTCACCAATACGCCGAGAAGAAGCGGTCGGGGCCCGAGCGCGTGCAAGCAATCTGGAGGTACACAAGTTGGTAAAGCGGGAATCATGCGGAAGTCTCACTACCATGGTGGCTTTCTAACCCGATTATGGTAAAGAAGAGTGATGGTAGGCTGGCGAATGTGCGTGGACTTCACCGATCTTAACAAAGCATGTCCACAAGACTGCTACCCCTACCAGAGATAGACTGGAAGGTGGAATCTTTGTGTGGATATCCACTAAAGTGCTTGCTCGACGCATACAAAGGTGTTGAAACAAACAGACCTTGATAGATCTTGAGCTCGTGGATCGTTATGTATGCCTATGTAATCACAAGCACAATAAAGACAATCTCTACTACTTATATTTATCGTGGAAAATAAACACAAGTAATAACTAAGAACTACGTGATCCTCTATGGATCTTTATATTAACTAAAACGAGTTTTCCAATCGGTACATAACTTATTCTAATGTGTTCCTTTTATAGACAAGGAACCCTAAACAATATCGCTAAACCGTTTCCCAAGAAACGTATAATCATAAAACTAAATAAGATATACACAATCACTTCCTAATAAAGCTCATGTATATCCACACTAAATAAACTAAACACGGAATAAACACTTCCGTAAAGCAGACTAATAACTATTATACTTGATGAGATTATGTCTTGATGAATCCACTTCATCTTGAGAGAAACACTTGGCATTAATTTCAAAGATAATCCAAACTTCACATAATTCCCAACAATCCTCCCTAAACCGGAATTTGACTTGGTTAAGTTCCGGTTTCTTGATAGATCTTCTGACACGGAGGATTGAGCACGAACAACAAGAAAGAATCGAATAAGAACATCTCGGTGATGAATAAACTCGAAACACCATATCTTTGCAAAGAACAAATGACAAGAGATACATCAAAACAAATTAGTTTCATACTATTCTCATCACATCCGGTGTGTAAACACCGTGAGAGTGTGAATCATTGAAAATAATGGATTTGATGTCTCTTTACCAATAACCATCACTCTTTGGAGTAGCCATATGTTTAAGTTCATAAACTATGGTACACCGATAACCATCTCGATTTATTGGCAAACCAAAGAACCATATAAACGGATTTGTTATGTCTTTACCTTTAGCCGCTTGCTCAAGACTAGTCAATTCTTAGAATTGGTGAATTGATAACCAAATATGGAATGCCACCGCCTTTACCACAAGCCATATACATGTGGGCTAGTCAATACTTGGATTCCAAAAGGAATAAACCATGGTGAATTGAGGACCATACAACACTCAAGAATTAAGCATGGGTGGTTGCATACCCTATGATTTTTAGCAAATCATTACAATTATCAACAGATTTGATGTGTCTTTACCAAAGTGTACACTTTGGACTAGCTAACTCTTTGACATACACAAGGTATATCGGTGAGTCAATAACCATGAAAAGTGTACAACAAACCGCAAAAAGTTAGATAAACCCAAAAACATTTTTTTTTTTTAACTAAGAAATAAAGAAAACAAAAGTTACAAAATAATACAATCAAGATGAACCTTTATGATGTGTTTCGATTTTAATCAAACCAACACATTGAGAAGCATGAAGTTCATCATTGCCAACAGGATGAGGAGGCACTTCCAACACGTCTCAAAGAACCGTTCCATAAAGTAACCGATAAAGGATAAAGCTTATCCGATAACATACACAAAATCATACCACAAGTGGTGCGAACCACATGAACACAAGCGAGAGGATAAAATCTCCAACTTTCAATCTCCCACTTATGAGAATTCTTCCAAATAGAATACCCTTTACAATTTGGAGAATGAGAATCAAACATAACTCAAGATCACCCAACAAATATAAACCGAACCCGTTCTTTGAATGAAACTTATAATCTTGAATGACATGTTCATACAAAGATCTTCAAATCATGGCTAGTCACCAAATGAAGAATGTCCTTTAAGAAGTTGAACTCAAAACAAGATTATCCAAATTTATAAGCAGTGTTAAGCTTTCCACTTTCCAATTAACCAATACCACATGAGTTCCTTCAGAAAACGTCAACAGATCCAACTTCAATAAAGGTAGATTCATCAGCCTTGAGATCTAAAGCAGTATTCCTTGAAGAATGTTTCCTAGCCAATCTATCGAACTCCTTTTAACCAAGCTCTCTGCCTGTACCAACAATGTTATCGTGATCAAGTCGTAGATCATTTCACGACTCGAGGATCACTTAACTCCACACTAGACAACACTTCGGAAGAAACCAAAGAAGATTCACAGAAACAAGCACATCGGAAGAAGAAGTAGCTTGAATTTGTGTCGGAAGTAACAACTGGAGAGATCACCAAAGGCAAAACAAGATCAAAATTATCCACAATTTCAACTGTTTTACGTCTCTTAGCTTTAGGAACATCGGACATTGAAGTAATCTTGTCCAATTGAAAGAAGAAGTAGAACCCGTAAGAAGAAAACTTCATAACCATATTATCTTGTCTAATCAAAGCATCATCGGATAAAGCACCGATTTGCTTCATTGACATACCGTAATTATAAATAGCGTAATTCTTCACAACTCTTCTCATATGATTTCTCTTCGAACAACATTCATGGGTTTGTCTCTTTAGCTTGATATCTTTGAGCAATAATAGCTTTCCTCTTTGTACCGCCTCTTGCTTCCTTAGATTACCAAGAGCCACCATTTGATCCATAAAATGCTCATTATCAAAAGATGCTCCTAATATTAGTTTTGCAAGATTTGAATCGATACACCTTGAGTAGTATAAGCATCCCATTGATCATCGATGATCTTAGGAAGTAATGCATCAAGCTCTAATTTTCTTTCGGAGACAAATTAGAATCGATCGATCTTGAAGAAATTTAGCAACAACACGACTCTTACGCATATTCTCATAATCGGCAAACATCCGAGCTCGAGCTTGATTTTCTTCTTGATCACTATACGAATTAAGCATATCATCAATCACGGGGTCCTGTCCTTCGTCGATAGATGGCTCAAGAGAACCAATTTCAGTGAGAACCAATGTGAGCTTGGAATGAACAATCAATCCCACATCGGAGGAAATAGGTTGAGACAATTCCTCAGCGGTGTAGAAAACTTGGAGGAAGAATTCAACTTATACATTCTCCCAGCAATAAAAACTTCTTCATCATCTGCTGAAGGTGAAACATTTGGTTGTTCTTGTAAAGCTGAGGTTTGAACATGATCAGAAGCAACCTCCTCAACTAGAACATCAGCAGATGCATCAACCACATTTGGCTCCTTTGAAGTGTTAGCCGATACCTTATTCAAATATTGTCTTCTTCTTTTGCTAGCATATATAATAGGCACCTTGCTCCTTGAAGATTTAGCAATAGGAGAAGAAACATCAGATGTAAGAGCTACATCAGATGTAAGAGCTACATCAGCCAATATTCCAAGGGATGTATGAAGATTCTCTTCGTCCTCCTCCTCAGAAGAAACCAAACTTCTCTTTTTACCCCTCTGACTCAGTATTTCCTCCAAGTTCTCAACTTTAGTTTCCAATTCCACAATCTTATTACCAAGAATAGACTTGGTCTCTGAAAGTTCTTTCTTAAGATCAGACACCTCACCTGCATACTTGTTCACCAGAGCATATAACGAGGTAAGTGTAATAGGATCCTTATCTGCATCAGCTGATTGCTCAGTTGGAAGCGGAACTTCATTTGACCGTTCAGGAGTAACAGCAACCTGATCAATATTAGGACATCCTTCACCAAATGGATTCCTAACAGGACTTGGTGTAGGCAATCTATCAATATCAACCTGAACTTCATCAATATTAACCTGAACCTCATCAATAGAAACTTGTATAGGTGCTTGACTAGGACATGGTCTAGGTGAAGGTATGGATGCCTCATTAACAGCAGAAGGACCCTCATCAACATCAACTAAAATATTACCATTAGTAGTATTGGAAGAAGGTAAAACAACATTAACCTCATCAGCAGTCTCATTCTCCTGAGGCAACATGGCAGCTAACAAAGGAAAATGTGTCCCTCAAATTTAGTTCTCATCGTGGCAAATAACTTAGAGTCAAAACACTTATGGGATGAAAAGCTTGAGTTTGTGTAGAAACATTCAATATCATCTCGAAGAACCTAGGGTACATCAAAACTTACCTTTTTCCTAGTTATATTTTCAACCATATTATCAAAGATAAACTTAGAAAATTATAAGTCAAACCCTTAGATAAACAAACAATACCACATCCCATTTGGGTTGAAAAGCGATCCCATCCTCCGGACTTATTGCTTACACACTGGAGCAACGTATGAACCAAAAACCTCCACATAGGACAAAGCTTATTTTTAACCACATATCGTCCTCGTGCTTTGATATCCAATCGCCTAAGCCCTTCAAGTACCATCGTAGAATCGAATGATAAACCCATTCTCATCATCCAAGCGAAGTTGTCTTTCGATCGGCCTCTGTCACCACATACTCTCTTCCATCAACCCTTGCGACTATCTCGGTATCACTTCTTCTCTCACCGACGCCCAAAATTGAGTAACCAAGGATTCATATATAGCATTTGGAGAATGCGTTAATGCATCTTGAATCTTTGATCTTTGTAAGAATGAAATCATCGTCCTATACAACTCATCTCCCGAGCGATTCGAGAAAAGCAACCTTATTATGATCATGTTTAAATTGAGCGCCATGAGAGATTTTGAAGATTAGGGTTACGATTTGCACAAATGGAAGTGTTTTAATGAGAGTAATAAGCAAATCACTTAAAATGGGATGAATATATCCCGATGAGGAATAAATAGAAATTTCCCAATTTTGGTCAAAGTTGACCAACGATGACGTGGACTTCTACTTTTACTCGCATTCACTTATAACGGTGAAAGCGGAAACCATTCTGGCGAACTAGAACCATCGTGAAACAGTTACTTATTCAAGAAGCTTCATAAATATCTTTTTACTGTTTCACCCACTTGCATTAAATCTCATCACCACTTGAAACCGTCTATAAAACAATCCCAATGCATATGTATCTCTTCATCAAAAACCCCCAAATATCCTTCCAAACCCTAATTCCACCAATACTCTAACATTAGCCATCACAAACCATGAGTATCAAACCTGAGATCATAGATCTCACAACAACATCCTCATCATCATCATCATCATCTAGTGAAGATACCAATCCATGGCTTCATTACTTTCCAAAACCATATCCACGACCAAAGAAATCACCCTTTCTCCTTCATCGAAGATGAAAGTGTAGTGAATCAAGTGATTCTCACTGATGATTCGATGACTCTATAAGGAGGAACATCTTACTCCCAACCCCCAGGCACCTCGGCCTCAACGAAGGCCACGAGCCAAAAATCCACCACTTCCAAAAGATAGAGGTGGTTCTCGGTCTTCTCGCATCGGGTTTTGGTGCATCATCACATATCGTATAAGGGAAGAACTTAAAGAGAGTAGATGGATTGCATTTTGGTTGAAATACATAGATGAAGCACAAAGGACACATTGTTTTCTCCATCATCAAATGTGGTCATTGTCATCATCAACGTTGCATCAATCCATCCTCTCCATTTTGATCCTTAGCATCTTGTTAGTGTTGGTTATGCATGTCACAAAAGCGTAACCAACATTTAGTGTGAAAGATGTGGCGATCATGCATATCCAACAACCCGTTAGATGTTGGAATGGATGATATGTAATAGATTAGACTTAGTAGATCATGTAGATGCATTTGATGTTATTAGTACTGAAGTCAAGTCGTAAAGCTTTCTTGAATGAATGAATGAACTATTTGCTCAATTTGCTTGATACTTCTTTTGAATGAATTGTATTACTTCAAGACATCATCTTGGAGGAAACAAATGACACTCTTGAGACTTTGAATTCGGAGAAACAAGCTTTAGTACTTGACCATATCTCAACCGAATGTAGCAGACACTCGCAAAACAAAACAAAACAGAGAAACACACAAACCAACAAAGAAACACACTAAGATTACATTAGCGAGGTTAGAGTTAGTTAAAATCAAACAAATATACAAAATTACATAGCAAAATGCAAAGTTATACAAATCCTCCACGAGGCATATGCCTCCCCGAGGCCTATGCCTCCCCTTAAACTTTGCGTTAAGGGTTACATGCCAATATGGACCACTAGGTGTTGAAACCTTGGTCCTCAAAAGCCTTTGTTAACAAATCGCCACATTATCATCGATGTGAATTTTGACCACATTTATCAAATTTTTATCATATGCATCTCTTATAAAGTGGTGCTCGATTTCAATATGTTTTGTTCGATTGTGAAAACCGGATTTTAACAATGCATATGGTACTTTGATTATCAATAAAAATTGTTGTGTTCATGAAATTATACCCATAATCCAACAAGCGATTTTGAATCCAAAGAACACGTCACGACAATTTGCAAAGAACAACGTATTACGCTTGTCAAGAGATGAGGTAGCCACAATAGTCTTTCTTGCATTGCCAAGAAATCAATCTCTTTCAAGGAACCGACAACCTCCGGTGGTGGACCTCCTATCCGATTAGCACCGGCATAGTCACTATCACTATAAGCTTCCAACTTAAAAGGAGACTCTTTGGGTACCAAAGACCTAGAAGAGGTTGGCCTTTGAGGTACTTAAAGATCTTCTTACAAACATTGAGATGGGAAGTCGGTGGAGTAACTTGATGTCGTGAACAAACACTCACAAAGAAAGGTAATATCGGGCCTTGAAGTCATTAAATACATCAAAGAGCCAATCATAGACTGCATGATGAACATTCGCGGGTGGATCGGCTTCATTGTTGGTCTTTGTCTTTGGAGCTTCATAAGGTGTAGTGGCAGTCCTTACACCCTCCATACCAAACTTCTTCAAGATGTCCTCACATATTTGTCCCGACCGATAAAGATACCATCGAGGTTTCTGCGAACTTGAAGACCCAAAAGAAAGTCAACTCTCCCATGGCACTCATCCGAAACTCTCCTTCATAAGCTCCTCAAACTCCCCGCACCAAGCTTCTTTGTGGATCCAAAATAATGTCATCCACATACACTTGCACAAGAATAATGTCGGTGGAATTCTTCTTTAGGAAAAGAGTCTTATCAATTGCACTCTTACGTAACCGTGCTTGAAGAAATGTAGAAGCCTAGCATACCGGGGCTCGGGTGCTGATGTAGTCCATACAGAGCTTTGACCACCTTATAAACATGATTAGGATGATGCGGATCTTCAAATCCTTTAGATTGAGTGACATACACCTCTCTTCAATTTCACCATACAAGAAGGCTCCTTTAACATCCATCGATGACCATAAAACCCATATAGGATGCATAAGCTAAGAAAATCCGTATTGCCTCAACTCTTGCCTTTGGTGCAAACACTTCATCATAATCGATCCTCCTCTTGTCTATATACCTGCAACTAATCCGCTTTGTTTTTAATGACAACACCTCGAGCATCTCTCTTATTCTTCGAATCCATTTAGTCCTAATAGCATACTTACCATCGGTAGTGGTACCAAGATCCAAACCGCTTTGATTTTGAAGCTGTTGCATCTCATCTGCATTGCTTCAAGCCAACTTGAGTCTTCAAGAGCTCGAGTAACACCGGTTGGTTCCACTTGAGAGAAAACAAGCAATGAGACAATGTTCATAGTACGTGTGATTGTCTCTGTGATTTGAGACATAAGAGATAAAAGCCACGACCATATTTAGAACGCGCCACGGTACCTCTTGTTCTAACGGTGCATTAGGATCACCAATAATATTAGGCGTGGATGAACATTGTTGATCCTTGTAGTAGTTGTGGTGTTGACATCAATGGAGGAATCAAGATTAGTCATGATGGGTTCAAAGTCGTTATCATAGGAAGGTGTGTTGAAGATTCACCTTTAGGTTGATGATGACCAAGATCTCAAGGTTTTGGAAACCTTGTATAGGGTTCTCCAAGATCATTGACACTCTAGTAGACATAGGAGTAGAGTCAACATGTCTTTCAAATTAATGGAGAGGTGAGGAGAAACAAAACCACTTTCGGCAGAATTGACTTTTCCACCGATTGCTTCACTTGTACTCTTTTCAACATTCCTCTCGACTTCTAAATTGGTGTATACTCTTGTTTCTTCATCTGCAAGGTCCTCGGCATAATGGAATTCATCTTCACCCATATCGAATAATCTTTAGAAGTGTCACCTACAAAATTGTTAGAGAGAAGGAAGGTACTACAATGGGTTGTTCATCATCTTCGGACCATCGTCGAATGAGCATCGAGTTTCGCACTAGTAGTGGGAGATGCTTGAGAATCTGCATTTGATTAGCTAAATGTCTAGAATAACCCAAGTAATCGGTCAAGTAATCAAGGTCAAATGACCAAACATGACCCAATCCTGAACATTAGGCTTGTCTTCTAGATACCTCATTCAATGTCTCCTCAATCTTCTTAGCGATACATTGTAAACTCAGATGCCTTACTATGAGCAGTACCTACAATGTAACCATCATCGACTTTCTCATCAATTTGCCCAATGGATCACTTGTATTCAAAATTGTCACTGGCGACCAAACGGTTTAAGGTAATGAATAATGGGAACTTTCCCAAAAAGAAGTTCATATGGTGTTTTAAGATGTGGTCTAGTAATGGACACTCTATTAAGTACATAACAAGTTGCACTCAATGACTTCAAATTCAAAACATGGTTGGAAGTTTAGAGTCGCTAGCATTGATCTTGCGACCCTCTATTAAGGTCTATTTTTCTTTCGCCACCCCATTTTGTTGAGGGTTCTTGGAGTGCTATAGTCCTTTTGATTCCCTTTGAACTGCAGAGTTCTATAAGTATTGCATTCTTGAACTCGTCCCATTATCACAATCGAATTCCTTTCACCTTTTGTTCAAGCGATTCTCAATAAGAGTAATGAAGTCTTTCAATACTTGGATGTTTCATCTTTGGTCCTTAGAAAGAATACCCAACAAAATTTGCTATAACCATCGGTGATCACCGGACAAAAATATTTATGATCAATGCTTCTCACTTTAGTTGGACCAAACAGATCCATATGAAGCGGTGAAGAGGTTCGAAATAATGCTACTAGCAGCTTGAGAACACCTTTGTATGAGGCTCTGTTGCTTTCCTTTGTTGCATGCAACAGTTATGATCATTGGTGAAAACTTTGGAAGGAAGACCTTGAACAAGGCCCGGTTTAGAGTTGGTTGATGGTCTTGAAGTTGACATGGGCCATCCTTCGTGCCATTTGGTGGACTCATCCACGGATGCTTTAGCCACCAAACATGTTAAGTCACTTCTTGGATTGACATCGATAAATTGAATGTATATAGATTGTGATTGCGAGGAACCTTCAGAATTGAAGTTTCTTACGGGAGTTTGAAGTCTTTAGGCAGACAAGACATTCATCCTCTGTGAAGAGTACTTTGTTCTTAGTGTCACAAATTTGTGAGGCGAAAACAAATTGAAGTGTTGAAGTTCCTTGACATAATAAACATTCTCAAAGTCGGTGAGGTGTTTTGATGGTCCCTTTTCGATGGTCGTCCATCACTTCCTCCAAAGGTTACATTGCCTCCTCCTTCAATGGGGACAAAATTATGCATCATATCCCATTTCTGACATACTTCTAGAACAACCATCATCAACAATTCCAACATCTTTATGCTTAAGGGATGATCCTACAACAACAACAAAATATCGAGATAATTAGAACAACATCGAGGCTCAAGTCATTGCCGACTTGAAACGCCTTAATGGATCATATGAGTTATGCCAAGCGAAGAATAAGATCCACTATTGTTCTTGGGTTTCCATCGAAACTTAGGTCCTGTTTATTCAAGAACAACTGCCGAGGTCTTGACAAAGAAGTGTCCCAAAGATTCTTTCCCATCGTCATAGGGTTAACATATCTAGGCCAAAACCATTTTAAAATATTCTTTGGTTGGTTGAACATATGGTTTTACAACTGGTTTCTCCAAGAAAAGGAGTATTATAACTTGTAGCTTGTGGAATATAAGGTGGTATATCATTAACATTGGTCCACATTGGTCTAGATTTCCTAGAATCACCACACCTACTCATCCTTTGCTCATGATAATCACAATCCTTAATTAAATGAGATTTACTTCCACACACAAAACATTTCTTGATTAGAAGATTTATTCAAACCAAAAGATGTATTATTACAAGCGTAAGTATTCAAACCAAAATCATGAAGCAATTGTTTTTAAAGATTATTATGCAAAGAATTAAAAGCAAGTCTTCGAGGCAAGCTGTCTTGTAAGTGGATTCCTAGCGCAACTCTGTCATGCTTATTGGTAGTCTTGGGTGCGAGCGGGGTGAAGACTTGGGAAGAGGCGAGACTTGGGAAGGCCGGACTTGTCATTTGAATCACACTCTGTAGACCACTTGCTTGGAGGACTTGTCATGTTAACACAAGAGACAAAGTCATTAGTAGAAGTATTAGGGTCTGGCATGTCTCTTGACTTTTGCCATACTGAGATGGTGTGATCCATCAAAGTCTTTAAAGTGGAAAGGTCAATGGGCATATGCTCACCTCTAATTGGTCCATGTACAACATGTAGGTCACCTTCTTTCACAAAATTAGCTAGGCTCATTGATGTAGATTCGTGTGTCATCCCTAGCTTCTAAGCCTACATATTTCTTAAAGCCTAAAGCCCTTTGTAGAATTAGAAGCTTGACTACTATAAATAAAACCACTAACTTATCTCCATTCATTATCCATTCTTTATGCTAGCAATTTCTCCTTAAGTTTCTCCTTAAGCTCTAGATTTTCTGACTCTACATCTGTTCTTAACTTCTCAGACCACTTTAACTCATTTTTAGCACATTTGAGATCCCTTTCTAAAACACCTATTTTCTCATCATACGCTATTTGATTCTTCTGAAACCAAACCTTTTGTCTTTCTAGTGTTTTTAAAGCCTGTTTATAAGCTTCAACTTCCACATAGCATTCATTATATTTAGGTTCCAAAATATCATAAGCTTCTTTGAGTGTATTATAACGCTCACTACAACCAAACAAACAATTTTGTACCTGAGAGATGCCCATCAAGGCAATCTGATCATGCCTATCCCTCGTAGTACGACTTGCAATCAACCCGACATTATCGGGACCATCATTATCGCCTCCTCATGTTGCTTCGGTCCACATTGCTATCCAGAGTGACCAAAGCGGTGAACCTTTGAAGTTCTGCCTCCTTACGATCTGGCGATGAAGAGTATCTTGTCTCATCACCGACTTTCTGTCTTTGCATTCTCTAGAAAAGTGACCCATCCATTGGCATGTGAAGCATTTAACCTTCCTCTTGTCAAACCTAGTGGATCGCGTCCTTTGAATCAAACCTTACGCGACTTTCGCTCAAAGTTCTTGATATCCATGGAAAGCATGGCCACCGCCACCTCGCCTTCATCTCTTCCATCTCAATCGGGTCCACCCGATCAAAATCCTCATAAGCGGATCTGCCGAGGATCATAATCGAGAAAGAAGGATCAGTACATCTTCCATAATGTTGCTTGATTTAGAGTGAGAACTTGATGAAGGAGCGGCGTAAGATGATGATGGATATGGGCTTGGATCATAACTTGTTTTTGGAGTAGAGGCTCAAGCGAATGCGATGTGACTAGCGTAAGAAGATGATCGAAAAGGGCTTCTTACATCATGTTCAAGAGCTTTAAGTTTGTGGTATGTACTCATCAAAGGTAATCATGTCCAAACCACCTTTAGCTTTTAAAGCTATGCTTACATGTAGCCGTGGATGGGTAATGACCTCGAAACTTAGAGTTCTGATCATCATTATCGGCTTTGCACATGGTGATTCAATGACTTAAAATCTTGTGAAACTTATCATATCCTTGTGAATTCCTTCCTCTTGAGAGATTTGAAAGTCCCGAAGCTGTTGTCTCGGCATGGACTTCTTGATCTTCTAGATTCCTCATTCCACGAACCGCCTTAATTGCTAACCATATATCCTTAGCATCTTGCATGAAGTGAAAATCACTCAAGTGATCCTCGGGAATAGCTTGTAGAAGAATGGTTCTCGACCTTGGTTTCTCTCTCGAACCATGACAACTCTTGGCAGGTTTGGGGGAACATTCATCATTATACCATTAGCATCCGTGGTAGTTCTCTTCAATTGTTTCCTTCAAGACTATCTCCATAGATTCCAATCAATGTTGGAGATCCGGTTTGCATCTTCATCGCCTAAAGATCATATTCCTCCTTTTAAGGTAAGGAAACTTAGCATTGCTATTCGAAAGACTTAGTTGTTGCAGATGGGTGGAGTTTTGGTTGTTGGTGATTTCGGATCAACCTACGAACCGAGCATGATGATTTTGTTATGGTTGTATGGGTGTTTAGAAAAGCTTGTCCTTAGTATCGTGAGAGACTCTCACGAGGCTCTGATACCACTGTTGAAACAAGCAGGACCTTGATAGATCTTGAGCTCGTGGATCGTTATGTATGCCTATGTAATCACAAGCACAATAAAGACAATCTCTACTACTTATATTTATCGTGAGGAAAATAAAACAAGTAATAACTAAGAACTACGTGATCCTTTATGGATCTTTATATTAACTAAAAGCGAGTTTTTCCAATCGGTACATAACTCATTCTAATGTGTTCCTTTTATAGACAAGGAACCTAAACAATATCGCTAAACCGTTTCCCAAGAAGCGTATAATCATAAAACTAAATAAGATATACACAATCACTTCTAATAAAGCTCATGTATATCCACACTAAATAAACTAAACACGGAATAAACACTTGGTAGAAAGCAGACTAATAACTATTATACTTTAGTAGATTATGTCTTGACGATAATCCACTTCATCTTCGATAGAAACACTTGGCATTAATTTCGACATAATCCAAACTTCACATAATTCCCAACAAAAGGATACCATCAAATCCAGATGGCTAAGGAGGACGAGGAAAAAACGGCCTTTTACACAAGCCAAGGCGTCTATTGCTACACAAAAATGCCCTTTGGCTTGAAGAATGCAGGCGCTACCTATCAGCGGTTGGTCGATAATGCATTCGAAAAACAGGTGGGACGCAACCTAGAGGTTTATGTCGATGACCTGGTCATAAAAAGCCATACGGAGGAGGAGTTGGTGCGCGATATTGAGGAAACATTTAAGACACTCGGGGAGATCAACATGAAGCTCAATCAAAAAATGCACCTTGACGCCATTTAAGGCATGTTCCTTGGACACTGATAGAACCACGATGGTATAAAACCATGTCGAGAAAAGACTAAAGGTCGTCATTGACCTTCCTTCACAAGACGTTGAAGGAAGTCCAATCTCTCAATGGAAGATGGCGGTCTAAATAGATTCCTATCAAGTCGGTGACAATCGCTACCTCTTTTAAAACACTCAAGAAGTGTATAAAAAGGAGATTTTCGTTGGACTACGGAGGCGAAGAAGCCTTGCGCATGGCTCAAACAACACTGGCAACACTCCCACACTTGTAGCACCCGACTGTGGGAAGAGTTGATCATGTACTATCTGCAACTCATGGGCGATCGGTGTGATGTTACTAACGGATAGGGACTCCGTACAAACTCCGATGTATTTTGTAAGCAAAGCGCTCAAGAAAGCAGAGATGAACTATAGCGCAATGGAAAAGTTGGTCCTAGCATTAGTCTTCGCCGTAACCAAACGGTCAGCAGTACTTCCAGCGCTAATCAGATAGCGATGATTCTGAGACCAACCGATCAAGCAAATCATTGTACATATATCGATTGTACATATATCGATTGACCACACCTAGTCCACACGAGGAACTATTTAATGAAGGTTCTCCTTATGTTGAGCATGACCATGTTTCTCCGAAAGGTCCAATGAAGTTCCCATTACCAGCGAGCAATCGGATGGTGGGCTGAGACCTATTACACTTACATCCGTCTATGCTCTAGTGAGCGGTATGTAGGCGAGGGGCGATCTCAAAAAGGAACTTGAGATACTAAATCTTCTCTTGGTGGTGAGATTGTGGAGTGAGAAATAAGGTTAGAGTTTGGAAGACCAACTTGGGCATCATTCTAAAAAAAGCTAGTGGTTTCTTCGATGAAGAAAAGAGGATAATTCGTTTGGTTCTCTTAAGATTTTGGTGGTGTTGCTCAAAAGACTCTGTTTCTCCTCCCATTCTTCTTGAATCTTCAAAGAAAAAGGAACCTATTCGATTTACTAGAAGAAAGAAGACAATATCTGAATAAGTAATCCATGAAGCTTCAAAAGAACCAAGTGTTGATGATGTAGCTAGCGATGTTTTAATGGAGGATGTTGTTTACGTACATGGTCAAGCTTGGTTGTACAAGAACAACCAAGTTCTCTACCTTGAGATTAATTTAAGTAGTTGTTGCTAGAAGAAGTTTTAATTTGGATCTAATCTTTGTAGTCTTTTCAACACACGTTGAAGAGTTGTCTCAACATGTTTTTCGATGCTAATTTGGGAGTTTGTTACGAGTTCCTCCTATGGATATTTCTCAAGCTAGTTACTGCTGAAAAGTCTGTTGCTACAGAGAAAGAAATATTGATTGATGCGAGCTTGGTCGGATCTAGTAAGTGAAGAAGAGCTGAAGAGCAAGAAAGAATGATAGGCAGATGTGAGAGAAAGAAAAGTGAGGATTTGGCTAAGCAGTTGCAACTCGGTCTACTTCAAAGTTGCCTCCGAGAGACAAAGAGAGCTGGATGAATTAAGAACTAAGATGGTGATGCACAATGGGATAATTATATCTGACAAGGTGCTTGAGATCCTACTCTTACGCAGACTATCTTAGGTGCGAGACTTTAACGATGAAACATTTGTTGCATAAATGGTAGCTCTTGGTCAAAAGAAAAGCAAGAGGCGGTGACAAAGGAAAGCTCTGGTTGCTCAAAAGAATAAAGCAAAAAGGGAAAAACAACTTACTGAAGCTCAGAAGAAAGCATACATGAGATCTATTGTACTTTATCAGAGTTCTTCTATCTTTAATTCTAGTTTGAAGAAAAAGCAAGTCTGGAATTTACCTGATGATGAGTTGAATAGACTGTATCAACGGATTATGAAGCAGACTGCGTCATCTTTTAAGAAGAGAAGTGTTGTTACTTCAGATGCTCCACAGGCGAAGAGGCCTAAAACAGTTGAAATTGTAGATAATTTTGATGATGTTACACAAAGGATGGATTCTCCTGTTATTTCTCCTGAAGCATTCTGCGGCTATACCTTCGGTGATGGGGTTCAATCTCCTGAACCACAAAATATTTCTTATACAGCATTACCTAGTATTAAGAAGGTCGATGTGCTAATTGATTTAGAAGGAAGATATGGGTAAGAAAGGCGAAAGAGGCATAAAGTGAAAGAAATTGCTAAAGCTAAGCGAGGCTAGGGTGATACTTGAGAGAATGTATATATTGAAAGGTATTGCTTCAATTAAGTCTACTTCTACTTCTTCCACTAATGCTAAAGATGTTCCTGAAACATCTAAGGATGTGCCATCTATGGAGGTTTATATACCTGGTAGGAGGATGAAAAGAATGTCTAAAAGAAGTCACACTATTTTAAGGCGATCTGTGAGATCAGATGGGACATATACTTCTAGGATTTATAAGTCTCTCGGAGGTAGTTCTTTAGATCTAAAAGGCGATGATTCAACTTTTATTAAAGAGGATGCCTTTCTTGTTTTCTGAAGGATCTCATGATGTGTTGATTAATTGGACATTGGTGAATGGGAGCTTAATACTATTTATAAATCGGATTATTCTCTTTGTGAAGTTCAACTTTTGAAGGAAATCTTGCATCGGTGGATAGGCAAGATTTGAATACTCGTATGGTATTGTTACTAAGCATTACGATATTCATTCACCATAGGGTTCGGTTTATTTTGTTCGGTGATCTTCAAGTGTTGTTTGATTCTCAATCTCTAAATGGTAAAGGTTTCATGTAATTAGGGTTTTGCGGCGGATATGAAATGAAAAAAGAAGCGTGAGCATGAGCGGGTTTGATAAAGATTAAATTCGGTGTTGATGATTTGTCCTCTTATTGAAAAGTCATGATCTGTTTTGTCATCTACTAGTTTATTTGAATAAAGATTGCGGTAGCGCATGGGTTTCTTGGTCATCGTATCATAGTCCGTATAATAAAATTTGTACATTCCGTTCCTTTGCTGGTTTCTGCTTGAAGGTATTGGTTTCTCTTGAAGGTATTGGTTTACATTGATCGTTTCTGGCGATTATTCTTTGGCGATCGGTTTCTACTAGTTGTTTTGGGTTCCTCTTGGTTGATCGGTGCGTGTCTTATCATATCTCGAAGTGAGTCGGGGCACTTTTGAGATAACATTTTGTACGTTAATGATGTGACAAAGACTTGATGATTCTAGTGAAGGGGTGAGATCAACAAAAAGTACTTAATGCTCACATTTGCTATCACTTTAAGGAGTTACGTTGTAGTGCTCGGGGGTTAGTGAAGGCGAGATCTATAGAAAAGGTGCTTAATGCTCACATTTGCTAGTGCATCATCCGAGTTTGGAGTCGCGTGGATAGTACAAGATATAAGAGCATACATTGGTGTTTCTCTCGGTTCTCCATTCCTCGGTGGTGGTGCTATTTTGATTCTGCTGGCGATTTGATTTTTACTGCATTGCATTTATTTCTTTTGTTTAGTTGTAAAAAAAAAAGAAAAAAAGATGGTTAGTATATTTTAAGGGGAATCTTATTACTTACCATCTACATGCATCACTTGAGGGGAAGCATCTACGAGCTGCACAAGACCCCTTATTAGATGAAGTGGAAGAAGATTAGTAGATGTCGGCCGATTATTTGTGATGACATGTTTTTAGCATTGTTTCTTCATACAAGTTGTTTTGTACTACCAACTGGAACAACCTAGTCAAATTCGGTTTGGGGAAGATTGTTGGAATTACGCAAAGTAGGAATCTCTTTGAAAATAATCTTGAAGGAATCTGTTTGAAGTACATGGATTACTGGTTGAAGAAGAGTTTCTTTGAAGTAATATTAGCGCATAGTTTGTTCTTGAAGTAATATTAGCGCATAGTTTGTTTCTGCTGAAGTAATATTAGCGCATAGTTTGTTTCTGCGGAGATAGTTATTCCGCGTATTATATAGTTTGTTAGGATTTGCATGAGCTATATTAGGTAGTGATATGCATTTATTTTATTTTATTGTCTATTTAGGGTTCCTGGTGTATAAAAGGAACATATAACTTTTTTATTTGATAACTCTTGAAAAAAACATTCCAGGAAAACATCATTAGAGAGAGAGAAAAAGATCCATAGAGGATCATTGTTTGATGAGAAAAACCTTGTTGGTAACTTTGATTATGTCAATTATTATTCATTGTGCATATTCAATCATTGTTATTCATACCCTAGTTGAGTCGGGATCTTGGTTTATACAATTGGTATCGTGAGGCGGGTGGCTCTCGATCTAGGGTTTATAAGGTTTTTACGTAAAAAGGGTTTGTTGGCAAGAAGAGGCGATTACGATTTTATCGTGACGTCTTGATTGGATCTGACACATTGAATTAGTATTGTTTACTCATCGTACATCTTGGTCCACACTCCTTTGGTTATTCTAGTATCCTTGGTCATATTGAAGATTTGTTATTATTTGATTCGTTGTATTCTTCGCAAAAGTGATCGAGAAGATTCGATCAATTTACCACACCTTTAAAATGGCGAAATTTGATAATAATAGGGATGATGTTATGTTTCCTTATTTGATGGATGATGAGTGAGGTGCGGGCTAAGAAGATGAAAAAATGGATCATGAATAATGATACGAATATCACGGAAGGTGATCCAAAATAGCAGTGACTTGAAAAGGATTTGGATGTGATCAAGATGGAAAACTCTTTATTCTTCCTCCAACAAGCTGCAGATGAACACATTGATGTACAAAGAGTCAAAGGCGGAACTACTTTGATTAAAGCTATTCTGTTGATCATGTGTGATTTTCATTATATGGATGATGCAAGTCGTATATGGAATGCCCTCAAAGTAAGGTATGGTGGAAAGGGTGAGTTCGAGGAGATCATGAGGAAGCTTATACTAAAGGTGATCTTGAAGAGTTTTCGATCCACAATTTGCATTCATGGGCATCTCTCGGTACATAATTGTGTTTTGGTTGTAATGAAAATATAATGAACAGGAAACCTATGATATATTGAAACCTAAATATAATGAATGCTATGTTGAAGTTGAGGCTTATAAGCAGACCTTAAAAACATTAGAAAGACAAAAGTATGGTTTCAAAAGAATCGAGATAGCTTATGAAGAAAAATAAGGGGTTACAAATTGATCTAGATTGTGCTAACATTGATTTAAAATGCCTTGAAAAGAAAAAGCTAATCTTGTTTACGAAAATCAAGAGCTTAAGAGAAACTAGATGAGGAAATTGCTAGGCATAAAGAATGGTTATTGAATAGAAACAAGTTAGCTAGTCACATTTATGGTAGTCAATCACGAGACATCTAGGATAGGTCTAGGTTTTCAAAAATATGTGAGTCTGAAGCTAAATATGATGGGTAAAACTACACCAGTTTAGCTAATTATGTAAAGAAGGTGACTTGCATCTTGTACACGGATCTATTGGGGAATACCTATGCTGTTGATCTTTCCATTCGATTGACTTTTATGGATCGCACCATTTATATGGCAAAAGTCAAGTGACTTGCCGGACCTTAGTAGCAAAACTAATGACTCATCTCTTGTTCTAAAAGTGACAAGTCATCGGACCTAAAGTCCAATGACTATGCCTCATGTGATTCAAGTGAAAAGTCGACTCATCTAGGCATACACCCATGACCACACCCAAGTCCAAAGTAGGCGATGATAAGCCCAAACAAAGCGAGTTACTTATTACATTGAACACAATTTTGCTTCTAGTTACATTTTCGATAAGTTTAAATGTAATAAACAAAGTTGTGTTAAGAATAAGTCTTTTAAGAAGAAATCTTATTAAATCGTTGTATTGCTCGTGAGTTTTCAAAGTTGTTGCCATTTTGGATCACCTTCCGGATATTCATATCATTATTCATGATCAGGTGTTTCATCTTCTTAGCGGACCTCTACTCATCATCCATCAAATAAGGAAACATAACATCATCCCTATTATTATCAAATTACGCCATTTTAAAGGTGTGGTAAATTGATCGAATCTTACTGTATCACTTTTGCGAAGAATACAACGAATCAAATAATAACAAATCTTCAATATGACCAGTGATACCGAATAACCAGTGAGCAGGGACCAGTATGTACGATGAGTAAACAATACCAATTCAATGTGTTGTATCCAATCAGTACGTCATGATAAAACTGTAATCGTCTCCTCTTCTTGCCAACAAACCCTTTTACGGAAAAACCTTATAAACCCTAGATTGAGAGCCACCTCTACGATACCAATTGTATAAACCAGATCGACTCAACTAGGGTATGAATAACAATGATTGAATATGCACACGTGGAATAATAATTGACACAATCAAAGTTACCAACAAGGTTTTCTCATGAACAATGATCCTCTATGGATCTTTTCTCTCTCTAATGATGTTTTTTACGGAATGTTTTTTCAAGAGTTATCAAATAAAAAGTTATATGTTCCTTTTATACACGGGAACCTAAATAGACAATAAAATAAAATAAATGCATATCACTACCTAATATAGCTCATGCAAATCCTAACAAACTATATGTCTGGCGTGAATAACTATCTCGAAACAAACTATCTTGCTAATATTACTTGTGAGAAACAAACTATCGCTAATATTACTTGATGAAACTATTCTTATTGAGAATCCATGTACTTGATGATTCCTTGACATTATTTTCATTGAAATTCCTACTTTGCGAAATTCCCAACAATCTCCAAGCACCGACGCATCGGGACGATTGCAAAAATGGGCGTTTGCTAGGTGAGCACAACATCTCCTCTGACCACGTCTTTGCGGAAAAGGGCGGTACTAGCAGTTTCATCATCGAAAAACCGACACCGATGATGCACCCGCACCAAGAAGAAGGCGGATCCATGGATCTTGTTCACAGATGGATCTTCATGCGTAGGCGGGTCGGAGCGAGCCTCATTCTCACAAACACAGAAGGAATGGAATTCCACCACGCTGCGTTTAATTCACATCAACAAATAATGAGGCGAGTGAAGCCCCAATAGCGAGGACTACGCATTGCGGCTCGAATGGGTGTACGTAACACGGAAGCAAATGTAGATTCCGGTACCAACCACGTGTTGGGCGAATCGTGGCGAGAGGACAACATGATTGGTACCTCGACAAAACCAGGCGCTAATCCAAGGCTTTGGCAAAGTTTACCATCAAGCAGGTCACGGAGGGGAAAACCGTAAGCGGATGCACTAAGCAAAATTGCATCCACAAGCTTTGCACACCTATCAAGCGGTGTTGGTGGAAAGCGAAAAGCAAATCCATCTCGAGATGGAAGTATCCGCGGTAATAGAGGAAGGCGGCCCTCGTGGATGACACCGATAGCGGAATTCTAAACAAAGGAATATTACCCCAAGCGAGAAGGAAGCTCGCGGGATACGGCGCAAACACGAGAGGTTGAAATTCGAGACAACATCTGTCCGACGCTCTTCCCTGCGGCCATGGCTATCTGCGTTGGCCCCTACAAGCAAATTACGTCTTCGCGCGAAATCACGAAGGTTCATGCAAAGCATGCACTCGGGACCATGATGCGTGGTGGCGCGCGCCGAGGTCGAGGATACTCTTGGCCAACTATGCACCGCTGCGGCGGGACTTAATAAGGAAGTGTAACGATTGCCAAGTTCATAGACCCGTTCGCGCCAACCACAACACGAGCTAACATAATTCACGGCACCATGGCCATTCTACAAGTGGGGTATCAACATTGCGGGTCCTTTTTCACATTGCGGCGGGAGGATTAAAGTTCCTCATAGTCGCCATAGACTACTTCACCAAGTGGATTGAGTCAAAGCGGTGGTGACAATCACGCGGCAACCGGTGAAACGCTTTATGCGGGAAAATATTGTATGTCGCTTGGTCTACAGGGAAATCATCTCGGACAACGGAAACAATTTCGAAAACCCTTTCAAGGGCTGGTGCGACAAGCTAAACATCACACAAGACGCCAGCGTCGGTTAAACACCCACAAACCAGCGACTTAGTTGAGCGATGCGACCAAGCACGGGTGAAGGAATTAAGGCGCGCTTGGACAAGCACAAAGGAAGATGGGTGGAAGAACTATCGCATGTCGTGGGCGCACCGCACTTCAATCAAAACAAGCGCATGAGACACCCCTCTCTCAGTTTATGGGACGAAGCCGTCATACCGGCCAAATCGAATGCCAACTATTCGCCTTCTTTGAAATCAATGTGGTAACCAACGATGACGAGCGACGTATCGACTTAGACCTACTAGAAGAAAGGCGTGACAGCAGCGACTATCTGAGGAAGCAAAATCAAAGTCAAGGATGAAAGGATACTATGACGCTAAAGTGCGAAGTGTTTTATTGAGACCGGTGACTTGGTTTACCATGCCAACGATGCGAGCCACGCAGAAGACACGAGCAAGCTTGGACCAAAGTGGGAAGGGCCCCACGAGGTTCGAGGCTTTAGGAGCAGTAGCGTACAAGCTACGAGGCTTGGATGGTCGTGAACTGCCACGCACATGGAACATCTGCAACCTTAAGAGGTGCTACCTATAGGAATGGCTACAGCCCAGCGCACAAACGCTCATGCACTTTATTGAAGTGCCCAATAAACATCTATGTATTTACCTTTTTGTTTTACTTAGTATAATTTATTTCTCATAAAAACTTGCAAGTATCAATAAAACGTCGTGGTTTCTAGCTAACTCCGCGACACAATTTAATTTGTTATTTCCATATATTGTATGTCTTAATAAGTTTTTATTTCTTGCCTACATGGCGTGCATGCACTAAATAAACCCACGATGGTAAAAGGATGAGTTCACCTACCAAACAACTCGTTGAGTAAGAGGGTTGCAAACCCATCAACATTGGATCACGTATCCTTGTTAAACACCTTGTTCTCAAGCGTTGGAATAAGTTTGTGCGCATCTCACGACGGTGCGCAACAATGCATATGGTGCCGTTTAACAACTTAGGAACCAAAAACATTTGATTCCTTAATATGATATTCTGACGCTACATATCATAACATACACGATTATGTTAAAATTATCTCTTAAGTATACTATGATCTTCATACATGACTACTGGTTCTTATTTTATTAAGCGCTTGTGTAATACTTTGACCCTTAGAACATGTCTTATACGCAAAGATAAGCATGATAAGTACACACATCACAAGTTGCATTAATATCAACACGCTTTTCATAAAGGAGATTTCCATTAATGACTACAAGTTATTATAAAAGGATGTTTACTACAGTACAACCTACCAACTATTACAACGTTCAAGAGTTGAGCTACCTACGCGGTTTGCTGCATCTTTAACCTCGATTAAACTCTTCAACAAATCAGCATCTTTACGAGCTACGGTAGCGACACTAACAGGCACCCCGTCAGAACGGGGGAGGTCAACGATATTGCTAGTCGTTTACGACGTGTAATATTATATATCGTTTGAACATATATGGTGTTTTAAAATAGCGGTTTTAGCACCATCTAGTGGTGTCTATATAGTTGTGGTGTTAGAAAGTCTGACTACGCAAAAGATTGGTTTCTATGATCCGCATAATGATTTGTAAATTTTATTTAGTGGGTGTTTTAAAGAATAAATAAAAGATAAGATGATTTATGTGCTATTGTTTTGTACCATGTGATATATTAAGTGTACGTTTTGAGTGAAGGTGTATTTTAACAATATCATTAATGAATTGTAAAATTCATTTAGTGGGTGTTTGAAATATATAAATAATAAAATGATTTATGTATTATTTTTTGTACCATTTGATATATTAATTGTACTTTGAAAGTGGGTATTTTAATTATATTATTAATGATTTGTAAATTTCATTTAGTGAGTGTTTTAATGGAAAAAAATTTAGATGATTTATGCAATATTGTTTTGTACCAAGTGCTATATTAATTATACTTTTGTGTGAGAGTATTTTAATGATATAATTAATTCGCATTAATATACACGAATATTACAAGTTAGATGATTTATGCATTATTATTTTGTACCACGTGCTATATTAAGCAGTACTTTTTGGTTACAAGTTTAGCGGTTACTTTATTAGAAATGTTTTTGTCTTAGAAATTTTAAGACTTCTTTATTTAGAATGTCCTAAACACTTTATATAGTAGTATAGAATAGATATGTAAAAACTCGTTCAGGTTCGCAAGCTTAGACATGCTCAATATCTAAAGCTCGGGTTCAAGCTTGTTTATTCAACATGCTTTATGTTAAGGTCAAGTTGAGTTTTTAAGGAGTTGGCTTGAGTTCATTTATTGAACATGCTTTATGTTAAACTCGAGTAGAGTTTTTACCAACTTGAGCTTGAGTAGCTTACGAGCAGCTCAGATCGTTCATACGCCTACTTGGTACAACTTTTATGCATAAAACCTTTTTACAAAGAACATAATGAAAAATCATTTTATGAGACTATGAGACTTTTTCTAGAAAATGTTTTTGAAAAATCTTTTGCTCTGATGAAGAAATAAATGAATAATCATATAAAATTGATTACACATTATATAAATAAGGTAAAGAGCAACGGCAGTGGACAATATTTAAAACTTCCTAGGCCATGGTCGGTGAGTAATATACGTTTTCTTCATACTCATGGTCGATGTGTGTTTTATTTGGGCCAAATGCTTTTGGGTCGGTGTTTGCATGTTACGGGCCTTTGGGCGTAGCCACAGTATCTTAGCGACGTTGCTCTCTACCTACAAATTCTAAGTGGGACGTTCGGTTTCATTCCAAAATTTATGCTCGTTTCTTCACACGGGAGGAAAGTTGGTAGGTGGTGTAGATCTCAAATATTTTTAGGGTTTCTTGTATGCCTTAGCTGCTGTTACTTTTGCTATGGGTTTCTGTACAGTTTTTTTTGCCATACCTTGCTTTCAATGTCGTCTAACTTATGTGGACGTTGGTGTGTATTATGCAAACGTTTATGTTGTCTTTATTTAGCTTGCATGTCAATTTTTTCCATGCTAGCTTTTCTGGACAGTTAAATTCTGGATTTATGGTTTGTTATATTGTTTTTTTGTATGTTTGCATGCGTTTTGTTGGTCTTTTAGATAGGTTGAATGCATGTTCCAGTGTTTTGGGTGCAGTTTTAGAAACTTTAGGTTCATTTAGGATGTGTATGGGTTACTTACATTGGTTAGTTTAGGTTGTAAGGGTGTTTTGTTACTTTTCTTTGTTGGCTTGTTTTATGCGATGGCGGAGATTGTGAGAAATGTTTTGTGGCGCTTTTGTTTTACGTGTACTGTGTTCATTAGGGTTGCTCTTTTAACCGGTGTATAAAGGTGGTTATTATGAGAACTAAAAGTATGCCGAAAAAGGTAGAGCGTTGATAAGGGATGTTACGAAATTGTACAAGCAAATGATAAGCGTTAGGGGTTAGATGCTAACATATTAGAGTCGTATTCTTCTGCTGAGACCGATAAAGGTTTTCAACAGCCTGTTTTGGTTATTGGTATTAGGCCATGTGACAATGTAAGTGATGAGTGTGGTACGCTGGGCAGTGCATCAGTGGGGTTGCCTGCGTTTCATGACTTAGCACGCGGTAACACTGTTGCAAGTGGTTCACATTATGCCCCCCTCCACCTGTTGTTACGTGTTATGTAGAAAAATCTGGTTTGAAGAGGAAGGTTGGTGAAGGTTATAGCCTGAGTTTGGGCTCTTTGGTAGTTCAGAAAGATCCGAGAACTGATTTAGCGATGGACTCTGCCATTCTGAATAGCGCTGTTTTGAATATTGACGAGGACCGAAGGGGTTCAGAAGCTGTGGAACCAGCAGCCACAACCTTTATTCGTTCAATATTTTCTTTGGCTCAACACATGCCTCAGCGGTATGAAGGTATGGGCTTGCGTAGCTTCACAGGGCCACGTTTATGTTGTCTTATGTTTACGTTCTTTCCCTTCTTGCACAACTTCTGATTTTGCTTTCGTTCTTTGCATATCTTATTCACTGTGATACATGCTTTTCGGTGAACTTGGATTTTCAGTTGGGGGTAGCGTTTTATGAGGGACATAGAGATGTTATTCATCCTTGCAATTCTGCTATTGGTTCACCTTTAGCTGAGGTTGGTGAAGAAATTATGGATCCTAGGAGTGCCGATTCCTGTTCAGGGCTTACAGGTTTTGCTCAGCAAGAATCTTCTGAAGTTAGGCATGGGAGGGACGGTAAGAGACGCTATGATGCTCGTTTGCAACCTTTTGGTAGAGTTTCCAAGAGGCGACGGCTGATGTTGAACTTCACAGGTACATCGTGTTGGACAACCATACGCTTACCTTTTATTTGCCCTTATTTTTCTTGCATTCGCTGAACAAATTCTAAGCTTAGGCAATGTGGCTTCAGCAGCGTTTCAGGAGGCGGTGGATTTCACTAACATGCAAATAGCGTCGGTGTGCCTAAATAACCATAGTGGTTTTCCTTTTGGGTGTTCCACGGGTAACTATCTGTTTGATGGTATTGTTGGTTATTTTCAACCGTCAGTAGTTATGTCATTCATTCTTAGAGTAGTAACTATTTATGCATTGTATCTGTTGCAATAGGTTTAACCAGTTCTTCGGTTACCTTGGATTTCACTTATGGGGATGCATTTTATGAGCCGTCATACCCCTTGAGTTCTTCAGAATATTCGCAGGAAAATTTACCTCGGGATAGTGTGTGTGGAAGGATGTTGGGCAGAATATTTTAAGCACACCCACAACGGTGTATGTTGGTGCTGCTCACGTTTCTACTTCCACGCATCATGGCATAACCACCGAGGTTGATGTTGATGGTACCCAGGCGTCAGCGAACCGAGCTTCTAAAAGGCGACGCTTAACAACGACATGCGCTTTTCAATCCGCTAATTCAGGTTCTGCGGTTCCTGTTGTTGGTGATCCTGATGCTGTATGTCATATACCTACGTGCCTAAACTCGCGATCTTTGGTGCATGTTGCCGCCACAAGTGGGTTTTTTGGGCGTTATCCGTACTCATGGTTTGCTTTATTTATAGCTTTTTCTTAGCTGATGTCTGTTATAAATTTTGTTGCAGCCTCAGAGGCGATGCCTGTTGGTTCAGGTGTTAGTTTGGAAACTACGGAAAACACTCAATCAAATACTATCAGAGGCCGTGCAAGATCTTCTAGGACAACCCACAATTCTGCAGACCGTACTGAAAACGCTACGTCTACAAGCGGAATACGAGATTCGCATCACCAAGGACCCGGTGACGGCTCAGTTAGAACAGGTACGGTATTTGGTTAATTTTTTCCCTACAATTGCCATGTCGCGGTTGTTATTTATATCAATCCTGTTGCGTGACGCTACCATTTGTTGACAGGGCCTCCTAGTGACTATAAGCGACTTGGCCCGTGCAATCACGTATGCCTTCATTGCGGAGCGGTCTTCTGGGATGAGGAGAAATTGTCATACTCCACTAGCGTAACTGGTCCAATTTACAATACTTGCTGTTTGGAAGGAAGGGTTAAGCTACACACCGTTAGAGAATACCCGCCAATCGTACAAGAATTGTTTTCTAACAGTCATTTTATGGAGAACATATGTGCTTACAATCAAATGTTTGCGATGACTTCCTTGGGCTCAAATGTTGACGAGTCGGTTAACCTTGGTAGAGTCCCCTACGTTTTTAAGGTATCCAGTCAAATATACCATCGCATAGGTAGGCTGTGCCCGGAGCCTCAAACGCGCCCACGATTTCTTCAACTGTACATTTACGACACTCAACACGAGGTTCAAAATAGGCTTGCTCCTTTTACAGAGAGCCGATCAAAACTTTTGAGACCAGAAATTGTGCAGGCACTCATTACATTGCTTGATCAAAATAACGCGTTAGTGCAGCTTTTTAGAACTGCGAGAGACAAATTGCAAGAGCATGATGTTCCGCCTTTCAAGGTTCAGCTTTTCAGCAAAGGTAGGGCGTCACAGTATGAGTTACCCACTTCGGATGCAATTGGTGCTCTTGTGTTTGACGATACAGAAGAAACGGAAAGTGATTTTGATATGATATTGGAGGCTCATTCAGGAGAAGCGCAGAGGATAAGCAAGCTGCACGCCACATACATGGCAACTCAGTTTCCACTACTTTTGGTCTTTGGTGAGCACGGGTATCATTTGGACCTTTGGTATCGAAATATTGAAAAGCCTACACGGCGGGGGAAAAGGATGTCCATGAAAGCTTTTTACTGCTACCAACTTCACGATAGGCAGGGTTACTATAATTTCCTAACTAGAGGCGGCCGATTGTTCCAACAATATGTAGTCACTGCCTATTGTAGCATAGAGCAGGATAGAATGGACTTTGTGCGGTCAAATCAGTCAAATATACGGGGCGATTATCTTTCTGGATTGTATGATGCGGTAGCAAGGGGAGATGTTGACAGTTCAGATGTAGGTTCATGAATTATTTTGGTGTCGTCGTTCACTAGAGGGCCTAGATACATGTATAGCCATTATCTAGATGCTTTAGCAATTTGCAGAGTTCATGGTAACCCGGCGTTTTTCGTTACTTTTACATGTAATATGAAGTGGCCAGAAATACAGGATTACATGATGGCGTTTCCTCATCTAAGCAGAAATGATAGGCGGATGTTATATACCGCATCTTTGAGCGCAAGATACATTTGCTGATAAAATTCCTCCGTGATTCTCGACCTTTTGGAGCTTTAAATGCAAGTGTTAACCACTTTTGGAAACTCATTTACCGCTTGCTTTTCCATTTTCTTAACCATTTTTTTTAATTCAATTCTCTTACTGCGATACTCTTTTTTCAGTGATGTATACCGTTGAATTCCAAAAACGGGGAGCCATATCCTGTTGTAGGCGTTAAGACGCGCTGAAACCTTCGAGCCGCAAGATGTAGACAGGTACATAAGTGCAGAGTTACCCGATCAACATGGTGATCCAGAGGGGTTCAGGGTCATATTAGAGTTTATGATTCACGGCCCATGTGGAGCTGCTTTTCCAAATGCTGTTTGTATGCAAAACATGACGAATTGTAAGAAGTGTTTCCCAAAAGAATACTGTGACGACACGTACATAGATAAAGTTGGGTATGTGCATTACAGGCGCCGAGATATATAGATTGATGCAGTGAGGAACGACGTTAGGTTAGACAATGCATATGTTGTTCCTTATAGTCGGCGGTTGTGTATGGCTTTTTATGCACACATAAACGTAGAGTATTGTGGTTAGACGATGCTCATAAAGTACTTATTCAAGTATATCTCAAAGGGAATAGATAGGATTATAATTCGGGTTAGTAAGCAGATTAGGCAAGCACCGCAAGGATTCATCAATGCTTCAACGTCAGGTAGCACTGGGAACGTGCAGATAGACGGAATTAAAATTTTTGTTGATGCGCGTTTTATTGGTCCTCATGAGGCTTGCTGGAGAATTTTTGGTTTTGACATCCATGCTTGACAGCCAGCTGTTCAAACTTTAGCCGTTCATTTAGAAAACATGCAACATGTGTCCTTTCGCGCAAGGCAAACGGTTCAGTCAGTGCTTGATAACCCGAATGCGCGTAAGACAACTCTTACTGAGTGGTTGGCGTACAATGAGTCGATGGCTTCAGGTAGACACCTTACATACTTACAATTTCCATCAGAGTTTGTTTAGTGTAAAGGGGACAGAACATGGTCTCCGAGGCGTACCCTCAATAAACCATCCATTAGCCGCTTGACTTACGTGCACCCGACTGCGGGGGACCTATTTTATCAGCGTATGTTGCTATGTCATCAGAAAGGATGTACGTCGTTTGCAAGCATCTGGACTATCGATGGAATTACATACAGTACAAGCAGACAGGCCTGTGAGGCAATGGGTCTACTACAGAATGACCAGGAATGGGTTATGGCTATGCAAGAAAGTGCAACGCTCTTCATCGCCGCGATTCTGTATGCGTTATTTGCCGTATTCTGTTGTTTACAGATATTACGAGCCCGAGAAATCTTCGGCAAATGTTTTGGAGGCAAATGTCTGATGACGTCCTGCGGATATTATCTGAACTATTGCATCTTCGGCCTCTGTTTATTAATGACCGAGAACTGGAAGGTGGCGTTTTATATGATCTGCATGCGCTTTTAGCGATTCACGAAAAGTCACTTCGAGATTTTGGCTTACCAGATCCACCCCCGGATTTGCTAGGTTTATTTAGCAATCGAACAGTGATGGAAGAGACGTGTTATAACAGGGGTGAAATGGCAGCAGAAAGCCGAAGGTTAATCCCCCAACTCAATCGAGAACAACGTCGGGTGTTTGACACAATTGTAGATGTTATTCGCAACTACATGCAAGAACTGATGTTCGTGTACGGGCATGGAGGTACAGGCAAAATATTCTTATGGAAGGCAGTTATCATGACGCTTAGAGCCGAGGGAAGAATAGTCTTAGCAGTTGGTTCTTCTGGCGTGGCCTCATTATTGTTGCCTTCGGGTAGAACTGCGCACTCAAGATTTAAAATTCCACTGAACCTAACCGATGAGTCAGTCTGCACAATAAAAAAAACACACAGCTAGGCGAACTGCTAATACGTACAGAATTAGTTATATGGGATGAAGCGCCGATGAATGAAAAAAGGTGTTTCGAAGCACTAGACAGAACTTTGCGCGACGTTCTCGACAGGCCGCAGTCGGTTTTTGGCGGCAAGTCGATAATGTTAGGCGGGGATTTTCGCCAAACGCTTCCGGTGAAAAAGGGTGCTTCAAGGGACGCAATTATTTCAGTATCAATAGCAGAGTCTAGATTGTGGAACCATTTCCAAGTTTACTTTTTGCTCGAGAATATGAGGTTGCAGAAACCAGGAATGACAGATGAAGAAAAAATAGAATGCAGCGCGTTTTCTCAATGGCGTCTGAATATTGGAGATGGAAATATTGGTGTAGACGATCTCAAAGATCCAGAAAATACCTCTTGGATACGCATACCAGATGTTCACTGTTTTCAACAAGGCAATAACGGAGTGGAAGAGCTTATTGAATTCATATACGATAGTGATTCGTTACAGGCCCCTGGAGTCACAACCTTTCAGGATAAAGCCATAGTATGCCCGAAGAATGAAACTGCTAATACAATAAACAAAAAGATTTTGCAGCGGCTGTGTGGGCCATCTGAGTTTTACATCAGTGTGGACGAGGCAATGCCTTTGGGAAATGATGGTGGCGCTGCGGAACTCCTATATCCAGTGGAATATTTGAACTCTATGAATTTCCCAGGATTTCCTTCGCAATCGCTAGAAGTAAAGATAGGCGTCCCAATAATGTTAATGAAAAATTTAAACCTTACTGGAGGCTTATGCAACGGTACATGCATGATTGTGACGCAACTTTTATCCAGAGTCATCGAAGCAAAGATAATTACTGGAACACGTATCAGTGAAAAAGTGTTTCTCCCACGCATACTTTTGACTATCAAAGAAGATAAGATGCCTTTTGTCTTCAAGCGCAAGCAATTCCCGATAAAGTTATGCTATGCGATGACGATAAACAAAAGCCAGGGGTAGTCGCTGACCAAGATCGGAGTTTATTTGCCGGAACCTATATTTGGACACGGGCAGCTTTATGTCGCAATGTCAAGGGGTACATCACCACAAGGGCTGAAAATCGTCATAGATCCACAACCGCAACAACCACCAAATACAACAAAAAATATAGTCTACAAGGATTTCCTTAGAAAGATAAAAAATTCCTTACCTTAACGAAATTATAAACGCTTGCATTAGTAGTGTTAGCGTACTAGAACTAGCTTTATCAGTCTTGCATATCCTTTTTCGCCTCATCTAATATTTTGCATACCCTTTTTGGCCTCATGTAATATTCTCTCTATAGGTATGCAATTCCATTGCAAATTTTTTACATGCTTCCTATAACATTAATGTTTCCACCTATCATTGCGTGTTCATTCTAATAGTACTTTTGTGGCCTGACTGATGCATCAACATATATGGTTGCTACGGTAACTTTTATAATTCTTTTATACAATTGCATAACAATATTGCATATTTATTGATAACCATTCATATCGGTTGCAGACTCATGGATGACAAAAGCAAAAGCGAGCTACCAGAAACCACTAAAACTCCGGCAATGACACGAGAAGACACTATTACAACTGATACCGAAGGACTGCAGAAACCTACAATACTAGAGCCACCGGTTGGGGATGTTGAAGATGTTAACCCAAGTAAAACCGGTGGAGAAGGTGTTAGTGCTGCAGCTGAGACAAAAGGTAAAGGAACACTTATAATACCAGAAACTGTTGAAGTAGAACAAAGCATCGCACAAACTGGAAGCACCAACGTCGACACAACCATGGCCACTAAAGATAAAGGGAAGCTTACAGTAGTTGAAACAAATGCCGTCGACATTGCAAATGTTCAACCACAGGATCGGCTAAAAGAGCTACGTGTCAGAGTTTATCGCAGATGGACTTCTAGAAATATTCCGGATCCAAATCCGACGGGCCTATGCTTTATACTTTTGGACAAACGCGTAAGTTTTGCAATACCAAAATAGCATGACACATATAAAGCTAATGTTTTAATCAATGCATAACACTTGCTCCTTGCAGGGAAACACGATTCAGGCGAACGCAGACGTTCGAGATATGATCCAATTTGAATCAGCTTTACAAGTAGGCGGATGTTACAAAATTACCAGGTTTGGCTCTAAAAACACAGACTCATGGCAATGCACTATTAGCAACGACACTACATTGCTGTTTGGCAAGTACACTGAGGTTTGTCCGAATAGAAGATGAAGGTTTTCCAAACCATTACTTCAATTTCATTGCTTATAACCATTTTGCACCAAGAGCTAACGCGAGATGCGATCCTAATGTATTCACTTAATATACATAGCGCATTTTACTAAATATACCAACCGTTTGTTCACTATTTATAAAATATTCATGTATGTATACAGACTACATAGGCATTATTCGCAGCGTTGGCAAGATCAAAATATTTGGGAGCTCAACGACAAACCGAATCCTCAGAAAGAATGCCGAACTACAAAACCTCAAGTACGTGTGCTAAGGATACCAGATATGAAAATGGTTTCGGATTGATTTAAAACTAGACTACCTTAACTTATATGACAGCGGAAACACCGTCACGCTAAGCCTTTGGAATGACATGGCCACAAAGTTTGAAACACAAATAAGCATTCCACTCGAGCAGCCTATCATAATGGCGGTTAGTTCATGCTTAGTGAAGAGCTTTGCTGGTAATATGCAACTATCAGCAACCCCCGCTACAAGCTACTATTTCAACCCAAATGTGCCTGAGGCAAATGAAATAAGACAAGTGTAAGTTTTCTATGTTCATGATATGCCTATAGCCTACCTCATAAGCGTTTCTCACAACGTTTTCCAACCAAATTATCAATCAGTTACGCAGAGTTGCTAGGAACTGCTGCACCTTTGATGTTGCCTCCGTTACAACAACAATCGCAAGAAGAGGGTTTGATGCAAGAACCAGTTAAGATAGCAATGCTCTTGGAAATTAGTCCAGAAACGCTTATGGTAAGACATATAAAACCCTTACACTTTGGTTATCAAAAATATACTAACTAGGTCCCTATTCTAATGACGAAACAACGTTCGAATCCATCAAGTCATCATAATAAAAATCGATGAGAATACTAACTGGTATACTAATCGTTGTAAGCGTTGCAACAAATACATCAAACAGAACAGGCCACATTGGCATTGTCAGCAACCAGGAATTCCCGTTGTGACAAATTATAGGTGAAAACAATTTTATCACTTTAGAAATTTCATACTGCCAACTCAAAATAACAACTAATGCAAGCCTAATCACATACCATTTGCAGTTACTGTTTCAAAACCATCATTGCAGATGTCACCGGCCAGGCCCCGCTTACGTGGTATAGCCTTGAGGAACACGCTTTGCTACCGGCTTGCTCTGAACTCCTGAGCTACGTTCCAGATCCAGATCCGCAAAAAATACCACCGATTATCAAGGACTTGCAGAACACAAAACACCGTTTTGAAGTGCACTTTGCAAACGGCAGCAAAAAAGGTGCTCCAAGATTAATACTTGATAATGTGGCTGATGCAACACAACCATTACTACCTCCTGCCAACGTTGGCGAATCGTCAAGTACAACGGTGGCATCGCCTGAACAAGTGGCCACAACTGAGGTTTCGACCAAATGGCTAACTCCACCACCACTCTCTGTTGAACCGAAAAAAAAAGGGAACCAATGAAGCCTTCTGAGCCATCCACAACTCGGCGCCAGTTATTTGAAAGCGCATCAGAACCTGAAGGTGACCACCCTGCAAAAAAAATGAAAACTGATGCCGGTGGAGACCCACCAGTGCAATAACCAACCCATGTGGACTCCTAGCTTTTGTAATGCAGTTGTTATATGACTGCAATAACACTACTTAAACCGCCTATTCCATATTGTGCATATGAACGCTTAAGTTAGCACAAAAAAAGGAAAGGCGAAGAAGAAATGTTATGTATGACCATGTTGTAAAAAACATATGTAATTCACTCTGTACATGCTGTATAAGTGTACAAATTTTGGCCAAGTGTTTATGCACAACCGCAATAAAAGCAAAAGTTATCATATGTTATTTATACGATTGCATATCATATAAGTATGCATTAGAAACGTGTTTATACGATATCAAACGATTGCAATAACGCAAGAAAAGGTAAGAATGACGACAACAATCACAACGCATACACAATCAAAATTGCGTAAACACATATAAATGTCCACTCACGTGACCTCACGCGGAAAAAAATGGCAACAGGTTAACAAAATAGCATACACAACAATACCACCATTACAAGAAAACAATATCCACAGAGTAAAAAAACTTGAAAAAAAATGTTTATTAAACACGAAAATTAAAAACATACAACCTACAGACAACATTAGAGCACATATACAAAACGAAAACCTCAACAAACAACATGCTAAACCAAACAACTAGCAGAGACAGACACACAACAGTCACAAAGCTCGAATATTGTTGATATATCCTGCAGAAAAGCGAAGTGCAACGTGCGCTTCACGTAACATACCCTGAAGCATGGTTTGCTTAGAGCGTTCGCGTGCTTGAACCTCTCTCAAAAATCTAACAGAGTCTCTAGCAACCAAGCCACGCCCTTCTCGCAACACCTCTTGAATAAGGTCTTCCAAATACGTTATGCGAGCCCCAATTTCAAAACAACGACCACGTATCATGCTCTCCCATTCACGAGCTGCAATCACCTCCCTTTCAAAAAAGAGCACCATCTGGTCCTGCAGAACATCGCTATCGCATGCAAACCCAAGCTCCGCTAAACAATCAGTACGCGACATATATACAACAAAAAACTTCTGGGGAAAAAAAACCAAGGATACATACATAGCTGCAGAGACCTAAACTTATACCTCAAAAAAGAAGACACAACTTGTACCACTACCAACAGTAGCCACATGTTGATACAAAAGTTGGGCGTTCCTGGTTTGGACTCCGGTTCCCGTATCAATTGGATCTTGATGCTTGAGACCTGCGCACTAAGTAAACAAAAAATACCGTTAGGCTTATCGTGGGATTGTCTCCCACGATTATCCTCCGACGTGAGAGTAAGTAATCGGTTTTAGGGTTTTAGTTGAGAGTTAGGGTTGTAGATCGTACCTCTAATGATGGCCGAGATGCCATTTATATATACACGAAATCCTTGTTGGTTTCGTGTTCCCCAACCTCACAGATCCCGCTTAAGTCGGTTAGCTAACATATCCCATAAATAAGAGATATCCAATATCAAGGCCATAATAACTTGGGTTTGGGCCTTCGTGAGCCCAAACCGTTGTCGGGTTAGCCCAACAGTCTTGGGCTCGCTAGTAGTGGTCATTGGTCGGGTTCGTGACCAATGCGAACTATACGTCATCATGTCCCCGGTCTAGTATCGCGCAGGACCACTGCGGATGCTAGACTAATAGTCAGATACCACAACCCGGTGAAGCGTAGCGGAGAAGCTAAAAGAGTTTCTACCTTAAAGAACACACGGTGAATCGAGTCAAAATATGTCAAATGTATACCTCGTAAAACATGGGAAAGTAGCTAAAAATGTGTCGTGTCAACCGATCATATCCACACATTTAGAGATAGTGGATTCCACGTGTCAATCATCGTGTGGATGTAAAAACTTATATAAACTGCCGCCTCCCATTACTGTGATTATCACAGTAAAAACATTTCCGCCATTGTTAAAAAAACTCCAAACTTTCAACCAAGAAACCCTTAATATTCCAAAGGTAACCGCGCGTGGGCCTTTAAAAAACTGTATCATGGTCCGTGGTTTGACTGATTTTACCTCCGACATGACCGAGGATGAACTTCGCGAGTTCACCTCGAATTATTATATTCCACTCGCGCTGCATCCGGAAGTTCCGGGTGCGCAGGCGTCAATAACGGATTTCCCCGAAAAGAAAGTAGGGGTATATGCACGTTTTTTCGAGTTCGCGAATCAACGTGTGCCCATATTCCTATTCTTGTGCGACGTGTTAAATTACTATCGTCTGCACATATCCCAGCTGCACTGTATAGGTGCAACAAAAATAACAAACTTAGAGGTTAATTGCCGTATATTGGCGATTAACCCGACTATCTACCTATTCCGCGCGTTTTACCACACAACGTGGTCAAACGGGTGGGTATCGTTCGCTAAGCGCGCCGGGCGGCTGCAATGTTATACTGAAAAGTTAGACGCGCTTAGGAACTGGAGGGAGAATTTTTCCGGGTTGATGAAGCGTTGTTCCCATGGCGCCGCTTTCACACCCGAGTTCGCTACTAAAGGATGCGCCTCCTCCCCGGAACATATAGCGCGGAGGATGCGGAAACGATAAACACCAATCGTCTTCCTATCAATTCCTACCCCGAGGAATTTTTAGTGCATATGGGCATCAGTCGTAACTACTTTGGTAGACCTGATGAGGTGCCAACCTTCTTAGACGCGGATGGCCAGGGTGGGTGCTCATCCTTCGTACTCCTTAGCTTTATTAATGCGAGCCTTTCTTTTCGCCTTTGTTCTTTATATAACTTGCTTGTTGTTTGTTTTGTGCTGTGCAGAGATGGATCTATTCAGCGTGGTGAACTTGGCAAAGCCGCGCCAGGTAACTGTGGGGGTGCGCCCGGTGAGAGAGGGAGAAGTCCCCATTTTGGATGCGACTGCAGGGCGTACCATGGAGATGAACCTGGAGGAGGCTGGGAGTAGTGGTCCTGGTATGCTGGAAGCTACCCCTGTACAAAGCGTACCCAGCCCCCGGGTACCTTCCCCTCTGGTGGAACCGTCACACCTAGATGTGGCGGAAAGCATGGAAGAGGAGGAGGTGGCAAGCCAAGGATTGAAGCGCAAGAGAGCGCTTGGTGGCGATGGCGCAAGCTCATCCAGGAAGAAACGTCCTGTCATTCTTGACGTGGAGTCGTCATCAAGTGATGTTGCATCCTCTCGCTCCAAGGAGACTACTCCACCCAAGTAAGTATTATCGCCAAATCATTTATCTCACTTATCGGTTGCGTTATTAATTGACGTCTCATTGCGTGCAGTATTGAAGCTATTGGTGTTAATACAAATAAGCCGTAAAAACGTTTATTTATATTTTACGATCTTCTAATGTTTTGTCGATAACAAAAGTAAGATCATCTTAACGAAACAAATAAAATACGTAAATGGTTTGAACTAATAGTTTCCTAACACACTTACGTTTTCACATAAAACACTAAAACAAGTATAAGTGATTTTATGATTTAAATACATATGTACAACAACTAGTGTTTACATATTGGGATAACATATACTTAACTAAGTATACACTAAATGGGTAAAAACAAGTATATACTAAAATGGGTAAAACAAGTATATACTAAATAGGTAAAACTAGCAAATGGTTTTGACCCATAACCCATGGTTTTATTTATACCACTTAACCAAGTTCATTGTATCCTTAAGATACATTGTATCTAGAAAGAAAACCATGGATCAACCCATAAACCATGACCCATAACCAAAATACCCATGGGCAAAGAGGGCGTTCCACGGATCCGGCTTTGTGCTAGCCGGATCCCAAGTGGAAGGATCCGTGGATCCGGGAAACAAGAGAGAATTTTCTCTATAAATAGAGAGCCATTTCTCCCTTTCTATTTAAGGTTTTCACACACACACTTCCCCTAAGTATTCTAACCCTCTAACCTTAGATCCAAGAGATCTATGTAGTTTTTGTCTTTTGTTTTTGTGTGATCTTCTAGGTTCCTCTTAAAGGAAAGATCACCACTTCTTGAAGACGTGCAAGCTCAAGTCCATGAGTTGCCATGCTTCGTCATCATCAAGACAACGAAGGTTCTCTTGTTGATAGATCTACCTTTCACCATAGATGTTGGCTTAAAGGCATTAGTGAAGGATGCCGAAAGTGTCAAGACGAAAGCATTAGTGAAGGGTGCCAAGCGTTGTGTCAAAGGCATTAGTGAAGGATGCCAAAGAATCAAATCAAGTAGCATTTGTGAAGAAATGCCTAGGTCGTATAATCGATGAGGTGCATCGTTATACATATAAGTATTTGTTTATTTACAAGGATGGTGATATCCTTGATGGTGTTGTAACAAGGAGTAGATCTCCTTGAGATTAGGTGTTGTGTCGTGAAGGGTAGTAGTTCCTCCATAGTAATGGAACTAGGTACTTAGCCTAGTACCTAATAAAGGGTAGGCGACGTTGTGATAGGATTAGTTCTCCTAAGGTGTGAAAGAACCGGTGGTTAGCCTAACACCGTATAAAGGGTAGGCGACGTTGTGTTAGGTGTGGTTCGCCTTGTGTGAAAGAACTCGGTATTTAGCTTTGTACGGAAAAAGGTTAAGCGACGCCAGAAGGCTTCTCCGCCATAAGGAGTTGGTGTAGTGCTTACGAACTCTCGAGTAGGTGACTCGGGGAGTGGAGTAGGCAAGGAAGGTGTCCTTGTAGCCGAACCACTATAAATAACTTGTGTCGTGGTGATGTGCTTCTTACTCTTTATCTTTCATTACACGCTTATATTTCTATCTATCAACGTCCAACATAAACAACCAAATAGATTGACATAAGTCGATCTAAATATTTAAAAGGAAGTTTTAAATTGGTAAAACTATTCAACCCCCCCTTCTAGTTTTCCACAATTGGCATCAGAGCTTCGTTACCAAGTTTCTTAAAGTATATTGTACTTTAAAGACTTGATACGATCCATGTATGTTTGAAAACTACAAAGAAGGATTTTTTTAAGGTCATATTTTCTTTTAAATCATCTTGTTGGACATTGATAGATGACTCTAACAACTTTTGTTCCTAAGAAATCTTCATGCTAGAATCTCTCCAAAATCTTCATTCATGAATAATGAAGTCAACATTCAAGGAAGGATCTAAAAAGTAATCACAACTCACGCACACCAAGTACAAAGGATCTAGGATCCAAATATTATTGTGTTGATGATTCCAATATTTATTGGTGGTCTTGGATGATCAAAATACATGTTTGCCATAGTTAGAGAGTTAGTTGAGAGAGGGTGTTCTTGCTAGAGGTTTACACAAAGTATGGAATATTAGATTGAAAGAAGCACCACCCTTCCATGGATGGAAGGGGTATTTATAGTTCTGAAAATAACGACCTCCTATCGGCTGTGGATCGGGATACGGTGGGTAAAGACCGTCCTTCCTCCACGGTGTTGCACTAAACTATTTTACGCCATCGACTAACTAATTAACTACAAAATAACGTAACAAACTACAAGTCTACGAGCTAACTTATGCTAGATAACATTTGGGGTGACCGACTCTTCACTATGGAATTTTCTAATTCCTAACAATCTCCCCAAGGAGGTCACCCCATGTTTTACATTTGAATCCTAGCATTTTATTCTTGACTTTGTTCTTGAGCTCGAGACTTGAATTCTTCACTTTCTCAATCTTTGTGCTTTAGTAGCGATTCTTCAAAGTCCGTGACCGATTTGTACTTTTAGTGGAGGCCATTAATCGATCCACATCTTTGATGATCTTCGAGCTTTCATTGAGATCATCACCACGAGAAATCTGGATCACCCTTTATTGTGTTGCCATCATGTGAAGTTGTGACTTTTGGACCGACATGCTCACACTTTTGAATCATGACATCTTTCCATCGAGTAGCGGAAGCCTTCATCGGTTCATGATATTTGCAAAGATAAGCATAAGCATAGTATGAAATATCGAGCCAGTTATGTAGATATGCACCGGTCATGATTTCTTCAAATTAAGTGTGGATCTTTGTGAGCATGCGACTTTGGATTGACTCCTCAATTCGATCACCGCAACCGTCCAAGTGTACCGCAAACAACGATTAGCAATAAAGCACACGAAAGTGTCTTTGACCACTTTCGTTGAATTGAGGTACACGCCCACGGTTCCCGTTGATCAAGACAAGTACCGCCTGTGATCGGTAGGATTCCTAAGAATATCCTTGACGGGGTTTCGCAATATTCTAGCGTTCTCAAACCGAACGTCTCAAAGAAGACAACACGGAGTGAGTGAACCGAAAATTGAGATTCACCGATTGATGAAAATGATTTGAAAAACAATCGCGTGTTGCATGAAGAAAGAGTTTTGCAATACGACGAAGGTTTTATGAGAAAGATCAATTTTCAATCAAAATACTTTTGTATTAAAGAATGAGTACACATTCGACGCTAGCGAAAAGAAGAGATTCGCACATCGAACGGTTTTTCTAAAAGTATTTTTCAATCGAGATACTTTTGAATTTGAAAACATAAGTACACATTCGATGTGCTAGAGAAAAGAAGGTTTGCACATCGAACGGTTTTTCCAAAAGTATTCGTCAATTCCATTCCTGGACCAAGGTTGATTCAAGAGTGAATCGCCCCATTGTTTCTATCCAGTTGTCACAAGTTTGATCTTACGAGAAGATCTCACATGTCACCCACCAAGAGCTTGTTTGATGTTGGCTCTAGAAGGATTTCCATCTTCATCGTGAATACTTTTACATACCACTCGGATGTACTGGCAATACCACAAGGATAATGCGTGGGACTCTTAATATATACTTACTTTCCACATTGTGTGAAACAAGAAGTCTTCATGAATTTAGTGTCCTAACGAGATATTGTGGATGATCTCTTGGCTCTAGACTCAATAGTGCATTTTGGTTCCTTCGTCGGAGACTAGGAGAGGGTCTCCTTCTTCAATATCAACAATCTCTAAGAGAAAGTCGATAGATTATGTAGGTTCCCGTGAGAATGAAACAAGCCCTTTAAGAGGAACTTGAGTGGTTTGGGAAGTTTAGTGTAGTGCATCTTTGGGTCCATGATGTCTTGTCTTCAATACCGGTGTTACCTTAGTAACCACCAAGAGCATATGAATTGAACCCGGTTTCGCCTAAGGTTGAATTGATGGAGGCTATTTCTTTTCACCCTTTTCACATTCATTTCTTTTCATTCTTCAACCCCTTGCTTACCGAGACTTCATCACTAGAACCTTGTTGGGTTTATTCCAAGATTAGCCTGTCTCATCCGCACTCTTCCCATATCTCACTTTTCTCCTTTTTCATCATACCTAAAGACTCTACACTATCTAGTGGATTGTCCTCAGGTAGATCCCTCCGGTTCGGCGGATCGTGGGAACAAATACCTAACCTAACCATCCTTATAACACCATGCATAAAGTAAATTGGTCGGTCTTTTGGTGCAGTTCATTCTTCCTTAAAACCAATTGAAAATCATTTGGAAAAACAATCAAGGTACTTGTGATACGAGATCAAAGCATTTTGTACCTTAATAGTTTTGATCATTTAGAAAACCTCCCTCAACATGTGCGTGTGATTTAGAAATTGTTTGGCACATGGAGGCAAGAGGACTTTGAAATATTTTCTTTGATCACAATTTTCATACGAAAAAGCCATTTGATTTTCTTGGTAAAATTCTCCCCCTCAATATGTGCATAGGATATTTTAAAACATTTTATCACATAGAGGCAAGAGTTCTTTTGAAGCACATCCACAATCACACAAGCCATTAAGAGACCATTTAAAACTCAATCAAGGTACTTTATAAATCTCTTTAAAAAACTTTTGTACCTCGATGGTTTTGCTCCCCCTCAATATGTGCTTCAAGATTCGAAAGCGTTTAGCACATATGAGAGAGCAGCCTGCACAATTGAATCAAAACGATCATCATTTATCAAATTTCATTATTAAATCACAAATTCTCCCCGATCAAAATATCAAACCCTTTGAGATTTTGGATCCCAAGTGATTTAATTAGGTTTAGAAAACATGGGAGAAAATGTGGCCTTGTTTAAATACTCATCCGGTTTTGGATAAATCCTCCTCCTCAACATGTGCATTATGTATGAAATCGTTTGACACATGGAGGCAGGAGTGCCTTTAAAGGACTAAAACCAATTCCATTTAAAACAGATTTGAGATTTAAACACGATCTCTACCCGATAAAAATTTCAAACCTTTTGAGATTTGTGATCCCAATTGATTTAAATCATTTAAAACATTTTGGGGAAAGACGTGGCTTGATTTAACTTTGAAAAATGACGAGATAAGGACCAACTCTAGACTTTAAAGATTGTTAGTGTCGTATGATAGTTTTTAAACGATCTTTAAGTAAAACAAAACAATTTCACAATCAAACAAGAAGAAAAAATTTCATTTTGTAAGATCTTAGAGTTTTAAAGAAAATCATACCATGACATAACATTAAATCTTTAGATCACCACTTTATTTCGTACAATCCGGACTTTTATGAAGCAATATTGTTTGAAAATATTTTATTCAAAATCACTCTCCCCCTCAAACCATGACAGTAGTCGATGATTGAGTGACTTAAGTTTTGATAAAATAAAGTCCGGTGATTTTCAAAATTTAGTCCAATATATTTTCAAAACAATATTTTTCCATTTTCAAAAACAATATTTCAAAGTTTTTAGAAAAATGGTATATCACGATTATCCTGCACAAAGATATGTTAGGTGGTTGAGAAGCTTCATTGTTGTTTTGTAGGGCTTGGAAGAAAAACCGTCTCGCATATGCAGTGAGACTTCTTCTTATGTTGCATTTTGAATGCCAACCGAGGTCCAATTAAGCTCCGTTTCTTCAATCACTTAGAAGAAAACCATCTGCGATGCGGTGAGACCTCTTACGTTGCATTTATGCCAACTCTCCATAGAAGTCCAATTAAGCTCCGTTTCTTCATTTGTCAACCCAAGATATCGTTACCCTTTCCTTTCGCATCCAATCATCTTCAATTGTGGGATCCGGATCGGAACATTCTTATATACCAATATACCGCATATGTTAGTGAACACACATACAAATATATGGTGGTCGACAACACCCAAACAACAATCGACTAATAAAAGTCAATCCAACATATCAATCGATCATCAAAAGGTATGGGTATAATGTGTTCTCAAACTCTAATCATCTAAACCTAACAATCATATCCTAGAAACCTAGTCCTTCAACATAGGCAATTATATTTTTCGAGATAAGCACGTAGGATAATTAAGAAAGTCCGTTAGATGATATAAATTTGAAAACATTCTCCCTCAATCAATGACTTATTTTCCGAAAAGATTAAAAGCGTTGAAGTCATTGATTGAGTTTTCAAATTCACGAAAACTCGAATCTCGATTGTTTTTAAAGCAACTCATTTACCACCATTTTGAAAACAACAAATATTTTTCGAAGAATTTTAGACGGAAAAACATTTGTGTAGGAACAACGATCCTTGACATACTTTCCTCAATTGTTTTAGGAAAAGTGCACGAAATATTTGAAAATTATTTAGCGTAGCACTTTCCTTTCTTGAAGAGCGGGTTGCTATCATAAATAATAGCAAGCCATAGTTTTAAGCACGGTTACGATCAAGTAAGCGCAAGCCATATTTTGAAAGTAATGCGAAATAGCGTAAGCCATATTTAGAGACATGTTTAGAAAAAATATTTACACCTCCTCGCTCGAACTTCATCTATGGTCCCGTGCCATTATTGAATGACATTTCTAAGACCGTAGATGTTATCGATACCGTAAGACATGTCATGAGAAAACATATTTTTGGTATTTTTAAATTTTCGATTTTTATGGATTTTGTTGGTTTTATAATTTTCTATTTTCTTTTTTTTCTTGGTTTTATATTTTTCTATTTTGTTTCTTTGGTTTTATAATTTTGTATTTGGTTTTTAATAAATATATACAAGGATAGAATAGATGATATAGTAAAAGAAGATGATGATACTAGATGCCGAGATAAGGATATCGAGCGACCCGTCGTAGAAGATAGAATTCATCATCTCTTAAACATCCACCACCAAAGCTTCCAAGGGCTCTTGAATTGAAAGAAATAGAACCATCCGAAAGTGAGACTCGCGCTTCCCCAAACCGAAAATCCTTTGGATGAGCGATTCAAAGCTCTATTTCAAGCTTTCCTTAGCAGTGCACAGAGAAGCACACCATTATCATAAATCCATTGCTCCTATTAAGACCGATAATCGAGATTCTCCATTCGAGGTTATATCATCCAATAGAACATCGACAACGTTTCATCCCACACATAAATAATTTTCTCAAATTTCCTTTCAACCGACGTCAGGCGATCCATTCCAAAAGGTGTCAAGAGAACAATTTCCCCAAGTAGTTGAATAGATGCGATCGGTCTCTTTGTATAATGCTCAAGAACTCTCCGAATACACATCATGAGGGTAATGAAGAACAACTCCCAATGTTCACATCTTTCATCCACGATGAATGTGTATGAAGCTCAAGAACCCAAGTACACCAATATCCAAGAACTCTCCCAAATACACATCATGCGGGAAGGAAAACACCTCCCAATGTTTGTGGTAAACAATGGCTTTCTTCCCGATGATCGTGTATGAAGCTCAAGGACCAAGTACACATTCCCAAAGAGAGAACAACCGATAACATTGAAGAAGCGGGCGAATCACGATTATCTCTGCGGATGACAATCTCTGCGGATGTCAACACCGAATAAGTGATTATATCTACGAATCACCGATTAAGCCCTCAAGTGAAACAATTGAGCATCCCCAATGTTCACAATTTCTCTCCTCGATGATTGCGATAACATCGAGATCATCACACACCAATGTACCTCTTATATCTTCGAAACATTTTCTAACATCTCTTCCCCACATAGTTGAAATAAGAACACTAAACGCTTTGAAGAGTAAAACCTTGAGTTTCTCTGCGGTCATGACATTTGTTTTCCCGGATAACTTCAATCACTTAGAAGTATTAAGTCCATCAAGTTTACTCGCCATGAGTCAAACCTTGAGTTTCTATGCTGTAATAACATTTGTCTTCCCGGATATCTTCAATTACTTAGAAGTATTAAGTTCATCAAGTTTACGCGCTTAGATACGTGTCTCCTTCCCCTTCTTGGTTTTGACACTTGTAATCAACAACACTTTGAAAGCCCAAATACAAGAAATCATATGAGAAGAACCTTAGAAGTCTTTGTGAGAATCAACTTGTCAAGAATATGAGCAAGTCTAATTGGGATTAAATTTGACATATCACTCTCCCCAATTAGTGCTCTCCCTAAACCGACAACTGCTTGATAAATGCCATGAATTAAGAAGAAGTCTTTAGATTGTTAAATGCAACTCGTCTTTAGTCTTCTAACATATAGCGAAAATGTAGAACCATTTGTAGACTCGACCTTCTTCAAGATTTTCCGGTTGGGGAATAGAAAGTTAACATCTTCAACTCACCAAAAACAAGAACATCACCAAAAGCATCCCAATCAACTTACATCTTGCAAGTCCCCTTAACTAAAATCCTCCCAATCAAACAAGAACGAAAGATGTTCATCAAGGAAATTAGCAATCAGCCGCAACGAACACACAAAATGGTAATACCAAGCAAACAATCACATCAAACAAGAATGAAGGTTGTTCGAATCATCATGTTGATGTGCACGTGAAGCATTAACCGAAGCACTTTGTCAATAAACTCATATCGACTTGTGAAGATGTCAACAAACGGCTCTTCTCAAGAAACTCCATGTGAAGATTACCCGATAAGAAGCTCGGTTCTTACATGAGTTTAGAGCCGTATGACCATTTAAATTCTCAAATAATAATCAACCATGCGAAATTTCACACTTTTCTCCCCTCAAGAATTGCATACGGAGTTGCCATTCTTGATTAAATAAGTGAAAATCATCCGAATGTTCTATTCACACTTCTCTCCGTAAAATAAGCACATGATGTCGCCATCTTCATTATAATCGAGCAAGTGGAATGAGAAAACAATCGATGGTAGCCCGGTTCACTTGATGACTTAAGCGCATGGAAAAAGTATGAAGCATGTTGAATGGTCATAATAAGAAGAGAATGGTCATAAATAAGAAGATTTCTCTTCTTTCAAAGATAAAGCACTTTTCTTTTCTTTAGAGAAAGTGAGCAGGCCATAAGAAGACACGATAACACTCTTCTTTTCTTTGGAGTACGAGGCCCGAATCGATGTGAGCAGACGTCATTATCTCTCTTTTCAACTCTCTTAGCAAAACATGTAATCATCCCCATTATCATTCTCAGAGGCTCTTTGTCGTGACGGTGATGGAGAAAACCCAATATGATGAATTTGACCCTGAAGTAAACTATCCCGAACTCGTGACTTAAACTTGCACATATATAACAAAGAGCGGTGCCGAGACTTCATGCCCATTTGAATCTCTAAGTACTCTATACTCTTCAACCAACCAACCATCGAGTATAAGACGTATATCACCTCTTGAAGAATCCACAATTGAATGTGACACTGAGCACTACAACGTAACTCCTTAAAGTGATAGTTATTTTGTGGTGATACGAGCCCAATTCCCCCAAGTGGTAAAAGAAAAGGTAAAAGATACCCAACAATAACTAGATTTCCAAGTCTTCGTTTTTGATAATAAGCTCGAACAAGGATCTTGAAGAATCTTCATCCAACCATCCCCGATACCTTCAGATACTAAGTACACTTGCCCGTGATATTTCACTTTAACCTCAAATAAATAATAGTGAATTAACTCCGTTGTCACATCTTGTTAAAAGCTCAACTCTAGCCTCCTTTGTCCTTAAAAGTGAACTTTGATAATGGTTTCATCCCGACCATGGTTAAAGGCACGTAATCCCGTAAAACCATGTAATAACCAAACTGCCATGACGAATATCCAAACACACATCCAATTCATGAAGTACACCCTTTATCCTTCTTCAAGCGTAAATCGTAGCACCAAGATCGAAAGATCCGAATTACACTTTCCCTTCTCCAAGATGGTTCCATCATTACGGATTTTATAACTCTATGATTTAAACCGAGAAATAGTATCTTTCGGGATTTTACAAAACCAAGAATAAACCGTAAGATAGATCCAAATGCACTTTACTAATACCGGGATGTTTCCATTGTCACGGATTTTACAAGTCGTGATTTAAACCGAGAAATAGATTCTTTCATGGATTTTACAAAATCAAGACAAAACCGTAAACAACGTCAGCTTGAATGTGTTGTGACAATATTGGTTTTAGTGAATATCTATTTTAGGAGAACATGCAGTGGTTCATCAACGGTCCATAATTCAACATCAACAACATCATCAACCATCCAATAAACACTTTGGTAAACACATCATTCACGCTTATGTCGGCAATAGCAATGACAACATGGTGTAGTAAACCCGATATGCCAAACTTGATCATGAAGTGAACTTCCCCAGATTTGTTACTTAAACTTGTACTAATCCTCGTGAAAAAGAAACGGTGTACCCAATGTACAAAACCTCTTGACATTCTCAACTGAGTGAGACACCGAAGTGATAGTTGCGTTGTGGGTAAAATGAGAAAGAATGACAACCGCAACTAAATAGCCAAGTCTTTATCACCCTCTGTAAATGCCCAAACAAGTCATCTTCGCGGAAGGGTAGAAAGAAAGAAGACGAAATAAGTAAACGCGCCAGGAAAACCTCACTTCAAATCCAAATAAGAGATACCGTCCAAACATCCAGTAGTCAACTTTGTTCAATAACCAATTCAAGCCGAGACATAATTTCTTCGTGAGAATGTATAAACCAAAGTATCAAATTGCATAACACAACAAATCACAACATCAACTCTCATCAACATCAAGTCTCATGATTAATCTCTCATAGCCTAACAAGTCTCATTTTCAAATCTCATCGACAAATCACTTCAGTAAATCTTATATCATTAAATCTCATTATCAACCGGTCCAACAAATCCAAGTTAAACCTGACCCGATTCAATACAAATTAGCAATCTGGAATCAACTCTTCTCTCGATCCAAATCAGTCAAGCCCAATTCATCTTAAAACGTATATCCATTAAGCATATAAGAAATAAACGCCTATGACATCAAAAGAAAGCCCATGTCCAAATTTGACTCAAATAATAGCACACGATCCATAACACTTTCTCAAATAATGCTCAAGTCCGGTCCAAGATTTATTAATCCAAACATATCTTTAGACCGAAGAAACCCTTTAACTAATAATAACATCCCAAATGCACTTAGCATGAGATAATTACCATGAGTTAATTAACAAGTCGATACTACATCCACTTGTCGGGTAAAACAAACAAAACACTCAAGCCCATTCATACTCCAATATCCAATTTAGGTCCATGTCCAAATCCAAGAATAACTTACAACAAAAAGCGAGGCCCATCTAAAGACATATACCCGATCCAACAAAAGTTAGTATAACCGGTTATAAAAACAAGTCATATACCCTCAACAATTTAACTTTTATCTAAGTCTTATCTCATTGTCTCTTGACCCTTTTAGGTGTAGTTGTTTTCGAACAGTTCTATTTTCCAAGTATTTACTATTGTCATAAAACTGACAACACTAAATTGACAAACGAGATACAAAACCGTGTCATGTGAGTGCAAAACCACACGCAGTAGAAAATATCTTCCAAATAGAAACGAACTAACATAGAAATTTAGATAATGGTATTTGACTCGTGTGGATGCATTGAATATTGATGGCTATTTTCAAGAGTGGACCCTGATGTTTCCTTTCCCAATGCGCAAGGACCATGTGATATATCTCACATTTAGTCTAATCTAATCTCACACATCTTAAACTTTCTCCCCCATCACCAAAAATACTCTCACAGCCTCTCTTATCCTGAACAGCTTCACATCATAAATATTCTCATACCAAAACAAACCTTAATCACCCTCTGATTAAAAAAAAACGCATCCATATCAAGCATCAAATCTTGTTAAGCCACACACGCTCACCACAGAGATGGTTTGAGCCGTCGTTAATTAAGCCACAGAGATGGCTTCAACATAATTGATTCGACATCAAGAATATTTAACGGACAACGGTTCATGTGTAGGCTTTACTCTTTTGTTTTTTAACCGAAAGAAAGAAAAACTTGTCTTCAAAGTGATGTATTTTATTTTTGTGTTAAAGATCCGTGATGAATGATGTTCAAACAAAAATCTTTTAAAGATTTGAGAAAAGGTTGAACTTTCAGAGATCCTTAGTATTTGATTATGTTCTTTGAGTCATGGTAGATTGATGAGTGATTGAAGTTTGATGTTGTTGGGTGAGAGTATTTTGTGTCGGATCAGTTAAAGTTTCCCATGATGATGGGTTTTGGAGCCTGAAGTCACATGAGTCTGTTTTGTATTTGTTGGACATGATTTTGTAAGAGTCAACAACTTGCTAACATTTTTCACCAAGTCGCTAACTTTTTATGATTCGTGAGTCAAGTCAAGTCGCTATTGACCTGGTCAACCGAAAAAATCATAGCATGTCGCTACCACTTTGAAACACAACTCGCTTGTCATTAAAGAATGACAAGTCGCTATCCAAGTCGCTAGCACGAAATATTTAACCAAGTCGCTATATAGAAACTATGAATCGGGCGGTTACATGACAAGTCGCCAAAGAAGAATTTTCGACCAACTTCCACCATATTCATAAGAAACCCGAAAACAGTTTTGACCCGGTTAATGACCATGTTTGACCTTGTAAAATAAGCGATATGTAAACTTTGATACAAACAGTTACAAAAATACTTGACGACTGATAAAAGACAGATTATGTAAACTTATGTGGACCATATGACTTATTGACCAAAAAGATACATAAAATACCCAACAAGACTCGTAACATAAACTTGTATAAACTGCTTATTCAGAAAAAGTGAGGAAATAAATTATCCAACCCTTAACGTGATATAAAAAACAGTTTAATACAAGATTCGAACCACCAAAAATCATCAAAACACAAAAAACCTTGGCTCTTGATACCAATTGTTAGGATCCAATATTTATTGTGTTGATGATTCGGGTGGTCTTGGATGATCAAAATACATGTTTGCCATAGTTAGAGAGTTAGTTGAGAGAGAGGGTGTTCTTGCTAGAGGTTTACACAAAGTATGGAATATTAGATTGAAAGAAGCACCACCCCTTCCATGGATGGAAGGGGTATTTATAGTTACAGACAATAACGACCTCCTATCGGCCTGTGGATCAGGGATACAATGGGTAAAGACCCGTCCTTCCTCCACGGTGTTGCACTAAACTATTTTACGCTACTGACTAACTAATTAACTACAAAATAACGTAACAAACTACAAGTCTACGAGCTAACTTAAGCTAGATAACATTTGGGGTGACCGACTCTTCACTATGGAATTTTCTAATTCCTAACATGATACCGACATTCGTCAAGTTTTCTCGACAATCAATTTTGATTGTGTCCTTGACATAGATGAACAAATTTGTCCGGTCTTCATTTTTGAATTTTACAAAAGCTTTAGGATCATTAGAAACACCGACAATAGCATCTCAATCGCCTTCATCATCAACAAACAAAACTTTATTTTTCCTCTCAACACCTTTGCTCAAATTCTTCGCATTCCTTGTGAGGAATTTGTATGTACTCAAGATTGGGCAATTAACTCTCAAAACCATGCACTTGATCCTAAGCCTCTATAACACTCCTCTCGACGATCCCGAAACCATTCGTGATACTATCTTTAAAATTAGACGAGACCAATCCCGTTACGATCGTAACAAAAGCTCATTCACCGTGATCCCTTTAAAATGGAAATTTTCGAAATGCATCCCACGTTTAGCAAATGGGAAGAAATCCTTAGGGAAAATATCATTAGCCTAGTTGGAAACAAAGATCATCCAAACGCATGTCTTGTGCAAATGATCTATTGTCTTACCCACCAAAGGCCATTTAATCTTGCCTATTACATGGTAAGGAGAATGGCTGGGGTATTCAAAGCTTCCAACATGGTACTCCCATATGGTATGCTTCTAACACGACTTTGTAAGTATGTTAGTACATTGCAACCATCCCTATCAACGATGATCATTACCTTCCGATCACGTCATGGTACCTCTTACCAAACAACCCTCTAAACGGTTCATGGTCAATGGAGAGAAACCGAAGTCTCTCGGACTCCTCGGCCGAGAAGAAGAAGAAGATGAGGAAGACATCGACCAGTATCCAACATAAAATTGGAAATCCTTGAATACCACGAACAACTTCCAACCATTCCAAACGAGACCGCTGAATTTAAACAAATAAAAGGCATGATTCAAAACCTAAACACAACCTCACTAAGCCGTCAAAAGGAAAAGGAAAAATTGACGAAAGAGACAATAGGAATGTGCTTAGTTTCATTTATTTTTATGTTTGAATGTTTTCTCTTAGCATTTTTGGTTTATGGTATTTTGGATATTGTTACTTTATCTTATAAGTGGTGTTTTATGATGACCGCTTGTTCCTATTGCTTGTTTTATAGATTTAATAGCGCACAAAATCAGACATCTTTTCTCGTAAGTTTCGATCTGCAGATGCCGGATCCCTAGGATTAGCCTAGCGGATCCCTCCTTGAGGGAACCGTGGGATCCGTGTCATCGATCAACTATCTGACTTTCCTTACATCAAGCGCTTTCTAGATAAACTTCACATTAGCTAAGCATATGTTTTTAGAATCCAACTAGAACTATTTCAAGGATGAGAAAGGCTTAGACTCACTAAAGGCTTAGACTCACTAAAGGCTTACCTAAAATCTTAGTCAAAATGCCTCTTGATTTATCAACACATCAAAACTCACCATATTTCTGCTTCAACTACTCACAAACTATTTCACATCTCAAACACTTAGGAGAACTGAAATATTAAAAATAAGATAGGCTTTAGCTCCTAGAAACCTTATTTCAAACCTGTCACAACTACTGAGAGCCGGATCCTAGGATCAGTCTAGCCGGATCCCTCCAAGGAGGGAACCGTGGGAGCCGGGTGACTGTTTATGAAAATCATTGCTTGAACAATCATTTCAACTCATCTTCCTAACTCAAACACTCCATCTCATCTTAAATGAGTCCCTAGATTAGTGAAACTCTGAACATAAACTTTGTGCATGTTAATCATCACATTTCCAAGAACATTAATGGATTAAGTCTTAAAGGCAACTACCAAGCTCTTCCCTTTATAAGCCATATTGCTAAGAACACCTTAGTCATCTTACACAAACATAAACCATCAACAGTTACAATCATCCTTCTTAAGTCATTTCATCATGAGAAAGGCTCCTAGTGCTAACTCATCCACTCAAGAACCACCCAAGAAACTTGCTAGAATCATACACGAAGTTTCCTCAACCAAATCATCTCCGATTAAGTCTACCAATGCTAGAATTTCCCCTACACCAAGGAAACCAATCAAACTAATCCCCAAGAAGATTGTTCCCACTAGGATTTCATCACCCAATTCTACTATACCAAACATAACCTCCACAACTCAACCAACATCATTAGTGCCTAGAGCCACCTCACAATCATCTCCACACTCTCACAATGTAGAAGAGTTACCTTCTTGGCCATCTCATCTTTCACCATTACCAACAAATTCACGTGAAAAGATTGAGCAACAGAATCAAATTATTGAATCAACACTTGCTCCAAAAGTAAAATCCATCATTCCTCCCAATAGTCCATTTTGGATTATGAGAAGACATCAAAGGCAACCACCCGAACATATGGAAGTTGATGCTTCTTTACCTTCACCCTCAAACATTGTAGAGCCGTCACTTAATAAGCCTCTACCAATTCCTCCTTCATTTGAAGATACTCAACCCACTTTACTTGAACTTCCATTACAAGAAATTCAAAACCATGACAAGGATTGCTATCATTGTAAACATGTTGAAAGGTTGATACATGAACTACGTGAAGAGCAACGTTTCATGTTTTATCACCTCCTCGAACGTTTAGAAGAGGTTAACAAGCCTAAACTACAATGAGCATCATAGTCAAAAGCTCAAACTTAGAACGTTTAGGAAACCTTTCTCATCCTTGATCATCATTAAGTTTTAGTTGAATCTAAAGTTTGGGGTAGCCCATTAGCATTAGTAGCACTTGTTTAGCTAGTTCATTCTCTTAGTTTTTAGAGATTTGGTTGGTTATCTCTTGTTTTATTGAATGAACATTTATATGCCTTGATTATTCTGTGCGTTGTGCCTTTTATTGCACACATATATTGTCTCCACACTTGCTTTGATTGAAACACTCTCATTGCTGAAGAAGCTGTCATGCATGTACGGATCCCTCCATAATGCCTAGACGGATCCCTTCAAGAAGGGAATCGTGGGATCCGTGGATCAGAAGCACAAATTTCTACTAACTTGAGGTTTACTTGCAGGAAATTATGCACTATACTCTTGTTTTCTAACCTTTACTTTGTAGTTATTCAAAATACACATGAAGATATTGACACCATAAAGCTAGGGGGAGCTTTGTGTCAAAGAACATTGCAAAATCATTTGAAACTTAATCCGATATTGGATTACATTTCATGACACCCCATTGCAACTTTGCAATATTCATGGGAGCATGTTTTCGCCACTTAGATTTAACTATTTGCAAACTTAATTGCAAACACAATTAGTTTATTTTACGTTATGTCCTTGACGCCTTTCAAAGGATGGACTCGTCAAGGGGAGTTAAGACGAGTACCATTCCGTCACTTGCTCTCTTTACATTTTTTATAAAAATTGTGTTAGTTTCTTTTAACACTTTTGTTTCGACAAAAGGGGAGAAGAAAGTAAAAACTCAAATTCAAACTTTTACAATTTTAGCTTTTCCTTAAAATAATCTTATGTTTTGTCATCAACAAAAGGGAGATTGTTAATACAAATAAGCCGTAAAAACGTTTATTTATATTTTACGATCTTCTAATGTTTTGTCGATAACAAAAGTAAGATCATCTTAACGAAACAAATAAAATACGTAAATGGTTTGAACTAATAGTTTCCTAACACACTTACATTTTCACATAAAACACTAAAACAAGTATAAGTGATTTTATGATTTAAATACATATGTACAACAACTAGTGTTTACATATTGGGATAACATATACTTAACTAAGTATACACTAAAATGGGTAAAAACAAGTATATACTAAAATGAGTAAAAACAAGTATATACTAAATAGGTAAAAACTAGCAAAATGGTTTTGACCCATAACCCATGGTTTTATTTATACCACTTAACCAAGTTCATTGTATCCTTACGATACATTGTATCTAGAAAGAAAACCATGGATCAACCCATAACCCATGACCCATAACCAAAATACCCATGGGCAAAGAGGAGCTTTTCACGGATCCCTGGCTTTGTGCTAGCCGGATCCCAAGTGGAAGGGATCCGTGGGATCCGGGGAAATAGTAGAGAATTTTCTCTATAAATAGAGAGCCATTTCTCCCTTTCTATTCAAGGTTTTCACACACACACTTCCCCCAAGTATTCTAACCCTCTAACCTTAGATCCAAGAGATCTATGTAGTTTTTGTCTTTTGTTTTTGTGTGATCTTCTAGGTTCCTCTTAAAGGAAAGATCACCACTTCTTGAAGACGTGCAAGCTCAAGTCCATGAGTTGCCATGCTTCGTCATCATCAAGACAACGAAGGTTCTCTTGTTGATAGATCTACCTTTCACCATAGATGTTGGCTTAAAGGCATTAGTGAAGGATGCCGAAAGTGTCAAGACGAAAGCATTAGTGAAGGGTGCCAAGCGTTGTGTCAAAGGCATTAGTGAAGGATGCCAAAGAATCAAATCAAGTAGCATTTGTGAAGAATGCTCAGGTCGTATAATCGATGAGGTGCATCGTTATACATATAAGTATTTGTTTATTTACAAGGATGGTGATATACTTGATGGTGTTGTAACAAGGAGTAGATCTCCTTGAGATTAGGTGTTGTGTCGTGAAGGGTAGTAGTTCCTCCATAGTAATGGAACTAGGTACTTAGCCTAGTACCTAATAAAGGGTAGGCGATGTTGTGATAGGATTAGTTCTCCTAAGGTGTGAAAGAACTCGGTGGTTTGCCTAGCACCGTATAAAGGGTAGGCGACGTTGTGTTAGGTGTGGTTCGCCTTGGTGTGAAAGAACTCGGTATTTAGCTTTGTACCGAAAAAGGTTAAGCGGCGCTGTGAAGGCTTCTCCGCCATAAGGAGTTGGTGTAGTGCTTACGAACTCGAGTAGGTGACTCGGGAGTGGAGTAGGGCAAGGAAGGTGTCCTTGTAGCCAAACCACTATAAATAACTTGTGTCGTGGTGATGTGCTTTACTCTTTATCTTTCATTACACGCTTATATTTCTATCTATCAACGTCCAACATAAACAACCAAATAGATTGACATAAGTCGATCTAAATATTTAAAAGGAAGTTTTAAATTGGTAAAACTATTCAACCCCCCCTTCTAGTTTTCCACAATTAGGTTATCTTCTGAGCAGTCTGGAGACTCACTGCCTAAGGCAAGTCTCGCGTATGCTGTCCCTCAAGATTCAGAGGACAAAGGCACTGAGCCGTTGGCACCTGGGGGTGTGCCCGTGGATCAGCTACTGGAGGAGCTAGCTTCCGCTGCTGCGCACCAGGCTACCTTGGTTGCGCATCTAAAACCAATGTATGATGGGGAGAGCAGCACACACAAGAAAATGATGAAGATATTGCTTTTGAAGGCGCTATTGGCGGCTCGTGGTGGAGCAGTCGACACGCTATGATTCCCAAAACTTCTTTGGGAAAAGATAAGCGTGGTCGACCCAAGTTAATCGAGGCGTGCCACTGGAAGAGTACAAGGCTTCCGTATGCGGGTTGTGAATCACTTGGACAAGTGGTAAAGATGAGCATTTCTCCGGTTGGAGAAGTTTCATGAGGTCGTTGATGGATGTTGAAAGTGCGGGGAATGAAGCTGCGAAAACTCGCCTTGAGTACGACGTAAGAGTCAGATCCCGCCTTGTTTCTTCTATCGCCGAGCGCAGATGGCTAATTAGCCACGGATTGCGCCTTGCCGCCCTTAGTACATTAGAATCTCGAGAGGTGGTAGACAAGTTTAGGGCGGTGGTGCGGTCGCGCGGCTGCGCGGGCGTGGCGAGGAGGTCAGAGGAGCTTCACGAGGCTGACCTTTTGAAAGTGGCTGTTGATCAGGTGCCTGGGTACGATAATCATGCGTATGAGGAGCTTGTTGCCGCTATGGGGCAAATGAAAATATTGGAGCTTCCTTATATTGCGCAAATGGAACGCGACCAAGATTACCCTATAAGTGTGATTATGGAAGGGTTAACTTTGGCTCGCCACCGTGCTGATGGGGCAGAGGTACAGCCGGACTTTTTTCTGAAGCCTGACGAGGCACAACTGCAGGTGCCTATTTTTGCTCACCCTGCGACCTTTTGAACCCATTCGCGCTGGAAAATGAAATTCCTTTGAAGGAATCCTTAGAGGCCCATGTTATGAGGGTTGCTAAGAAGAAGGGCGTGAAAGGAAAAGCCATTCTTTGTGGTGTTGGCGCAGCGCACCTTCCCAGGTCTGACGGGGTGCTTGTGAGTGTGGCCACGGTGTCGCTGGCTGTGATTCTCGACTTGTTGAAGCTATCAAGGAGGTGGGGACTCTGCACGCCAAGTGGAAAGTCCTCGTCTTAAGCATTGTAGTAGCATATAGATTGTAACTTTTTTTGTAAATATCATTTTGTAAGAACTCATGGTCCTTAATGAAATATCCCTTTTGTTGAATGCGTGTTGATGTGGTTGCGACTTATAATGTTTGTACTTAGTTATCTGTCTTTGTATAAAAAAACGTACTTATTGTCTAAGAAGCAAACTGGTACATAAGCGCGACTAATATGTGGAGTTCATAATCATGTATGAACTATCATACTTATAATGTCTAAGTATTTTTAACATAATCGTGTATGGTGTGATATGCAGCGTACTGTAAATATCATAGTAAGGAGCCAAGAGTCTTGATTCCTGGTTTTGTTAAATGCGCATAGTATGCGTTGTTGCGCATCCGTCGTGGAATGCGCATTGAACTTATTCCAACGTCTTGAAAATAAGGTGTTTAACAAGGATTCATGATCCAATGTTGATGGGTTTGCAACCCTCTTACTCAACGAGTTATTTAGTAGGTTTACTCATCCTTTTACCATCGTGGGTTTATTAAGTGCATGCGTGCCACGTAGGCAAAAGAGAATATAACAACAATGTTGAGACATACATAAGATGTGAATAACAAATTGAAATGTGCCGCGGAGTTAGCTAGAAACCGTGACGTTTTATTAATACTTGCAAGTTTTTGTAAAAAAGAAGAAAGACATTTGCCTAAGTAAAATAGAATGTAAATACACGGATATCTATTGGGCACTATACTAAAGTACGGGAATATCCGTGTGCTGGGCCGTAACCGTGCTTAGAGGTAGCAACATTTGAGATTGCAGATGTTCCATGTGCGTGGTAGCTCGCGTCCATCCATATCACGCAGCTTGTACGCGCCTTTTCCTAATGCTTCAATGACCTCATAAGGTCCTTCCCACTTCGGTCTGAGTTTTCCTGTATCCTCTGCGTGGCTCGCATCATTGGCGCGGTATACAAAATTGCCTGGTCTGAATGAGACGCTTCGAACTTTAGCATCGTAGTATCCCTTCATTTTTGACTTAGCTCTCGCTTCATATATGGCCGCGCGCTCTCGCATTTCTTTCAACAGGTCCAAGTCAATACGCCGTTCATCGTCATTGGTTGTAACATTAACTTCGGCAGTGCGAATAGTTGGCATTACAATTTCTGCTAGTATTACAGCTTCTGTCCCATAGACAAGAGAGAAGGGAGTGTCTCCCGTGCTAATTTTGATTGAAGTGCGGTGCGCCCACAAAACATGCGATTTGCACGCTCGACTAAGCCATTGGTTTGCGGGTGTTTAACCGACGCGAAGTGCTGTGTAATATTTAGCTTTTCGCACCATTCCTTGAAAGGGTTGTCACAGAATTGTTTTCCGTTGTCTGAGATGATTTCCCCAGGTAATCTGAAATGGCATACAATATTGTCCCAAACAAACCGTTTTACCTGATTTCTTGTGATTGTCACGACCGCCTTTGCTTCAATCCACTTGGTGAAATAGTCTATAGCTACTATGAGGAATTTCAATCCTCCTGCTGCAACAGGGAAGGGACCTGCAATGTCGATACCCCATTTATAGAATAGCCATGGCGACGTAATAGGTGTTAGTTCCTGTTATGGTTGGCGTGGAACGGGTCTGTGAACTTGGCAGTCGCCAAACTTTCTTATTAGATCCCGCGCATCACGGTGCATTGTAGGCCAGTAGTATCCTGACCGTAAAGCGCGTGCCACCACGGACCGTGGTCCTGAGTGCATACTACATGAACCAGCGTGGATCTCCCGGAGTACGTAATCTGCTTGAAGGGGTCCTACACATCGAAGCCATGGTTGTAGAAATGAACGCCGATATAGTACACCGTTCCGAAATTCAAACCTCTGTGATGTGCGTCGTACTCGTCGGGCTTTCTTCTGCTCTTGGGGTAATACGCCCTTGCTTATAAACTCGATGATTGAGGTCATCCATGTAGGCCCTTGTTCCTCTATCACCGTGGATATCTCCATCTCCGAGATGGACTTGCTCTTCAGAGTTTCCACCAATACTTGTTTTGATAGGTGCGCAAAGCTCGTAGATGCAATCTTGCTTAGCGCATCCGCCTTTCTGTTTTCCCCTCTAGGAACTTGTTTGATGGTAAACCTGTCAAAGCCCTGGATTAGGGACTTGGTTTTGTCGAGATATTGAATCATGTTCTCCTCTTTAGCCACATACTCGCCCAACACGTGGTTCGCCACTGGCCGGAGTCCAAATTTGCTTCGAGTTCGTATGCCCATTCGGCCGCAATGCATAATCCCGATCAAGGCTTCATATTCACGCCTCGTTGTTTGTGGTTGTGAATTAAACGCGGTCGTAAGTGAATTCCATTCATACGGACTTGTGAGGATAAGGCTGCGCTGACCCGTCTACGCATGAAGATCCGTCCGTGAACAAGATCCATGGTTCTTGGAGTTCCACTTTACTTTGTGAAGGTGCGTCATCGATGTCTAGGTTTCGATGATGAAGTCTGCGAGTATCGCCCGCTTAACCGCGATGCGTGGTGCAGGAAATGTTATGCTCACCTAGCGGTACACTCCATTTACAGAGGCGTCCGATGCGTCGGGTTTGGAGATGATTTGCTTGATAGGTGATGCAGAATCACCGCTATTGGGTGCGCTTGGAAGTACTGCGTGAGCCGTTTGGCGGCGAATACTAATGCTAGGACCAACTTTTCCATTCATACCGTAGTTAATCTCCGTTTTCTTGAGTGCTTTGCTTACAAAATACACCGGTGTTTGTCTTGAATTCACATCTGTTAGTAGCACATGTTGCTCCATGGGTTGCCGACAATACATAATTAATTCTTCCCACGGGCGAGGCGCAACTAGCATGGGAGTCTTTGCTAAATGTTGTTTAAGTTGTATGAAAGCTTCGCTTCCATAGTCGGAAAGTCTCCTTTTTGTACACTTCTTGAGTGTTTTGAAGAGAGGAGTGACTTGTCTGTCCGATTTGGACAAGAATCTATTCAAACCGGCGGTTTTCCGTTTAGTGATTGAACTTCTTTCAACGCGTGGTGAAGGAAGTTGGATAATGTTCGCTTTTTTTTCGACACGGTTTGATGCCATCCGGCTCTATCGGTATCAGGAACATGCCTTTTGTAGCGTAAAAGTGCATTTCTTAGGATTTAGCTTCATGTTGATCTTTTCGACGGTCTTAAATGTTTCCTCAATGTCGCGCACCAATTCATCTTCTGTATGGCTTTTTATTACAAGGTCGTCCACATAAACTTCTAGGTTGCGGCCCACCTATCCTTCAAATGCGTGATCTACCAACCGCTGGTAGGTGGCACCTGTGTTCTTTAAGCCGAAGGGCATCTTGGTATAACAATAAATGCCTTGGCTTATATGGAAGGCCGTTTTTTCCTCATCTTCCTTAGCCATCTGGATTTGGTGGTATCCTTTATCGTCAAGGAAGCACTTAAGTGGGTATCCACACAAAGATTCTACCTTCCGCCTATCTCCCAGCGGGTAACGATCTTGTGGACATGCTTTGTTGAGATCGTGAAGTTCACGACATCCTCCAACTACCATCGCTCTTCTTGACCATCACCGGGTTGGAAAGCCGGTCATGGTAGTAGAACTCTCACATGATACCCGTCCACAAGTTTGTGTACTTACGCGAGACTGCTTGCGCGCCCTGAGCACAGCGGCGCTCTTACGTCGCATCGGGAGTATCCTTGTCGATTCTCAACTCAGGTCTCATGTCGGCGTGGTACACCGGTCATGTGCCTCGGTTCCCATGCAAAGATATCCGTGTTCTTTTGCAAGAGCAAGACATTGCCGCTCGCTGTCGAATAGCGATCCCGGCCGATACTTCTTGCTCGGGTATTGGGATGAATGCAACCCTCGTGTTTGGCACTTTAACAAGCGCCGTTTTGTAATGTGTGCCGCCTCACATGCAATTGTGTTACATTCTCCGTGGGATACAGCAGTATTATAGAGTAACAATGCCTCCTTCCACCGGAATTTGAGCATCCCATGTGTCAGAGGCGATCTGCACAGATAAATGAAACCTCGGTCTTCCAATTATGCCATTGTATGGCGAAGGGATTTGATCACCATAAAAGTCATCCAGTCGTCGTGGAGTGTTCCTTATTGCCAACACCGACTAGTAGGCGATTTGCCCCATGGGCCAAATCTTTCTCTGTAAAACCAATCAACGACGCCCCGATCGCTTAACCGACTTCGATCTCGTGTCGCGATCGCTTGAAACAGATGTTCGTGACATTATATCTGCGGATGCTCCTCCATCAACATACATGCGGTGGATATCGTGACCCCGCTACACTCTCGATGGTGAGCGGTTCTACCATCGCGTTGTCCGCAACTGGTGGGAAAGAGATTTCGCCCACGGAAAACTTTTGGGTCGATCTTACGCTAGTCATTCGTTGCCATGATTGTATCATGTAGATGGTATCACCTTATCTTTAGGTACTTCTTCTTGTTTCCCGCCTTTGCTTATCTTTCCATTCCTTGATGTTTTTAACCAAATGGTCCAATCGCCTTCTTTACTAGTTTATCAATTAGTTGGCTTAATTGGACATTCATTCATTGGTGTGGCCCTTCGTCCATGATAGTCGCAGTTGCCACCCCTACGCGCCGATCCTCCGGGGTGCGCATTGGTGGGGGCTTGGAAGTTCGCGCTCCGTCGCGAATATCTCCTTTGAGTCTTGGTCACGGATATATCTGTCATTATCTCGTCCGCCCTCGTCATGGTAGTTCTTGTTGCGGTTGTTACTACTCGTCGGTGGATTGTCTCCGAGGTTGTTCTTGTGACCTATAGTTTGAGTAACCCTTTCATCGCTCACGGCGCCTTCTCCTTGGATAAAGGACCTTGTGCGTTTCATAAGTTCATCAAAGGTTTGGGGAATCTTGTCGTTCACCTTTTGATGAGTTCTCGGGTTATTGATCCCGCTCATGAACCCCGATATTTTCGATGCCGGGACATGCCTTAACATGTATGCACTCATCCTTGAAGCGCCCACATAAGCGCTAGATTCCTCGGCTACTGCTTTTACCCCGCAAGTTCGACAGGTTTTTGGCGACTTCTTCCTTTGAGTGAAATTCGGTAAACGCCTTGCAACTCTTCAAAGCCATCAATGCTTCGCGGAAGCCATCGAACCGGGCCACGATTTCCACTAATGTGGAATTGAACATGTGGCACCATGCGTGTTGTGGCCAATTTCAATGGTAGCACCGATTCGAAAATTTTAGGTGATCGTCCGGTCACTGCTCCATCGTAGGTTTTCACATTGGTGGGCATCGCGCCTCTTATTTTTTCGAGAAATCGGCGATGCGCCGAGTGAACGATCCACCTTTGGCGCAGGGAAGAGACATATCTTCCTCCTCACGGTCGCGATATCTTCCCTCGACTTCGGTGTCCGGGCCACGTCTCGTTATCGAGGAATCACCCGAGAACGAGCTTCTCCTTTGTTTGCGCTATACCGACCGTCCGAGGAGTCGCCCAGAGGATGAGCTTCTCTCTTCGGCGCATACCTTGCGGCCCTCGAGAATCTGAGTTTGAAGAGCTTCCACTGGGGAGTGCCGTCGTCGATCAGTCTGTCATGGACCTTGAGGCTACCAAGCCTAACTTGGACATTGGTACGTCGTCCATCTTCTTCATGCTCTTCCGTAATCGCAGATTCGATTGCTTCATCATTCTCCTCTCTTCCCAATCACGGTAAACACTTTGGGGCCGACGGTTATCCTTCCGCGTCTATCCCTCCGATGGACGCGATGGGATGTCTCATACTGCTAAAGTTGAGTCGGTCTTTGCAAGCTCGACCGACCTTTTTTTTGCCTCCTCTTGCATAAGGGCAGCCAAGGTTTCGTAGTTTTGAGATACAAAGTCACTTGGCGCTAGTTCAGGTGCGACTCCTTCTAGCGCGAGAGTGTCTGTTCTACATCTGGACTCCTGTTTCGGAGAAGTGCACCTGGCGTTTTTGTGAGGTCCTTTTCTAGCACCGACTGCAGGGGAGTGGTAAAAGGGGTGCGCAGTGGATTTTCTACGCTGGTGGTTGTTGTTGTGGTGGCATGGGTTGTCCCCGTGCGTTGTTCCACTGCCGGGAAGACCAGATTTAGGCTTGACCCTTGGTTTTTGGCCGCACTGATTGTTCCAGAGGCCTGCTTAGGGGCTGATCCGCTTTGTTGCTTCTTCCCTTGTAGGTCACTATGCGATCGCTGACTTAGGTTTCCTTGCTTCGTCATTCTAGTTCTTAGTGATTGGTCTCACAGATGGTGCCACTTGTTGATACAAAAGTTGGGCGTTCCTGGTTTGGACTCCGGTTCCCGTATCAATTGAATCTTGATGCTTGAGACCTGCGCACTAAGTAAACAAAAAACACCGTTAGGCTTATCGTGGGATTGTCTCCCACGATTATCCTCCGGCGTGAGAGTAAGTAATCGGTTTTAGGGTTTTAGTTGAGAGTTAGGGTTGTAGATCGTACCTCTATTGATGGCCGAGATGCCCTTTATATATACACGAAAATCCTTGTTGGTTTCGTGTTCCCCAACCTTCGGCGTATCCCGCCTAAGTCGATTAGCTAATGCATATCCCATAAATAAGAGATATCCAATATCAAGGCCATAAATAACTTCGGGTTTGGGCCTTCGTGAGCCCAAACCGTTGTCGGGTTAGCCCAGTCGTACTGGGCTCACTAGTAGCGGTCATTGGTGGGGTTCGTGACCCGAATGCGGACTATACGTCATCACCACAACAATACAAAAGCGCTTTAATTAGTGCTTGAAAGCGTGCAAACTACAACAGCAAAAGACAACCGTGGCACTACACAAAAAGCTGCTAACAGTGAACACACCACTACCCACACCTTACCAAAAATAAAACAGAAGGGTACAGGAACAGCATGCAAAAAGCAAAAAAAATATATGCTCTATCATGCAATCGCCAACAATTGTAGCACTAAACCTCAATAACATCTAAATGTGAGGCACTCACAACATTCACAACGCGCAAGACCATAATCGCGGATATGCAGTTTTAGATAGCGGATGTGCTCCACATGTACATATTTGCACATCCGATATAGATCATACCTACCCACACAAAATACATCGCTTAACCACAACAATTACATTGCTAATCACCCACAAAAAACAACCCATCCAACAACCACTTGATACTACTATCAACCTAGGTTTCTAAACATCCTACATGAACAAAAGAAATACTAAACCAAACTAACCATCTGAAAGTATGTAAATACAATTATAATCGTATGCATATGTACGACCTGCTACCGCAGCCCTTTTGTACCACTTTAGTGGCTATGACGAAATCACAGTGTGTTAAACTAATGGCATCTTTATTTAAGTTACACGATTTAAAATTTTCTTAAGAAAAGTTAAACATGAAATGAGCGAACAACACTATGTAAAAAGAATATGACTGCATAAGATGAGTACACATAAAATAACTTTCCATTAATAATACGAAGGACCCATTACAGCGACACGAAGTTCAATATCATCAAACCAAAAAATGAACTTCCCAGAAACCAAAGTTAACACACATAATCCACTGCACAAACTATCAACATACTACCTGCTTACATGACCAAACAAAGGACACTAACATAACTACTACCTACCCAGAAAACTGCCAGCAGCAGCAACTAATTACAAAATATCCAAAACACAAAATAAAAGATCCCAACCCCACTAACCATCCGAGAGTCCCTCATTGATTTCCATGAGTGTCACATCGGCCTCTTGCTGGGCAATGGCATCACGGATCAAACCAAGTGTCCCTTCCAAGCTTTGCAAAATGTCACGCTGCGCTATCTGCATGTTGGCAACACATCCCAGAGCATCAACCCCCTTCCCATCAAACGAACCCAAGAAATGAAGCTCCCTAGCTGTACGGTCGCGCTTCTGAACCTTATCCCTAAGCTGCCTACATTCCTCCTCCAACCTTAGCAATAAGGAGCGGCCTTCCACAATCTCGCTCTCAAACAAGAACTTAAAACAAGTAGCAATATTAGTTGAACCAGTCGCTTGCTTGAGCTCATCGATATTAGGAGAGTGCGCTATAGATTTGTCACACACTTAATCACCAGACAAAGGAAGGTAGGCGATGAAATTATAATTAGGGATCTCACCAATAATACTTGTATATATACCGCAAATCGTTTCATATCTACCCCCAACAATTTGATTAAATGATAAAACCGTGAGGCAAAAGAATGATTACAAAAAATATCCAAAAACGAACCGGGAGAAAGCTCAAATAGTTAAAATATAAAATTGTTGCACTATGAATTGAAACATCAACAAAAACATGCTACAAATAACCTTAGACTTAGATAACTTCCAAAAATAAAATCTAAAAAAACCCGAAAAATCTTAAACTGCCCGCTCTGAAAAAATTTAACTCTTAATTGGCTCTGCTCGGTTTCCACATTTTACCGAAAATTGGAATTTAGTTCAATCCGAGTTTATATATAACACATATAAAAAAAATCATTAATAATAATAAATACAAAAACCGAAAACAAAAATATCATATTTGAAAAAAAAAAAAAAAAAACAACGTAACAAAAAAGAAAAGAAAAGTTTTGAGAAAAGCCGCCGCAACGCGGCAGCGAGTTTCAAACTCGTTATTGGACATAGCCCTATGTGATGTCCCTTAAGAGTGGACGGTGTGGGGATTTCGTGGCTCGCAGTGGCCGGCGTGGCGTCTCGCCGCCGCTCGCCGCCACACCGGCGTCGCCCGTCGTGGCTCGCCGTGAGATCCAAAATCGTCGGGACGACGAATGAAGCTACTGACACATGCATTGATTAAATATTTCATATATCCGTTGCCTAACGTTTAAAAGCGTTTTTTTTTTTTTTTTTTTTTTTTTTAAACCTACCACCACTCTATAAATACATAACATTTCATACAAGTTTTCATATTCAATCAAAACATATCCATTCAAACTTCTTTGAAAACATGAATTACGATAGTCAATCATCTTATTCCGCGATAGTGATATTGAAGAGTTAACGGACTTAGAAATGTTTATTCAAGAGTTCGATATGAGCAAGCGTTGCGAGGAACAAGCACCGGTCCTTCAAAGCGTCAATATGTCCCTCGTGAGCGTGAAGTTCTTTGAAACACGTCTTGTTCTTGACTATTTTGGCGACAACCCAAAATATTCGGACGCTCAATTTAGACGTCGATTTCATTATGAGCCGTCGTCTATTTCTACAAATAGTGCAAGGTATTGAAACATATATTGAAACTCATGATCCTCTTCTAGTCATTTTGATTTCTTTAGAATGCGACCCGATGCTGGGGTGTAATGAGTTTTAGTGTGCTTATGAAATGCACATGTGCCCTACGCCAATTGGCTTACGGGATATCGGTGATGCATTAGATGAGTATTTACAAATAGGTGAACAACGTGCGCGCGATTGCTAGATTTTTTCTTATGTGCATAATCCAACTATTTATTAAGGAGTTTTAAGAAAACCGAGATGAGGATGACATTCGTAACTTATACTATGCACATAAAAAGCATTCATGGGCTTCCGGAATGTTGGGGAGCATCGATTGTATGCTTGGGAATGGAGAAATGTCTAAAGAATGGCAAGGCCAATTTCATAGAGGTGATAAAAATATCCCACTATAATGCTTGAACGTTGCTTCATACAATTTGTGGATTTGGCATGCTTTTGGGGTAGCGGGTGCGAATAACGATCTAACGGTTTTAAATAATTCTCCGTTATTCGACGACTTGCTTGATGACATCGCCCGAGGTTGAGTTTGATGTTTATGGGTGTAAATTTAAGCAAGGGTATTATCTAGTCGACGGAATCTACCGGAGTGGGCATCTTTCGTCAAGTCATTTACGATTGCAACTAATCCAAAAATGCCGCATTTAAAGCGAAACAAGAAAGTGCTCAAAAAGACATCGAAAGAGCTTTTGGTGTCCTCCGGGGACGTTGGCATATCATTGCCCAACCGCGCGACAATTTACTATTGGCAAGTTACGGAGAATCGTATACGCGTGCATCATAACGCATAACATGATTTTGAAAGATGAAAATTTTGCGATATCGAGATATTCTTGAAACGTATATTTCTCCAACACCAAATTCTGACAGACATGGATTGAGCGTTGCCAAGTGCAAAGAAAAAGCCAAAGAACTACATGATAAACGCACACACGCTAAGCTTCAACGATGTCTCATCGACCATGTTTGCAACAAGTTCAATGGGCACAATTTCAACAACATAATCCGGATAATTAGTTTCGTTATAATTTCATGTATTTCTTGCGTATGGTTTTTTAGTATCTTTTTTATGTTTAGTCGTTTTTATTAAGTTGTGTATTGTATTTTTAATTTGAATGAAATGAATTTATTTAGTTTTATTTGGAAGTGAAAATTGAATAAAAAAATAAAGTGGTAGTGGTGGGCTGAATGAAGAGGTTGAGGTTTGTTATGAGTGAGGAGGGGTTTGTTGTGGTTAGTTGTGGGAAAATGAGATCTTGATGTGGCGAGTGGCGCTGACGATGAAGTAAATGCTTGTTATGATACAACAGACTCTAACAAAACAAACTTCTCAGCCTAAGCTACTCTTAAGTAGTACATAGAATTATAAATGATTTGATAGGCATAACATGTTAAGATATAATTCTAGCATTCAGAATGCACAAACTATTACACAGAATGTGTAAACAAAACGGTAAATGTAATTACATCAACCCAATATTCTGTTTTGGAACATAAAATACACTTGGTATGCTTAAGAACAAATTTCATGTTCTTAAGCAGCTCTGAGAAAGGTGAGGTTAACATACTTCTCAATAGCAATTTGACTCCCCCGATTTCCCATTGCAGATCGTCATTTAAATCGTATTGTTTTATCAAAGAGATGCTTAATGTATAGTCTAATGAAATGAGCGATAAATTCCTAGTAATCTTACGGAAGATCTTTCGTAAGATCTCATGTAAGGAAGGAAATTATACATCTTAACATTTTGAGTGATGTCCACCACTCTCAGGTTCGCCTGTTGCGCCACCTTAAGGAAATAATTATATGTGTCAATATTCCGAACCACAGAAGCGAGATATGCCACGGGTTTTGTCATTGATGCAAGAACAAACTCTTCGTATTCGCTCTTAAGGATACTACTATCTACAGAATAGTCTTGACCATTGCTGGAATTAGGGGAGTTTGACTTTTCCTTGGTCAAAAGGGTGGCAATAACACGAACTAGGTGTGGAATGCATTGAGGATCATAGATGACGTCCGCACCCAAACTGTGAAGATATTAACCATGAAAACGAGAATGAGTAGAATACTAGAATAGAGAGGGAAAGTACAAGTATAGAGGTGGCAAATTGGGCAGGTCATAGTTAAAAAATACTGTTAAAATAGTTAAAACAAAAAATATTAATTAAGCGATTTAGGCCACTTTCAACTCATTTGACCCAGTGAGCCCAATTGACCCGTTTACATTTTAACAAACATTTCCCGTGGGAGATGAATAAAACCCAAAATCCGCTTTTTTTTAGCACACGGGTCGAAATTGCCACCTCTAAAGTATATATAATAAGTGCTTACACTATGTCTGGCATCAGATCTCGAAGATCTCTCTCAAGTGCAATTTCCCACGGTAGATGTAAGCATTCAACCTATAGTCAACAACCAAAGTTAGATCTACACAGGCACATGTGACTCATTTTCTACATGATATAAACACAGATGCATGATATATCGCTAGTGGGTCTTATACTCGATCAAATATGAATTGGAAATCAATTGGCATGCCTAAATTATCTGCCTAAAATAAAACCTTTAGCTTGAATATAAAAAACAGATGTCCCCTTGAGAAAAAGAAAGCGATATAGTTTGAACTTTGGATGTCCACATGTGCCTGTTACTTTATTACTAATCCGACTTCTTTTCCAGTATCCATACTACAATGTCTGAATTATGTAGTGTAGAACAACACAAAGAAGACAAAGACATAACTGATGCAACTCACCCGGCGAGTACTTGTTTGATTTAGCTCCAAGTTTATTTGCAAATTTGCTAAAGTTGATAGGTCACCATCACTTAGAACCACCTGAATCACATGGGTTGAAAAAATCAAGGTATGTGATGAGACTACATCACAAATATGTCGTATACCGGTATACGGATAATTCAATATGTTTAAATAAGAAAAAAGAGATCTGCCTTTGAAGGTTTCATGTTTGCCAGACATATGCCAACCAAACCAACGCCTGATCCAAGCTGCTTTCATAATAAAGACAAATGCACACAAATCACCCGAGGTAAGCAATTGCAATTAAAGATGTGCAGTAGCCAGTGGGCTCTATAGACAAATAAGAACATAAAACCTGCTACAACCTAAGATTTTTTATATCTTTTTCTTTTTTTTCTTTTTTTTACATTTCGATCTTAAGCCACATGTACAGTAGAATACTAGGATGTATAATAATCCGTATTATGTTAACTAGTTATGTACAGTACTATGTTTTATGTAAAAGAAACAAGAATCATCGCACCATATAAGTCTTTTTAATTAAAATATGAATAGTATCAGAGGCATATCTTTACCTCGAAACATGACTTCATTGAGAATAGTTCAGGGCACGAAAGAATAAACTCGGATAAGAAGAGGCCTGACGGCCATAAAGAACAACTGAGCACACCATGCCACCCGTTAATTTGGTAGTTATAGATGCAATTGCAATATAAAGAATATAAAAATCCAGAAAACTACAGACATTAAATCACATATTGTCTTCGTTTCTTTGAAAACATACAAGGTAAGTATAAAGATTAACAAGCTCACTGATATTAGAAACACTGCTTACCCCGTATCTCCTTCAAGCATGTTAAGTGAACAACTAAGTGGCACTACCAATTTCCTTGGACTCTGGCAAACTCCGGCTTCAACATGATCTTCTAAAGAAACAAAGAAGCAAGATATGTTACAATGGAAAATAAAAAATGAAAAATATAGAACTGATGTATTATTATTGATATACACTTACCCATTGGGTACAGAAATGAAATTTCTTTAGTGATTCTGGAATCTTCCTTTGCTAAGCCATCATCCTTTTACATAGAACATAGCATTTTTTCATAAACTTCTTTTTTGAATTTTCTGTAACAGAAGTAAAATGGAAGCCAATAATAGCGTGTGTGCACCTTTAATGTAGTCATGTAAAATGATAATTGTTCATAAAGTTCATCAATAACAACAGCGCCTGCAGATTCAATTTCAAGAATAACCTTTTTGAGGAAAGACTTTACGTAAGGTGTGTGACCTTTTCCATTCTGCAACATGACATTAAAACAGATTCAGATAATTACTAAATCATATTATAAGGTTGTTAATCCTTCAGTGATGTAATATTTCTGTGTTCCTTACTCATTAAAAAAATTATATATTTATATGTACTTGCATAATATCATAAATACAGTAACCTTGAATTTTCTAGTTTGGGGGTGATTCATACAGAGTATGTTGTTTTCCAGTAATAGATATCTACCGTCAAGAAGACAGCTTAGTCCTTATACACTATACTTCACCTTGTCTCATTCAAAAGAGATTCGACACTGCTAACTACTGTAAAATAGTTAATAGTTAATTCACATGCTAAATATGAATCGAAGTCCAGCAGAAGCAATGAACCAACAGTAATGAAATACCCCAATAACAGCAATAACATAGGCAAATAGTAGCAGAATAACAACCATAATAGACCTGGAGAGTATTATCTAAAACCACAGTAACTTAAATTGATAACATTAGTAGTTTATAGAAACAGTAAAGGAGAGAGTGAGGAGGCGTCCTTTAAGATTTCCAGAGCCTACGGCGGGCACTTCAAGAATGTATATAGTTCACAAGATGCTAGCAGAAGAAAAACAAAACCCATGTGTTTGCAATGCAGATGGCAACAAAAGCAAATGAGAGGTTGTAGGGTTTTCGGTCAGCCTTAATTGTAATACAGACAAGGTATTACATATCATCCGAACCCCCATTGTCTACTCACGATCAACATCACAAACGCACAAAACCGTGTGCATGAATTTTGAACCATATGCGTTTCACTAATTCAACCTACGAACTATTGGTCTCATTACTAGGTCCCAGACCAGCATCGGCGAGCTTGTACCACAACTTATTGTAAGCCAACGCGTTCAAAAATAGGCACTTTAAGTTCCGATAGCAAACGTGTGAAATGCAAAGTACAAGGTTTGTCTATGACACCGTTTTCATGATCGTGGACGTGAGTGGTGCATGTAGGTGCACTCTCCATTTCGTACCTTTGCTATTGGAGCTTTAGAAGCCTGCCAATCTATTTTTAACTCATTTGCTCAGAAGACTGCTAATGCAGCTGCCACCTGGGCTACATTGGTCACATGATGTTGACCTAGTAGAAAGAAGGGATCAATTTGTGTCATGAAACCGTAAACCAGATACTGGGAAAAAATTCACTCATGATCTTGTGAGTCTGCTTGTCGATTATGATCATTGATCAACTAATGAGATTCGATTGATCTTGTGATCCTTTCTAACATCTATAATATACACAGAGAAATCACAAACAATCCTGTTTGCCTCCGCCTAGAGGTGTACATTGACCGGTTTTTTGGAAAACCGGTTCGGGTTTGAAAACCGAACCGGTTTTTGGTCAACAGTCAAGAACCGGTTTTGGCCAAAAACCGGTTCTGTTCGGTTTGGAATTAGAGGGGGGAAAACCCAAACCGGTGGAAACCGGTTTGGTTCGGTGGTTTTTCATTTTTTTTAAGCTGTTAACAGGGGGTGTGTTCCGATTTTGGGCCAAACCGAACCGGTTTGGGTCAAAACCGGTTTTGACCGGTTACGGTTTGGGTTATTTTTGGGTTTCGTTTTTTTTGCCCACGACTACCTCCGCCTACTACAACCTCTCGTCTTGTTTATGTCTTCTTAAGTGTAGCAAATACATTAAGACAGATTGTTGTTTTCTACTATTTGCATCTGTGAGTTGCAAAGTTGTATCTAATCATGCAGTGCACAGTTATAGGCTCTACTGCCTAGCAATGTCACATAGTGTTGTTCATACTTAACATAACGGGGATTTCTTTCTCATGCACTTCTTATGATCTATAATATATACTATATACTTTCTAGTTGTTCGTGTCCAGGTTTCTTGCAGTTGTTGTTTTGATGCTCTTCACTTTTTTATTGTCGTGTCTCAACACATAAGTGTTGACGGTTGGATGTTGAAGTAAATGTTGTATTTCATTGTTATTGGTCCATTGCTTTTGCTTCCACAATGTTTTGTGTTTAGCATGTGAAAGTGCAAGAGGGTATTCCGCAACAACGTTCCTATATTATTAGAATCAAACCCCACATCCAATGTACTATAAGAATCAGCCATATACTCTTGTCTCCTCTATCCACATTAGCAACCTAATTTTATTTTTTCCCTTCAATACAAAGTTATGATAGTAGAAATAGTCTTCGTAAAAAATCTTCATTTCTCAGTCGATCATAAATTCTTATTCGAAAGTCACACAATCTACTACCTAATTAGAATATCGATTTCATTTACATTCTAAAAGCTCAAACCTTTGACATAACATACAATCCTATTAACCTAAACTTAACCGAGTGAGATTCAACTCTACGCGTGTTTAACAATTTCAACAAAGAATCAAACATACTAAACCCTACATTAAACTACAAATCATAAAACTGAAAACGATAAAGAGCGTTACAGAAAATGAACTGACTGATTTGCTAATGCATTTGTCCCAAATGAAGTTCTGAACATTCTCAGTTATAGCACCTCCACCACAGTCCCTATATATAGTTTCATTAAATTACTAATAAATATCAAATAATATTATGAAGATAAATAAATTAAAAAAAGTGGAGCTTAGTTAATAAGGTGAAATGGGTTTATTACTTGGAAATGGAGATTAAGGAATCAGATGCTTCCATAGCTAGAAATGCGGAAAGGAGGTGAAGCCATGGAGGATTGATGACGTCACTGTTACCACTGCTTGATTCGTTGACCATCATATCATCGGATGCTGTTATAGGGTTTAGGGGTTTTATTTGTTCTCAAACTAGTTAGAGACGAAAGGTGTGTTTTGAAGCTATATTTAGGGTGTAAAATATGACGTCTTTTAATTTCTTGATTGAACAACTTCTTTTTATTTGCTTGGATTCGTGACTTTCAATTTGTTTGAATTCAGTATGACCGTTTATATTAAAATAATAACTGAAATGACTATATTACCCCGACATATGGGTGAAGTCGAACAATTTTGAAAGTTTGTTGGTGAAGTCGAACAAATTTTAAAGAATAATAGGGTAATATAGTTATTTTAGTTATTATTTTAATATAAACCCATTATATGGGTGAATTCAAACAAATTTGAAAGTTCACGATGGTAAGGTAATAAAAAGTAAGTGTTTGAAGTCGGTAAAATTTAAAAGATCGTTGTTATTTTATGGCTTTTACCCATCTATTTATCTAACAACTTTTATTTGGATTTTATTGGTGCTTACCAAAGGGACAAATTCTCACATTTTATTTGGATTGATATAATGGTTGAGATTAATTTAAGATTTAATATGTTTAACTTTAATTTTTCAATTATATAAAGCCTTTATTTATTTTTCTTTTTACCATTCGTCATTTTTTACACACACTTTGTATGTGTTTTCCTCTGTTCTCATTTTTTCCCTCAAAAAATTAGTTATCCCGATCCACAATTACCATTCCGATTATCATCACCGTTCTGATCATCATCACCATCACCATTCCAATCACCATCACCGTTCCGATCATTATCCCATCATCACCTCCGGTAAGTAGCAGATTTTGATTTGAATGAACCGTTTGTTTCAAAAGCTTATCTGATTTATATTGTTGTGGTTGATAATGATGCTGAATCACTTGTTAATTATGTGAATCAAGTTGTGTAACAATCCTTCTTATCAAGTTGCACACCAATTATTTGATAAAATGTGTGAGTGAAAAATATTTGATAATCTTGTTATATATCTTGATGAGTGTCTAAATACTCATCGTTTTTATCCATTTAAAGTGCAAAAACATCCGAAAACACTCGAATGCATCAAAATGATAAAAATATCACAAATAAGTGTTTTATGTGTTTTAAATGCAAAATATCAATCGGTGAAAAACGTATCAAGTTTGCATAATTGGCGGTTTAGTCCCCAAGTTTCAAAAGTTGTCAAAAGCAGTCCTGGTAAATCAAAATAAAGAAAATATCATTTCAAGTCCCAAGGATTCATGAGTTGTCAAAATTGGTCCTCGAGATTTAAAATTGCAAAATTACAATTTAGGTCCTAAACTTTGAAAATTGTCATAAATGGTCCTTGGAATTTGAAAATGTCAACAATGGTCCTTGTACTATTGAAACTTGTCAAAAGTGACCATGAAACAACTTTGAGAAAATGGCGAGGTTTGGTCCTGATTTGGCGAGAATTACAAAATGGTCCTCAGATAAAACCAACCTCGGACCTTTGAACCTTGAACCCCGCCATGACCCATGACCCCTTTTTGAACCCCCGCCTAATAATACTCAAGTCGAACCCGTTTGACTCACCCCTTTCCTCCACCTGCGCTTTCTCTTCTTCACCACTGCTCGCAATCTCGTGCCTCCCATCAACCGATCCTTCCCTCATCATCGCTGCTGCAAACACCTCACCACTAGCTCACATCACCTCCCCTTATCCTCAACCCCGGTTGCTATAAAATCTTTTCCACCAAATTTTGATCAAACGGCCAAAAATGACTCAAGTCATCCAATGGTTGAGATTATTAGTGGGAATTAATCAGAAGACTAGTGGAAGCATTATGGTGTATAAAAAGAAGAAGAGAAGCAAGAGAATCGGGCAGTACTTAGTTTTAGTTTTTCATGTATGTCGTTTTTTTAGTATTTAAGTCTTAATTAAGTTTTACATTGTAACTTTAAGCTTCCCTGTATTAAACTCAAGATATTGTATCAGTGAAACTTATTTTTCAGCAATAATCTAAGGTCTATCCAAGTTTCTAGTTTTTAAATTCTCTTTTACTTATGCAGTTTGAATAACATAAAAGCCAGGCTTCAATAAGCCTTATTATCACTCTAATGAGCTTACTAAAGCTACCCTTAGCTTTTGGTAAGCTCATAAATCAGTTTTAAGATAATTCTCAATATGGTCAACAAAAGTCAACTGAGGTGCTAATTTGGAATCAATCATGAATGTGGGTGTTGCAGAGCTAAATTTGGGGTTGGATTGGATTAGATTAGTGTAGTTATGGTTCTGGTTTAATCTGCACAAATAAGCTGGACACTTGTGAGTTTTTTTTATCTCAATACCATTTCTAATTCAGTTGCAAAAAGTGCTTGTATTTGTATCTGTGGTCATTAAATATCTTAAACCTGTTTATCTAGTTGTAATTAGGATACTAGATTTAGTTTAAGTGGTAAAATGAGCTAACTCAGTAGTTGGCTTAGTTTAAATTGCAAAACAGTTGTGAAAATTGTGTTTGGATCAATGGGCTTAATTGAGATTGAGCCTTGGTTTACACTTGACATCTGTCTACTCAGTCTTAATATAGGTTATTTGACTCATATCTGTCTTAATATTGCATCTGCATAGCTCTTAAGTCAAAATCATCTATAACCTGTCCTTGTTTCATAACTGTTAGAATATTTGAAAATCAAAAGTTTGATTTGTGCTTAGAATTCAGTGGAGTAGCCTTATGTAACTTTGCTTAAGCTTAAAACATCATATTCAGTTGGCAAATTAAGATCAAAGTTCAAATTGGTCAAAGTTTCATAACTGTCAAAAGTCAAAAGTTAGAACACTCGGCCACCCAACCTAAGTGGATTTTAATTGATTCATTTCGTCCAAATTCATTGAAACTTTGGGTTTAAAACTTCAATTGGTCTAGTTTGTAAAATGATTTTTGAAGATTTTAGTAATTTTGTACAAGCCTCAAAGCGACTTGTCAACTTGATCAAAAATCACATGCACACTCGGTGTATCTTGAGTGTGCCTGAACTTCTTCTGAGCTTGTCAAAAGCTCAAAAGAGCTTATCTCAGGCTCATCTTTGGTTTTTAAGTTATTAGCCAGGTCTCCTACAGGTTCCAACTTTTGGTTTTGAGTCTCAGCTTATTGAGTAGCTTATTTTCTAGCCACAAAGTAGTGGTTAATCACTGTTTTTGGCACTTAAGCTCATATAATCAAATCTGTTTAGTTTGCATTATAGAGGTTAAGAGTAGTTGTAATAAGTTGCTTTTGAGTAGTTTTAACATATTATAGCTTCTGTGATAGTTTGGTGCTCATTTGTAGCCTTTGGCTTTTGTCACTGCAATTTCATAATCCTACACACAAGCCACTGTTTTTATAATTTTCCTAGAATCAGAATATTATTTTAGAGTTTTCCTGAATTTTTCATATTTTTCTAATTCTGTTTGCTATTTTTCTTCATTTAAAACAGTTTTTAGGCAATTTTAATTAGCTTTTAATACAATTAAATCAGAAAAACTTCAAAAAAATAAGTTTTCATTTTTCCTAGGTTAAGATAAATATAAAAAGTCAAAAAAATATTTTTTCAGATTTTTCACAGTTTAATTTGTAATTTTTAGCAATTTAAGTAGTTTCAAATAGTTTTTAATTCATAGAAAATAGAAAAATAATAAGAAAAATACAAAATTAGTTTTGAAAATTTTATTTAGTTATTTTAGATTTTTCTAAGTCATAATTTCATTTTTCTAGCTTTATTTCATATTTTCTTGTATTTTAGGGTATTATTAAATAGTTAAAAATAGTTTTTAACTAATAATAATTAAATAAATAGTCATAAAAATAATTTTCCTTTTTAAAAATTTTCTCTTATCATTAGGTTTGTAAAATGTCATTTTTATATTTTAGGATTAATATTGTTTCGCTTTCACATTTTCTTTTGACGTTACGTAGTTTTTAATTTAAGTTTTATAAAAGAAAATCAAAACATAATTTTAAAAATAGTGATAGCGTTTATTTAATATAATTTATCTTTTAATTTTCTTTAATTTGCATTTAAGCCCTGTAATTTATAAACTTTTCTTTAGGTTTAATCAATCATATCTCTTTTCCGTTCAAATCCTCTCGATCACTATTCGTTTGATTATTCTCGCACGTTTCGTTGGGACTTAACGACACGGGAAACACTATACTCCTCTAGATCTTCATTGCATTTGGTTCCGCATCGTTTGAAGTTTGTTACGGTTGACCATTCACGAGTGGTCACCATGCGTGACAAAACTTGGACCGTCTGGGGCGAATCAATGCTCCCTGTAATTTTACTTATTAATTAAGTTGTTAGTTGAATTTATGTTTTAACAACACCGAAATGCTATTTTTATGTCGATTCTTTGTTTTTGAATCGCTCTCATCGTCGTGTAGTATCACCAGTGATATCCAAAGTTAATGTATTTTAATTTTGTTGTTTTATGTGCTTCTCAAGATACAACCATTGGATGCGTAGAAGCCACGATGTCTTGGTAGATGCTTATAATGGTGGGCATGGAAGTTTGAATTATGGAAATAAATTAGCTAACCGTAGTTCACTGTGTTCGACTCTGTTTGGCTTGAAGCGGAGATGCGATCGTAATGTTTTTCTTATGAAACTTAGTGCTTGTTAAGATAGGTTCTATTAATGTATGCGATGTATGAATGCTTTAACTTTGTCGAGATCACGGTAAATATGTATTACGAGATGCGTGGTGAAGCTCGTGATCGCAATTTATACTTTTAACATTGAACTAAATTTTCTCTCGAATGATCTTGCAAAACCGTTGGAAAAGTTTTAGAACCATTCAGGCCTGTTTCACCTTATTGGACAAGGTAAAACAATTTATGATATATTTATTTCCTAGTAAAATGCTTTTGGTTGTTATCCTTGTGGAGGTCGTTGCTAGGTGTTATCTACCTTACATCTTGATCTCGTCTTGAATGGTACAACATAATTGTTATAGTCATATCTTTGTGAGTTCAGTTCCAGTAGGATATTTAATGTACACTTGAAATTGAGAGGGAATCAACTGGGTATAAAAGAGTTATAAATAAACAAAATTCTTGCTTTTGAACTGTAGCTTTGTAGTATCACTTGTGATATTTGTAGTATCACTTGTGATATTTTGTTTTTTACGTTTTGATATTTATAGATTAAACTTTATTATATGTCATGTAAATTATCACTAGTGATATTTCATTGTTATTTTTTTATAATTATTCTTAAATCTTATTTTTTTAAGTTGTGATGATACCCTATTTACCGTATGTTTACCTTTGTTTACAGCTTCTTATAGTGTGAAAACACATAAGTCGTTTAATCATCATGAGTTTATTGACACTCATGGGGGATAAGTTTTTTTGGGTTCCTGGAGTTTCGGCTAGTGCGTTACCAGTATTCTCTAATCATTGCCCCGGGGGGCGGTATTCCTGGAGGCGGCTCCGTTGAAAGTGAATCTGCTGCAGTCGAAGTTTGATTTTACCTTTTTTTTTTAATTTATTTTGTTTGATGTAACACTTGTAATTCATAGCTTTTCAATATTGCTAAAAAAAACTTATGCTCAATAGTTTGGAATGATTTTATGAGGATTTTTGTGATTCATACAGTTCTTTGTATCAGGTATCACTTGTATTATTCTGTTAAAAATAAGGCAACACTTGGTTTTGATTTTGATGTTTATACCACTTATGATATTCTGTTAAATTTGATGTAACACTTTCTTTGATTTTTAGATATGTCAAGTTTTTATTTTTGTAGTTTTATTTCTTGTTTTATAGATATTTGGTATATGTAATATGCGGTGTTATATCTCTTCAGAGCTAACGTATTCAAACGAATTTTCTTTGGGCACCCTTCCTATTGCAAACTAAATACTTCTCTTTTACAAATCCATCCCTTAATCTTTTCTGAGTAGACTTTCTAATACCAAATCCTGCCTCTGAAGCATATCTCATGTACATACTAATGCAATGCTCAACAGTTGCATAAACACTAAACAAAACTGGTAGCACACTAGCAGCAACTCTAGGAACCCAAAAAAACGATCCACCAGGAGTATCAATAAAATCATGATGAATAAAAGAAGGAGGAGTTTTCAAACCACTAGAAGCTGTAAAGAAGGTGATAGAACACAAAGTCAAAAAGCATAACACAATAACTTCAAAATTTGTCTTAAAATATCACCGGTGATACTATACATTACTTGAAATATCACTGGTGATACTATGAATCAAAAATATAACCGGTGACAATATAATGATGATTCAACAAAAGACTAAAGCGAAACAACAACACATCCAATCAAAACTAACGACTTATTTAAAAGCAATATAACATCTACATTAATATACTTAAGCACTATCATAACAAAAACACAAAACCTATAACTCGAATTCAAAGAACATATATAACTCATTTTCGGTCAATATATGCAACAACCGCAAACACGACTATTCTTCTTAAATATGCAACAAGCGCTTTAAGAAATCTCTTCCAAAACACCGAGTTACGACTACTTTGACTACACAAAGAAAACGCTTCCGATATGGTGACTTTGTGAATCGGAGGTTGTTTCTTACTTTTTTCTTTTCATTTCATTTAGACTTGTATTCCAATGCACAAAACAAATCCCAAATAAGTTTTTATGAATATTTATTCTGATAAATATAAACTACGAATGTTTATCGTCATACAATTTTATAACATTCTCGCAAGTATGTCATATCAATTTGTATCACATGTGATATAACACGAAGCTAAATGTCAAAACAAGTATACGATACATACGGGGTTTATCACGATTGATATTTTTCTAAAGGAGACATGCTTATATGTTGCAATTTACCTTTTCCTTATCAATCTCGGAGATAGGCTCAAAATTTGCTTGTCGACAAAAGCGCATTTACGAGTTTGTTTTAGAAACAAACAGAATGTATGCAATTTTTATGTTTAAAGATTTATTAGCAGACAAAAACTGACCGTTTAAAGCTTGTATTGTCTTATGAATATCATCTTCTACATTTTTTTCAAAATCAAAATTTTAGGTTGCGTTTAGTTGAGGGAAAACACCCTTGTTTTCCACAAAATGTTTTGTGGAAAACAAGGAAAACATAGATCGCGTTCAAATCAACGTTTTCCAACAAAATGTTTTGCAAACACAAATCCCCTATTTCCTAACTTAACAAGGAAAATTACAAAACAAATTTTAGTTGTTTTCATTGTTTTCCTTTGTAACCTCAACCTCCCTCCTTTCTTTAAAGCAGAAAATAGAAACATCAACTAAACGCGTTTTTATATTTTCAAGTGTTTTGTGGAGATTAATTCTCCTTCCAAATTTTTACAAAATTAGAGATAGAAAATAAGAGAATTTGTTCTCCAACTAAACGCACCCTTAATGTCTTATGTTATATAAAACAAAAAGACACTATAAATTCTAATCAAGATTTATTTGAAATATAGTTATTTCAAGTATAACGCTTATCATCACGGTTGTTATACTAACAAAATCAAAAAAAAAAAAAAAATCACTATATTTGTTTTATCATGGCGGTATACCATTAAATATTTAAGTTATCCATGACGCTCTTCATCATCACCACTACCATCGATTTCACTACCACTACCACTACCAAAAGTCAAAACTAAACTACCACCACTACCACGAAGAACACTAAAATGTATCGCTTATCGCTATACATGATCACTAATCGTGTGATAACTAATCAATAATCATTGCATCTGTTTTATCACTAGTGATATACCATAAAATATTTCTCTGTCACACTCAAAAACGCATCATAAGTTATATCAAAATTATACTTGTAACAAGCTACCACTACCACCACCACTACCACCACCACCACCACCACAAATCAAAACTAAACCACTACCACTACCACTGTTTTTTTTTCACCACATTCAAATCAGTATCACATCTACGACAACTGTTTTTATCACTAGTGATGTTTTTCCAAAATCTTTAATAAATCAGCAAAAACATCTAAAAATATCTAAAATCAGCAAAAACTGAAAAATCTTAATAAATATCTTCATCTTTTACAGTATGACAGCAAAATCTCAAATAAATACATAATCATCAATTTCATGACAGTAATATAGCAAAAAAATACAGAAAAATGTTCATAAATAGCAATAACATTCATAAATAAGTATAAATTCAAGAGAGATCATAAATAACATCTAAATAATTAGTTTGAAGCTTCATACCATCATTTTGGTCGGTGGGTTTATTTTGATCCATTTTTTTGTGCTTTTGCTTTTCGGTTGAAGATTGCTGCATTTTTGTGTGTTTTTTTTTATTTTGACGGTTAATTGTTGGTTGATTTTGATAGTTAGGGTTTGTTTTTAGTGAGAGAATTAAGAGAGAGAAATGGACGTTTTTGTTTATGATGGTGAAAATGAGTGTGTGTGCTGTGTTTTGTGGTGGGGGAAAGTTTCAGCTTTTGGCAAGAATGGTCCCTCCGTGCTTTTAATCCTTAAAAAATGTTTGATTGATCCAACGGCTGAGAATTGTCCCTTGATAAGTAGCAGATTTTGAGTTTGTGAAATAAAGCGTCTCTCTCTTAATAAAATATTATTTTCTCTTTCCTCTACACAACTAATACATACATACAATCTATATTTTTCAACCATTTATCAACAACCGAACCAAAATATTAAAAATTAAAAAAAAAAAAAAAAAAAACTAGCCAATGAAACAATGTTTTGTCGGTTGTGGGTTGGGGATTTGGATTGCAAGTGACTAAGATTGCAAGAAGATTGTATACAAAAATTAAAAAGTATTATTTTGTATATATTTTGAGTGAGTTGGGTTGACAACCTTGCCAATAAACATAGTCTTAGTGTTTTGAAGCTTGTTCTCAAACTAGTAGGAGGAGTCTCCTTTTATTAAAATACTTATTTTATATAAAATATATTTTACTAGATATTTCACATACACTCACAAAACAAATAAAAAAATATTATTTTTACAGTTAGGGCCTATAGTTTTAGGTTTTCTCACAATAGTGAGCAACTCATCATATACATGCAAAATTGTCATGACCTACTATTTCTGTTTTGAAACTCACTCACCATGCCAAAGTTGTTAACCTACTTGTTAGATGTTTATCCTTGTGTCTATGAAGCCTTCCAACTTGCTGACTTATTTCTTATGATAATGTACATATCCATGCATACATATCTAATAACAACAATGGATACTTTATAGATGAAGAGTAAGCACCATGTCAAAGTTTTACTAGTTATGATCTATAACTCAATGAATAATATGGCCAAATGATGATACCGAAATGCGCATGGTCATTAAGGTGCTTGGTTGATCGGCTGAGTCACTTTGACCTTGACTTTCGGGTCTTTGGTAACGATCTTGCTACCAAAAAAAAAAAAAAAAAAAAAAAAACGTTAGAGGACCCCAGCCACAGGAACCCTTCCAGAAGATCAAGTTAATATTAATCATACAACAATATATGGAGAAGAATGCTTAGATAATCTTGATAAGAGTGTTTAGCTATAAACCATAAGGGTGAGCGGTCATACCTCCACGCGTCTCTCATGCATTCCACTCACCAATAATATTCGCAATATCTCACCCACGCATCTCTCACGCCACTATCTTTTTAGTGACAATGGCGATTCACCCATCCTCACCTAATTTTATTTTTAATTTTTATATTCATAATTATATTAAACAGTTTAATAAAAACATGATATTTTATAAATAATTAAAAGAAAATTACATCCTAAAAATCGCATAATTAAAAAAAGAAACTAAGATAAACACATATCTAAAAATCGCAACTCCATCCATATTTCTCCTCGAGCTCACGTTTTTTGGCAGGAGTGAACGCTAACATATTTGGATCGGTTATGTGATCATGCGGTTGGTTATAGAATTTCATCGCCCGAAACAAAGCCTTTTCTTCAACATTACGGATTTGTGTCGCCAACAACTTTTCGGCCAGTTCATCTTTTGCAAGTTTTTTCTCCACCACCGTCTCCAATAGTTGTATTTTCCTTGCCGTGTAGGTATCGAAGCTCGCAACAACACTACCCTTTGTCGACGACTCGCTTTCGGTCTTTTTGCCTTTTCTTTTCCGAATAGGATTTGTGTCGTCATTCAGATCCGGAATAAAAGTGTTGTCATTGCTTCCCGACTCGTAGTTGTGTCCATGAAGCCTTCCAACTTGCTCAGTCCTATGGTAATACACATATCCATGCATACATATGTAAGGACAACAATGGATACTTTATAGATCAAGAGTAGCCACTATGTCAAAGTTTTATCAGTTATGATCTATAACTCAGCTCAATGAATAGTATTTATTCAAAACCAAGATAAATGATACACTATTATTGAGCATACAAAAAAAATTTCAATTGTTTATCTACAAACATACATCATATTCAAAATTGAAGTAAGTCGGTATGATTCAACCAAGAGGTAATCGACTCCGCAATAAAGATTCGAAAGATTAGACATATATTACGTAAACATGATATGACTTAATTAAAAATAAGAATAAAAAGACCCTTAAACTTACATGAGCAATAAACTTCAACAAACACCCATTTAACCGTCTCAAAAGAAAAGTCTTTACTTGGTTTCGAGTATGTATGACTGGTGATCAAAAGGTTTCAAAGAAGATAAAAAAATTGCTACACTTTTAATTGAGATAACCAAAGTATCCAAATAAGCAAATCCCAAACACCCTGTTAAAACGCCAATCTCGGAGAGCAAGTACCAAAAATGACACAAAGTGCAAGTGTATAAACCCAAAGTATAAGTAGTTGACTTGACCAACCATACAAAGTATCATTTACCAAATACAACTAGTAAACATTTTTATGTGAATCAACACAACAAGTACCATGCCAAATTTAGGTTCATAAAACCACTTGCATTTCCTTCATTATATAAACCAAAATCAAACCCCAAATTTTCATCGATGGCTGATCGTGCAGATCCTTCACCTTTGGTTCCACCGTTGCCGATCATCGAACCCACCGAGATCGACTTAGAAGCCGGTCCCGGTGAACAAATTCAGTGCAGGATTTGTCTTGAAACTGATGGTACTTCTTTTTTCTTTTTTAGGGGTTTAAGGTTCTTGTTTCTTGGAATGTTTTGTCATAGTTAGAGAATGTAGTATTCATGGAGAATTAGAATTAGTTATAGACATCAACTTTCTGTTTTGGGAAAATTGTCACTGGTTATTATTACGGCGTAATTTAATAAGGTTGACGGAAAGTTCGGCTAGTCATTGGCTTTAGTTCATTTATTTATTTATACACTGCAAAAAAGGTTGCTAATTTTTAAGTGTAGAATAAAGAGGGTGTTTTTAGATTGTGTTTTTTTGGGTAACCATAGTTTCCGCCACTTACAGGGTTGTTTGCACCAAAAAAGAAGTGAACTTGAGACTTCTCGTATTCGACAGTCACAAGCTTTTTTACCACTTGGCCACCCCTGACTGGCGTTTTTAGATTGTGTTTTTTAAACAGATCATGCGTAATCAAGAAGCGGCTTTTTTCACAACTGCGTTTTCTCTATAGGAAAACACAGTTAATCACTTTTTTTTAATGATTGCCAATGACTATATTCTGATTATTTGCATTTTGCATATGCAATAATCAGATAAGCATCCTCTAAGATAAGCAAGTTTGCAGTAAATCTTGTTTGCTCAAGGTCTATTTAAATAGTAATCCTTTCCAATACTTACGTAGTACGTTCTTTATAACTGCATTGCTGCTGGTCAATGAAAGAAGGGTTGTTATCCGTTGCAAATATCATATTGTAATCATACACTGTTTTATAATCTAGTGTTATAGATGTTAAAAACTTTGACCTGAGCAATTTATGTGGTTCGGTAAGCCTTTGTAGGAGTTTCTTTGTAGCCTTGCCCATTGAGTTTTAGGTATAGAGCCCCTTAGCTTGTTCCCTTTAGGCTTTAGGCGCTTAGTGGCCTCTCTTGTTCCTTTAGCTTTGCCTTAGCTTTAGCCTTTAGGGCCTTGGTCTTGTTTGCCTTTCGCCCCCTTTTCTTTGCCTGCTTTTTTCTTGGTGCTTTTGTTCTTGTATGCTTTGCTCGTGTCCCCCTGTCTCTTTAGCCCTTTATCTTTTTTTTTTTTTTTTGGGTTTCTTGCGGCGTTTGTTTATTTATGTTTTTGTGATGGTTTTCTGCCTATCTGCTCTGTATGCTTGTCCGCTTGTTTTTTTTTCCTTTCTTTTTTCTGGGTTTCTTAAAAAGAGCAAGGTTGGATCAAGTGGTTAACACCCTTGCCTCTGGTGACAGAGGTCAAGGGTTCGATCCTCACCCCTTGCAAGGCCGGAGGTCCTTTTCTACCTTTGGTAGAACCGGAAGCAGTCTCTCTCTACCATAGGTAGGGGTATGGCTGTCTAGGTCTCAACCTCCCCCATACACCGTGGAAGACGGTATTGGGAGTTACTTTACTTTACTTTACTTTTTCTGGGTTTCTTGTGCGTTTGCTTATTTATGTCCTTTTGATGGTTTCTGCCTATCTGCTCTGTATGCTTGTTTTTATCCTTGTCTTTTGCCTGCTTATCCTTGTTATTGCTCACTTTCACACATGCACATTTTTGATTGGGTATGTTGTTGTTGTTGGTAAGCCTTTGTAATCTTTGCCCTTTTTCATTTTTTTGTATCAGGTAGAGATTTTATCGCGCCCTGCAAATGCAAAGGGACGTCAAAGTATGTTCATCGGGAGTGCCTTGATCAGTGGCGTGCTGTGAAGGTAAATTTTGCATCTTAGATGTCTTTTCTCTGTAAATTTAACTTTGTCCAGTAAAAAGTAGTGATGTAACAACTTTCTCCTTTAACAGAAGTGCTTGTTCTTAGTTAGCAAGTATGTTTTCTCTTATAAATGCTATTTTGGTGGTGAGATTTTTCATATCTCCTCATTTGAGTAGCAGTTCTTGTTATCTCTTCCATTTAAAGATATTTATAGTTTATGTGAATTTTCTCAAGAATGACGATTTACTTGCAACAAGGATCGAGTAAGATGGTTATAAAAATCTAACCACTTAAGACATACAGGGCATATTGTAATGTTAGGAGAACTTAAAAAGCTTAAAGTCTGAAATGTTAACTATTTCTAAGATAACTAGTTTTTCTCTTCACTTCTCTTTGTCAAAATATGGGAGTACTGATTTTTGGATTGTATTAATTGAAGTTGATGTAAGTAGCTCGATCAATATTTCCCATAGTAATGTTGGTTTCATTTCAAATTTTCCAATTTTCTGCAGGAGGGGTTTGCATTTGCTCATTGCACGACATGCAAGGCTCCTTATCATTTGAGAGTTCATGTTCTTGCTGATAGGAAATGGAGAACTATGAAGTTCCGTTTCTTTGTGACCAGAGACATTTTGTTTATCTTTCTCTCTGTACAGCTTGTAGGTCACGGGTTCTCTCTTTCATATAACCTTTTTAGCAGAGTATTCAGCCCATTGTCCTTATCTTATCATATAATTTTCTTTTCTTACAGGTGATTTCTTCATTGGCATATTTGGTGTACCTAATTGATGGTTATCAAAAGTTTTGGCTTCGTCTTGCCTGGGGTTTCGATAATGAAGCCAGTTTCTACTACATATGTGGTAAAGCTTTCATCAAGTCAACTCATACCAAATATTCTATTTGCTTAAACCACCATTATGATCTAGTCTGACACCTGTTTAAACCACTATTATGATTTGTTTACTTAATACAGAAGATTATTGAACTCTAGAATAGTTATCGATAACCATCTTCAAGGTGGCCTTGTGGTAAGGTGTTTCCAAAGTCACAAAAGAGACTAGGACTCAAACCTCATTGGGTGAAAATCTTCGGATGGCCAGGGAAAAGTCCGGAAACGGCCACTGGATTTCCTGTTAGGCAATGACGGAGCTATGTGTGTCGTGGGGATGGCCATGGCCGACCCAAAACTTTCATTCCCAATCAAATATTCTTTACGTGGCTACATGTATTTGATAATATTTAAATGCTTTGGCATGTTAATAGCTACTTGGCCCACCCAATAACCTTGAAAGATGAAAAAAATAAAATCTTATTTAACCTGTGATTACACAAGTCTTAATGCGTCTCTTTTGTTTTTGTTGTATTTTATTCCAATTTTAACGATTTTTAGCTAGATGTAATACATCAACTTTTAACTTTAATGATTTAACCAAATATATTTATTGCATTTCATGTCCAACTTCTGTATATCAAACTTATTCTCATTATCTATTTTAATTTTATAGACTAGCATGTAAATTTTATAATTTGTAGCATTTGTGGGTCGAGTTAGTTTAATTATGCCCATTTAACTTTGAGCTTTATTTATTCTTCCCTGTTATTTCCGAAATTAAATAACAGTGATTAGTTATATATCATTCTTCAGCAATGTAATGTTGTTAGCTAATCGCTAATTTCTTGCTTGGCCCACCCGTAGCTAAAGTTCTAGCTTCGTCCCTGCGGTTAGGACATTTACGTCATAGCCAAAAGAGGCTCGATTTCCCCGGGTAACCTGAACTGAGATCCTCTTTGTTGATCGTTTAGAATAGTGATTTATGATATGAATGTTGTTTATCGTTACTGATGATTTACCTCGTGCACATGCAAATGTACCATCAATGTTTAGGGAGTCTTGGGCTCATATTTATTTCTCTTGATGCTTCCTTTTTTGTTGTTTTAGTGAAATTTAGAACCTGAAGATCGTGTTTGTAAAGACCTATGAATTTGCTTAAACCTGCAAATATAAAATACATTGATATCTATGCAGACCTGATTAGTGTGAGGTCCAAGTTTCAGGAGTCTGGATGAAGTCAAACAGCTATTTTTTTTTAATAGCAACCTTAGACATATAAGAAAGTGATAAGAGTAACCTGGTTTCTCCATACGACAAACTGGTCTGAAAGATCTTTTGATGATTGCAAATTTGCTCCTGCAAACTCTAAAACTGTACCATAGACTGATAGTCACATTGTTCCTGAGACTTACAGACGAGCTCTTGGCATTCTGAGATATGCAAATATTGCTCCTGTACTTTCAATGGTTATTTGGTCAGATCTTTTGCAAACAAAAAACAGATGATAATATTACCAGTAAGACTAGATCAATGAGATAAAGAGGCAGCTGAATGTACAGGAGAGTGTTTGTAAAGTGTTGCAGGCTTCATGTTTGACACTGATGATTATTGCTCATGGAAATTAGGATACGAATACTGAGCTCTTGAGCCGAATATGTTTATTAGGTAATACATAAGAACCCCAAATGATAAACTACCGGCGATAGTTTAGCACTTTAGCTATGGTTTATTTCCATAAGTGTTTATACCTCAGTGGATCAGCTTGTAAGGTCGCCATATATCTTGTGTATGGCTTACATTCTCAATAATAAGATATCTTGTTAGTGCCTTTCTTCTGCAGGATATAACTCATTTAAGTTTTATTCATATGTGATTGCTATCTTTCTGCAGGTGCATTATTATTTTTTGCGCTGCTTGGTCTATCCGGATGTTTTATAACCTGCTATGATCGGAGAGTACGCAATGATCTTGCTCAGCCTTGTCGAGAATTGTGTCTTTGCTGTTGTCAACCCGGGTAATATTTCATTTTTGCTTAACGTATACTTGGTTTTCGGCTAATTAAACATACATCAATTATCTTATTGATAACATCTCTTTATATTACTGACTAGTATGAGGACATTATTGTATCTTTGCGACCGTTTTACAACTCCTCATCATCTTATTAAGAAGACTGGACGATTTTTTTAAAAGAAGTTATAGATTCAAACATATTTATAATTAATATTAAAACCAGTCACTTCCAAACCTAATAATTGGGGATAAGCTCTGACTTTTGAACATATCATCCTGCAGTGTTTGTGCAGACTGCCATTTACCAGGAACTCTTTGTATGTGGACTGACTGTACAACGTGTTTTGAAAGTTGTGCAAGTGCAACTGGTGAATGTGGTTGTTTAGGAGGTGCAGGTGAAGCTGGCTTACCATTAATATTTATAATGGCTATAGTTGTGCTTGGACTGTTTACTGTCATCGGCATATTCTATAGCGTGCTTGTGGCTACGATGGTTGGCCAAAGGATCTGGCAGCGCCACTATCACATTTTAGCAAAACGAATGCTAACCAAAGTAAGCGATATCCTTACATCCTTACATTCATATGTTCATTCACATATAGTACATGTATACATATGCATCTGTACGAAGGGGGGGGGGGGATCCAGTAAAACGTCTAATTATCGTAAACAGCATAAGAAGCAGGGCCTTCCCATTGATTTCGGTGGCCCGGTGCTAAAGTAGAAAAAGGGGCCCCTCGGAAATGAAAAAAATTGGTCTATCCAAATTTTGTTGGCTAATTGTATATCGAATATATTTGTTGATGCTTCCCATTGTATTTGTGGTGTGATTCAATAGCTCTATGTCATATGGATGAAAAAAAAAAAAAAAAAAAAAAAAACTAGAAATAGCTAAAATTTAAATGACATCCCTATAGTAATTACACGATGGCATGTAGAAATCGATACTTGACTTAAGAGTGGTTTTAGTTGCCCATTAAGTTTAAACAACAGATAGTAGTTTAAAGTTTAAACGACGGATATATACTGTAATTGATAGTATATTGCACGGCAATAATTTTAGTGGGCCATTAACTGCTTTTGTAAACATATGTCTGACAAATAATTCTAAACTAAAATAGTATACACTAGAAAATGGGGCCCCAAGATGAAAGGAGGCCCAGTGCCGTCGCACCGTTTGCACCACCCATTCACCGGCACTGATAAGAAGGCACCAACACAACTTCGATAACACTAATGCAACCTGTTTACCCCTTTAATAAAATAAAAAAGACACGGGGGTATGCATCAATGGTATAAAAGTTGTGCATCAGTGCTCTTCACATTTTACACCATTTAAGCTTGTTATTTGACCATTATCATATCTGTATATATGTGTATACCAAGTGGTAACATTGACTAACCGTGTGGAAGTGAAGGCACATGTTTTCAAAATAGTTACAAATCATCCTTCAGATGCATGTTTTCTGTTTTTTCAAAAACTGTGGAATGCTTTGTTGTTCACCAATTCTTACAACTTTCAAATAAATATAGCCTTAATCTCATCATACGTCTTCTTCACGAATAAAACATCGTGTTTCCTCTAAAGTTTGTGGTTTACAACTTGCTAGATATCAAACAAATAGTGTGATTTCATTGGTTTATGCAGCAGTGCAGAAATCTTATTTTCATGAGTTTGTTTTGGCAAGCATGATTAAATTCATGTCTTCATTAGTTATATTATTAACCGCTTGACATATAAACTGTGATTCATGTTTTGCTTTTTTGAAAACATAGGAGTATGTCGTGGAGGATGTTGACAGTGAGACAAACGGATCTGATTGGGCTGCACCACCTCTCCCACCAGAGCACATTCAACAGCTCAAGGCTCTTGGCCTCCTATAAGTCAACAGGATGTATATGAAGATTTAACCTATATGTGCTTGGTTTGTTAGCCTTGACATCTCTTATTGATATAACTGAATTAGACTTGCAATTGCATGTAATGTTATATTAATCCTTAAATTTTCATTGCCTTGACAAATATACTGCTTTCGAGAAAATTTTAGAACATATTAAAATTTGTACGGAGTATTTTAGATAAATATACTGCTTTCGAGAAAAAAAACGGTTAGAACATATTAAAATTTTAGCCAAAGATTTAAGCTTTACGGCGCATTGGTAGACAAATTCGTATGGAGTATTTATTTCGAATTGATCTACATCCAAAGCATTAAGTTGTGGAGGACCCATGTTTAGTGTTGCCCAACAGCCTCTATGGATGGTTCATGAGGCTTGGTCAATTTAAGAGGTCTGGATATCAATGCACTTGTTTATAACAAATGGTCATTTATTCTTCAATGCCTAACCAACCAATTGTTCGTGAATTGAGGTCCCATTGTTGTTACATTGATTTTAATGGAAAAATGATAAACACTTTCATGTTATAAAGGCCAAGCGGATGACTACTGTTTTTGTGTAACGGTAATTTGTTGAGAAAAACAGTTTCATGTAATTGAGAGGTTCTTTTTTGGTGGTGACTACCGATTGAGAGGTTCTTTTTTGTGTGTTAGGGTGTTCTGAGATATGTTTGTGTGTTAAGTGGTGTATGTTTGTATTTAAGTTTTGTATGGGTAAATGGTAAGGAATGTGACGACTATACAAAGGTAAAGTTGATGAGAGGGTGGTACGAAAAGGGATGATGTGACGCACGTGTAAGTGGTGGTGACGGCACAAGTGCACACGATCAATAACGGTAATTTGTTAATGATCAAGGTTTATCAACTACATGACAACCTTATACATGCTCTAACCGTGGAACCCTCTACCCGTTTAAAACTTGTGCCTTTGATTTTATCGAGAAAATAACCACTCCCTCGAGGGGAAAATGTTTCATTTTAGTAGCAACAAAGTTGTTCGCCAAATGGGCAGAAGCATTTTCACTACACCAAAACAACTCTCCTTTAAGTTGAACCAATGCTCTTATAGCTTTCTCTAGTCGCTTTAGTGGAAGATTTAAGTTACAGGCGTTTGGTTGGCAAAAGTGGAGGATATTGGGCGTTGCGATTTTAATTCCCTTCAAATGTCTCCGTTTGGTAACTCAAATGAAATTTGAAGTAATTTACAATTCCGAATTGTCGAAATGGAGAATCGAACGCCTCCAAAAAGTGAGGAATTTTAATTTACTTGAAAAAAATTACAAATTTTTTCTTATTGTTTTTATAAACTTTTAAATAGAATATTTATAAAAAAAATTTATAAACTTTTTTTATAAATTTTTTATAAACTTTTTTTAACAACTTTTTTTATAAATTTTTTATAAACTTTTTTTTAATATTTTTTATAAATCTCTTATAAATTTTTTATAAACTTTTTTTTATAATTTTTTTTATAAATTTCTTATAAATTTTTATAAAATTTTTTTATAAATTTTTTATAAACTTTTTTCATAAATTATTTATAAACTTTTTTTATAAATTTTTTATAAACTTTTTTTATAAATTTTTTATAAACTTTTTTTATAATTTTTTATGAACTTTTAAATAGAATATTTATGAAATTTATATTAAAAAAATTTAAAAAATATGTATAAATTTATGTCAACCAAACATGCGAAGGTATTTTAAATTCCGGAATTTTAAATTCTCAAAAATTTAAATTTTCTAGAATTTAAAATTCCGAAATTTCAAATTACCTCAACCAAACGCCCCCTTATTGTAATCTTGTGGTATGGTAACTTTTAATGTTGTTATTAAAATCATCATTATTCGTCTAGTCGTCTCAGGTGATTACATTTTTATGATTATTTTGACAAAAGGTAATCAATTATTGTCGTTATAATTATTATCATCATCTAGTTCTATTGTTAATTGTATAAAAAAAAAGTTTGTTAAACATAGTTTAAGAAACAATAAATGCATAATTGACATTATATAAAAATTGGTATCGAATTTACGAATTGTTAATGCATATTTTTAAGAAAATGCTAAATATAAACCTAGGGGGTACATTTAACGATACGAAAATTTTTATTGTATCATAAAAATAGAGTTAATTACATAATCGTCATGGTTTGGTAAAGTTCGGATCTTGTCGCATGGTTTTTCGCGATTACCGTCGCTGTGGTTTCTAAATCTTACGGATCTACAGAAATTGACCCGGTAAAAGGACCTCCATTGCGTAGTTCCTAACTATAGGGTTGTCTTTAAAATACAAACCACATGGACGATATATGTAATTTACTCTTAAAATACAAACCACATGGACGATATATTTAATTTACTCTTAAAATACAAACCACATGGACGATATATGTAATTTACTCTTAAAAAATTAAAAAAATTAAAAAATCTCTAATTTTATTTTACGAAAAATATTTTAATTTTATTATAATAAATTAAAAAATAAAAACTTTTTAAAAAAGTAAATTTTGTTAAAATAAAATAACAAAATTTAATAAAAAAATCATTTTATTAAAACACTTAAAAAAAATTATTTATTTAAAAAATTAATTTTATTACTTTTTTATAATAATTAAAAAAAACTTTAAAAAAAATTAATTTTGTTAAAAAATATTAAAAAATGAAAAAAAAAATCATTTTACTATAATATTTAACAAAATCTGTTCATTTAAAAAAATAACTTTTTTTTTTAAATTAATCTTTTCTAAAAATCTGTTCATTTAAAAAAATAATCTTTTATAACAAAATTAATAATTTTTTTTTAAATGAACAAATTTTGTTAAATATAATAGTAAAATGATTTTTTTTTTCATTTTTTAATATTGTTTAACAAAATTAATTTTTTTTTAAGTTTTTTTTAATTATTATAAAAAAGTTTAAAAAAATTAATTTTTTAAATAAATAAATTTTTTTAAGTGTTATAATAAAATGATTTTTTTATTAAATTTTGTAATTTTTTTTAACAAATTTTTTTTTTAAGTTTTTTTTTTTTTAATTTATTATAATAAAATTAAAATACTTTTCGTAAAATAAAATTAGAGATTTTTTATTTTTATTTTTTTAAGGGTAAATTATATATCGTCCCCTGGTTTGTATTTTAAAGTAAATTATATATCGTTCTCGTGGTTTGTATTTTAAAGACAACCCTATAGTTAGGAAGCTACCGCAATAGAGGTCCTTTTTTAACACCGGGTCAATTTTTGTACTAGATCCGTAAGTTTTGTAAATCACAGGGACGGGACCCGCTAAAAAAAAACTACAGAGACAAGATCTGTAACTTTTACTAAACCACAAGGACGATTTATGTAATTAACTCTAAAAAATAATTGTCCGCCCTACAAATAATTAGCTTAATAGACAGCTAATGATACATTTTTTTTCTTTTTAACTTTTTAGTCTTCCGAGAGAAACAGATAATAAGTCCTTATTTTTAGACGGAAATGATGAGCGTATAAAAAGATTTAATGATATGCCTAAAATTATATGGCAGGAGTTTATAGGTTTGTGAAGAAGTGGGTCCGGCCGCTACAACCAATAAACTTTTGTCACACACTTTTAGGCATAATATTAGGCATGTTTTTAAGCATGCTTATCATTTCTCTTTTTAGACATAGCGTTTTAAAAAGGTATAGAGACAAAAGTCACTTCAAATATTTTAATAACAAAAGATAAATCTATACTACATTTTAAATCATTTGTCATGTTCTTCTCAAAATAAAAGTCTTAAAATATTAAGTCGGCACACTTACTTATTATAAAATTGTGTTGGTTTTGATATAAAATCAATGTAATTTAATACTCCGTATAAGAACAAAAAAAATGTCTATAACCATAAATACTTGACTTTTCAACTTTTCTAATAAATGTTATTTTTATACATATTATATATATTGTACAAACTTAAATACATTTTATATGCAAACAAGTTGATGGTACATATGGTTTTAGAAACTGGATCTGACCGGACGACGGGTTTAACCGGGAACCGGAGCCGCCACCGGTTCGGCTAGTCAATAAAAACTGTCTGAAAACTAACGTAAGAAGAACCGGGAAAAACGGATGAACCGTGCCGAACTCGGATCATTTTCTTCTTTGATGCTAAAACTTTAATTATAGGTTACCATCTGTAGTAACACGCAAATATATTGCCAGTAAGCATTAAAGGCTTATAAACCTACTATATAACAAAACCAGAAACAAGTCCTTAACCAAACGTTGGGTTATTGTCTAGTGAAAACGTGCCAGAAGCCACTAGTCTACATTAACCACCTGTGGCCCACAAAATAACACCTAATAAATATTTCCCGTATTCTCAACCAATGTAAAACAAATCTTTGAAAACATCGTTCGATTTGAAAATGGAAATGGAAAGTTTAAACAAACAGAAACAGGTGGTCCTGATCACAGGATGCTCCTCTGGGGGCATAGGAAACTCCCTCGCACGCGCTTTCGCCGCAAGAGACTGCCTAGTTGTGGCGACAGCGCGTGCGGTTTCATCTATGAAAGACTTGACAGATGATGATCATGATCAGGACATGTTTTTCTTACAAGAGCTTGATGTTTTATCCGATACGAGTGTTCGAGAAGCTGTGGAGAATGTTGTTGGGAAATATGGAAGGATTGATGTTTTGGTGAATAATGCTGGTGTTCAGTGTGTTGGTCCTCTTGCTGAGATTCCTCTTGATTCTGTCCAGCATACGTTTAATACCAATGTTTTTGGTATCATTGTCTTTTAACTTGCTTTTATTTGATTCTGTTTTTGTTTTGTTTGGTGATATTGGTTAAGATTTATTTCTAATCGGAAATGTATCTAACTTGTCACTTTTTAATTTTTATAGTTCTGTGTAGCTAATTATTATTTTTCTAGGTAGCATACTTTTGAATTCGGTCATTTTGATGTATCGTGTGACCAGTTGGGTGTAATATTTGACGATTTTACCCTTAATTTATACACTCAAATTTAACCTGAAGAGGAGTAAATCGGTCAAATAATACACAACTGGTAATACCATACACGAAAAAAATGAAATTTAAAAGTATGCTACATAGATCTAGAAAAAAGTTAATTAGCTACACAGAACTATAAAAAATGACAAGTTAGATATATTTGTGTGCAATTAGCCCTTTCTAATTTAGTTAGTGAGTAATGTTTAAATTAGCGGCAAATTGTTTGTATCAAGTGTGAGAACTGAATTGGTTTATAACTGTTTTTATTAGTAATTTATTCCTATTCAGCTAATTAGGTAAAGTTGGGAATTAGCTTTAGACAAGTTGTGAATTTCTATTTCACAACTTTTGAGTAGGTTCACCAAAGTTGTGAATCAGCTTTACAGAAGTTGTGAATATCTCGCTCACAACTTTTGTTAGCCAATTTACATGTTATAATTATTTAGGTCACAAAACTTGTTAATTTGCTTTACAGAAGTTGGAATTTAGTTCCCATAACATTTTTCACTAATAGTTTTCACGATATCCTAAACCTTAGTAAATAAAAGTATTGAAGACTGATTAGTTATTTAATAAGGCTCTTGAAGCATATGATGGAAGGATCATGAAATGTGCAGAGAGTTCATGTAAACATCTAGGGTCGGAGTTACTTGATGGTTTTAGCTGTTTTTATGATTAGTGTGATCTTGGCCATCCATTTGAGAGCTGGACACTTAAAAAAGGCGGACCTTGTTTCACTAAATCATCACATATTTGTGTAGCTTTCACTTGAGGAACACAAGCAAAGTCCATAAGCACAAGAGAGTGTTTGGGAGATTGACTCTTATATAAGACCATCGCTCTATAACTTTTAAGCTGTCTTACAACTATGCCCACGGCGACTAATTTTGGATAAAATGCTTGTTCTTGTCTTTTTTTTCTAGACTTCTCCATTATTCTATTTATTTCTTGTCTTTTTTTCCATTATTCTTTTTATTTAATGAGGTATTACTGTTGATCGCTATTTCAATTTACTTTATATGTCACTTTTTTACATGGACTACATGTAGGTTCCCTGAGGTTGATTCAAGCAGTTGTTTCTCACATGGCATCAAGAAAGAAGGGAAAGATTGTCAACATTGGAAGTGTGACTGTGCTGGGACCTGGACCATGGTCAGGTGTCTACACTGCTTCTAAAGCTGCTTTACATGCTCTAACTGATACATTAAGGTTTGTTACTTGACATTTTCTATTTTCCTAAAACTTTTGTCCCATACCTTTCCTTCCATCCCCCGTTAAACAACCCTTTTTATGGTTTCACGAGTACACACTAGTAGAAAATATTTACCAATTAATGACTTGATGATGAGTACCATATACATCATGTTTGTTCAAATTTCTTAAAATTGAATATCATCATGGTCAAGTTAGTTTAAGAGGATGACAGAGAGAACCACTCAACTTTTGACTTCTCAATTAATTATTAGGTTCAATTATTTAACTGAAAAACTGTTGATTTACAGCTACTTTAATCTATTCCGACAATTATCAATGAGAAGTACACTTGAGTTTTAGTCGTCTATATCTGCTGTACAAATAGTCAAAATACTCGACTCCCACAAGCCACAAAGTTTTTTTACAGAATTACCTGAACCTAATTTATCTTTTGTTAAATCCATTTATCTATTTCCGTATAAAACAAGAAACAATGCCCATGTTTATTCTTCCAACTAGAGTTCTATGGGGCAACTTGTAAGGTCATAGGCTCTATACCCTAAAACTCTATAAACCTTAGTAGTTCTATAGATCTAAATATCTAATCAATTGAAAAGCAAGAATACATGTAACTTTTATTCTTACAAAATATTTATGCTAATATAGTTAACTCATAAATAGTAGTAACAACTCGGACAGTTTATCATCTATATGAAACGTTTTCTTGCTTTAGCATAGTATTATATGATCATGTTGTGTTAAGTAGCCTTGAATATAAAATAGTAAAATACGTGATGTTCCACAAGTATATCTCTGAGTGTCACATGAGCATAAAATCTCCATCAGATTGAAGTCCACTTATATTGTTGGATGATTATATCCTCCAGCAATAACAATTTGTTAATGTGCACTAGTACAAGACTAGACATAAAAGGTACACAGATCTTCGTGCATTGGATGCATGCCATGGTTAGATGGTTGTTTCAAAACAAGATGTAAAATAGTTTAATCTACTTGTTCTAACACAACCTTCTTGCCATCAAGTGCAACTGATGAAAGATGTTTGGTACACTGATGTACCTTTTTTCATGCTCAAGTCTTGTGGGCCAATTGTAAATAGCTCGTGTTGGAATGACTTATTCATCCAGTAATTTGCATGGATTTCGAGTTTCGGCCAACAAGTTGTAGAGATTTTATGCCCATGTGACTGTAATGAGGAGATACATATGTGGAACGTTAATCAACCATTTCTTATTTCTATATTCAAGGTATACCTAGCATGATCATAATATACTACTTAAGTCATATTTATGATAAAGGAACAATGTTATTAATACTATCCATGACTTGAACATATTACATATGACAACTTGCTTGAGTGAATGAGTACACTGTCTTCTGCTTTTGTACTAAAATAGATTGATGGAGGTATAAAGGTCTACAGGTTTTGAGGGGTTCTGCCTGCGCAACTCTTGTTAATACCTTGCAAAAAAATTAATAGTGCTGAAAATCAAATACAAAGTTACCAGCGGATATTGTGATTGTTGATGAATATTGGATTGGTGTCCACATCAACTCTTTTCATGACGTGTTACTTTCCATTGCCTCATGGATGTGCATTTGGAACTTCATACATGGGCATTGATTCTCCATTTGATGTGGAAATAGATAGAGGAGTTAGCAATTCACGCTCAGTTCTAGAATCCATAAGCTAGCCCATTTTTCGTAATATACTATATGGATGGAGTTAGCAAGTCAGTTTCATTCCTAATCCAGCCCTTCCTCAATTTTAGCACAAAATATAATACATGGCCTGTAGGTTTTAAGCTAATAAAAGCGAGGAAGTGAAAACTTATTCCTTTATCTAAAGACTCCAAAGATATCATCGGACAGAGTAAACTTAGGAAGTGAAATTTTGATTTTTCTCACTAATGCACCTAATGTGATTACAAAGCAATGACCCACGTTGTCACTTTTCTTGGACTTTTATTGCCAGTTAAAGTACTAAACGCATGTTTGGCCATGGTATGCCTCATAGAGGTGGCAAATAAGGTGGGTTATGTAACGGTTAAAACAGTTTGAGTCAGATTGAGAGCTTTTAGTATGGTCAGGTCAGGTGGGTCGGGACACTAGCATCTTTTTGTCCATTTTTAATAAATTATAAGTCTTTAATGCGTCAAGTATGTTTACAAAACTAATAGCAGCCTTTTTTTTATAATTAATGCGTATAGCAGCCTTTTTAAAAATTAAAACAAGTTAATTGATTGTATGCTTTAGAAAAACACTTTGTGCTACTTTTAAGTTTTAATTTGTTAACGAGTTCAACCAGGTTGACAAGTTCTCTGTTTAAGATTTTTTTCTTTTAAATACATATTTTCCCCATTAAACATGATATACAAAACATAACCCAATGTCCCAAAGTGTATCAAATCATTAGTATATAGGTTGAAATTCTGAGACAATAATCCTTGAAATGTACTACGTCTAACTGGACCAACTTATGTGCCTCTGTGGGCAAGAATGAGCAGTTGACCATTTACATCTTTAGGAGACAATTTACTGACTTTTGAATTGCACAGGTTGGAACTGAAGCCACTTGGTATTAATGTTATCAATGTTGTACCTGGAGCCATAAGATCAAATCTTGGAAATTCGGCTGCAGCCAATTACGATAAGATGCCCGAATGGAAATTGTACAAGAAATATGAATCTGCAATCAAAGACCGAGCCTACTTTTCACAAGGTCCAAAGTCAACTCCATCGGAAGAGTTTGCAAAAAAGACAGTTGATGCGATCTTGAAGGAAGATCCCCCTTCTTGGTTCTCTATGGGACAGTTTTCTACAATAATGGCCATCATGTACCATATGCCTATTTTTGTTAAGGATTATCTGTTGAAGAAGGCTATGAAATGCTAGTTTCTATGTTTGTAACTTGTTTCTTGTTTCATCACGTGCTTGTACATTTGTGTAACTTGTTATAAGATGTTGAGCAGTTGAGGCCATAAACTATTAACAGTATTAAAAATTACAAAAGTGAATAAATCTGCTTTCAAAACCTTAATGTTGTTTGTTTGCTGCATTAGTGCCGTGGTAGTTTGTTTCTTTATTATGTAATGCAATGTAATGCTTTTCCAGATTATATGTTTTTGTTAAAGCTTGCAAAAAAACTAAGAATGGATAAAAAGTGTTTGGAGGCCATGCCAACCCGATAGAGGCGTTACTCAACCCACTTACCTGCAATATTATGTTTCATGCTGATGCATACTACTATAGTACTATGGTAATGTTATTATATTTACACCATGTTTCTGGGGAGATGATTATGCAAGTTACCTCAAGTGTAAATTGTAAACATGTTTTGACTACTGGTAAATCCACATAGAAAACTATTGTAGATGTCCCAGGTTTCATATGCCACAAATGATATCTACGGAGGCTGCGTAAAATCACATTCTTACAAGTTTTGGAATGATTATTTCAAACATCATAACTCCATGAAAAATATTAATTTGTCAGAACAAGTTTACATGTTTTCGGCATTTAACCTTCAAGTTGAACATTTTTGCAAACCAAAAGACAATTACACAACTAGATCCAATTGACAACAGAAATTAGTCCAGGCTATCCATAGATCAGATCCATGTAACAAAATACAAAAATTCTAATGTAAACATCATTAGACAATGCTCATAAAAACATAGGAAAATAGGCGATGAAACGCTAATTTGATCCGCTAAATTGAAAAAAACTCAACATAAGGAGTTCCAGATAACTTTTTCAGCGAACTCAGCTCCTCCCAGACCCACCAGTGCTCAGACCATGCCTTCCTAAAAAGCAACACCTGCAGACCTGCAAACACATGATTATATCATACTACTACCATTATCATCTTACATTGATCTAATCTAATCTACTACTTCACAGCTTTCCCCTCAGCATTCATTTTTGCTGCAACTTGTTCATCAGAAAGCGGTAAGTAGTAGATTCGAGGAGTCGCTCGAGTCTTTCTAAAGAGATCATCCAACGTCACAATTGGAGGCTCAATTTTATCGGGAGCCGGTGCACGGTTTCTTGCTGGCGGTGGTAGGTTGGCCAACGGTGGTGGGGGCGGGAGGGAGGGCGGTGGAGGAAGCTGTTGTTTCAGCCGAGGGGATGGTTGTGGTGCTTGTGTGGTAGTTGGTGGGATGGAGACCGGAGCAGGTGGAGGTGGGTCGACCCGATTTTTGACTTCTTGTGGGTCAACGAAATCGGCCATCAGAAGTTTCCCACCGTACACTGGCCATTGTAGGTTGCATACAGCATTTCGTGTCTCTATTGCTTCTTCCACTGATTCATACTGCAACAAAAAGCATACTGTTAAATGATTTGTCTGGATAGTTAGATACTGTAGTTCACATATAAATAAAACACAAAAAAACAGCACTTCACAAGCTTAAACATATTTGTCGACATTAGGCAATACAAGATGGATTTGTGACACTCTTGAGACATTTTGTAACCAATAAACAACTGAAACTGGACTTTCAAATAATGATATATTTGTAAAGGTTACACAATGACCAAAAGTGGGACACAAACCATCTTTAGGGTGTACAAAAGAGTAGTGACTAAAACGGACAAACGAAAAATACATTGTCATGCATGCAAAACATCTACAAAATAATTTCACCCAACATATATTCACATTTATATATTCCAAATTTATATGTTCACATCCTCCAGTTTAAAACAAACCACAAACAACTTAACACGCCGAGTGAATGAACATGAGAACATATACACAATTCAAGTGAAAGAGAGACTAGGACTTACAGTAACATAACAGTGGGTTTTGATTTGATCCATCCAGAAGCTAACAACTTTACCCGTTTTTCCAAGAAGTTCTTGCACAGCCTTTAAAGTGAAAGGGCGTACAAAATGATCAACCCGAAGAGAAGTGGTTGGAGCCTTGGTCGAAGGGGGGACTGAAATTATAGCAAATGAAAGAGTTGAGGGGTCAAAGTGTATTTTGCAATACCAAATTGCATAAAATGATACTTTGTAAATAATAGCTACCAACACGCTCCTTGGGCGACTCTTGGCTAAGTGTAGACTCAGATCTCGAAAAAGGCGTTTGGCAGAAGTTTGAAATGCATCCTTAGGAGTAGTAGAGGAGAATGATTAGTGGATTGTTGCTCGGATACCTTAACACCTTCTGAATTCCACCCGCGCTGCCTTTTATTATCTCACTGTTTTCTGCTGCTTCCTGGTCTGTCATGACAGCAGTTTAAGAAGTCGTAATCTTATTAGAACTTTTATGACACAATAGTTGCTCATGATATGTGAAACATAGAGAGAACTGAACATAAAGTAAATAAGGGTTCATAACAGTTGATTTCTCAAAAGTTTACCCATTTGACAGTTTAAACCATAAACCTCTTACTTGCAATTCTTTTTTTCATGACTTTTTTTACATTGTTTCCATCGTTTAACCTTTTTACTTCATTCAAATATAGAAAGTTTTAATATACAAGATTTATATTAATCATAAAACTAGTGATAGCAAAAAACGAAAAAAGAAAAAAGCCAACTTATCGAAAAAAAACCGACAAGCTGTTTTAAGGAAAAGTTATGAATAAGAACATTGACATTCAAGGGTTTACAACGGCCTAAAGGATCAAAATTCGAGGACCAAACCATCATTAACCCACCCATCAACTATGTAAGAATAATCACAAATTCAACATATATGAGATGCTTATTTGAGATGATACTTACCATGAGGCTTTCTTTTGGTGGATATCACACCAGGACCAGTTTTATCTTCAGCAGGCACATCCTCAACCATAACATCAGCAGAATCATCTACCTTCACTTCAAACTTCTCACTTTTATCCACTTCATCAGAACCGAACTTTGAATCAATTTGCTTGCTATCTAAAGCATCCTCTTCCATTGAATCATCACCAGAACTTCTGTCCAAATTAAGTTTTTCAGAAGAACCCGCATCTCCACTATCATTTTTCTTAATATCAACATTTTCATTATTGTTGACATATATCTCTTCTTTAGTAACCTTTTCCTCATGCGGCTCATCACCTCCAACTAATTTGATATCATTAGTAATTACATTATCATTTTCGTTAGAAAGATCAGTACTTTCAGCTTTCTTAACATCATCAATTTCAACTGACTCTGATTTGCTATCGTCTATGACCATCTCAGGCTTAACATCTATCTCTAATTTGACATCATCAGCAATTACGTTATCTTTTAGTTCATTCTTTTCAGTATTTGAGATAGTATCAATAGAAATAGAATCAGTTTGTACTTTGCTGACCTCATCTACCTGGTTGGCATGTTCTTCAGGTGACTGTGATTCAGGCTTAGGCTCCCCATTCACTGGCTCCTGGTTTGGACCCTCATCTGTGGTCTGATTTCCAACCAACTGCGACCCCTCAGATGCCACAACAGTGGTCTCTACAGTAACCTCTTCAACTACCTTAACCGTTTCCACACTAGTAGTAACAACACTACCTTCACCTTCTGTAACCGTTTTTTCAGCTAATGACTGCAAACCATCATCAGCATGAACCATATCCATTCCCATCTCAACATCTGTATTATCTTCCCCTAATCCTCATTTTTGTCCCTGGTGTCATCCGTGACATCTGTGGTTTTCTCAGCATCATCAGATTGACCCTCAGGTACAGCTTCATCGCCCAAGTCATTTTCAAGATTTCTACTAGCCTCATCCATCTCAGTTCGCACGGCCTCATCCAACCTCTTGACAAGTTCTTCTTTCAAACCCTTTGTCATTAGTTTTCGTTTCTTGAGTTCCTCTTTAACTCAGTAACCTTCCATTGATCAAGAGGTCGGTTTTCAAGGACTACGTATGGTGAAGACACCTTTTACTGTCTGATTTTCTCCCATTTTCAAACCAGGATCCTAGCAAAATAAAATGTACAGAATAAGTAATGCTGTAACCCATATCTAACCTGAGATAATCATGGTATTAAAAATAAACCAAAAAAAAAAAAAAAAAAAAAAAGACAAACATGTCAATGAAAGTTGCTATATTACTGTGTTTAACTATTGGACCACCATAGTCCATAGTAATTAAAAACAAAACTACAATTGGACTGAATTAAAAATTATTCACTTCATATACTTGAGTAAGATAGAAGAAGACTTGAGAGATAAATAGGTTGCAAACTGAAACGCAAAAGGAGTTTCAATCAGCACTATCCATTTTAACAAGAAACTAAAGCTCCTGTCACATTGTCAAACTTTAAATTCCTACATTCACATGTGAGCCACACATTTAAAGAGTCCTTTAAAATAGATTATATGACTTTAATCAAGTAAGTTACATCAACATCAACTTTCTTAACACCATACTGGTCTCAGTTTCGGTCTATAAATAATTTTGGAACGTCTTATAAAAACCGTTTTCATTAAGTATATAGCTAAAAGATTTTGTAATGAAATTTGTCCAGCCAGACTTGCCCCAACAAAACTACTACCATTGGGATAATGCATACGTAAATAAAAATAACATTATGTTAGATACTTTCGAGGACAACAAAGGACTTAAGTCTACAAAGGCAGCATCATTCAAAAACTAAAAGCAACTTGAATTCTATAAAAAAAATCCCTGTTCAGAAAAATAGTAACATAATATATTCCCTTCCAAAACGTTTTTAATGAAAAAAAGTGTTTGGGATTGCTTAATTACACATCCTATGCTAATAAGCAAAAACAGATAATCAGCTTTAAATTCGCCCTAAGCATAAACTTAGTATTCTAAACCCGCCAAGAGTAATCCGTTTAAAATAAGCAACGTGAGAGGGCGTTTGTAATTGCTTACAAGCTGTCTATGCTTATTTTTAAGTATATATGTACTTCAAAATAAGCACATACACAGTGTGAATAAGCAATCCCAAACACCCCCCTCAAACTGCTTACTCGAAAACAGCTTTACTTTGATACTTTCATGGGGGTGTTTGACTTAACTTATTTTCTCGGCGTACGCGCTTATCGAAATTTGTAAAAGCCGATAAACTCAATTTTAACAGCTTATGAGCTTATCATATTGACCTTATGGTTTATTCAAAAGCCATAAGATAAGCTCATAAGCTGTTAAAAGTGAGTTTATGGGGTTTTCCAAATTTCGATAAGCCTCTACACCTAGAAGATAAGATGCTAATTATCATAATTAAGACCAAAGACTAAACACCCTAAAAATGCTAATTATCATAATTAAGAATTGAAAAAAAAATGAGGGTTAATTAGAGTACTTACAATGGTGGATGATGATAAGAATCCTTGGAGTGAGTGACTATAAAAATTGGAAGGTGCAAATAATTGAATTGAATGAAACCCTAGAACACAAAAACAAAGATCAGGATAATTTATAAAAACACAAATTAATTAGTAACAGTAAACATGAATAGAAATCATATGGATTAGGGCACGAAATTATAAATCCGATAAAACGTTTTAAAAAGCTTTCGATTTTATAAAAATTAAAAAGTTGGTTGTTTGGTTTGGATTGGTTTGTTAACGGAGGTGAGGGTGATAAGACGGAAGATGTGGTCGTCTGTGAAAAATTAGGGTTTTATTTGTTTATTTATTTTCTCTCTCTGATTTTATTTTATTTTCATTTTTCTTTTATGGAAACATAGACTATAGACGGCACGGAATTCATGGGTCCCCAGTTTTTCTCTTTTTTTTTTTTTTTTTCTAGCTCTAAAATATTTTTCTTTCCCTAATAAAAAAACAGCGCTTCAATTAATCGTAGTCTAAGCGCTAATCGGCCACCGATCTTTTTGATTTGTGCAAATCGTCAACAGTGATCAATGATGATCGACGTTCGTCAAATTTATTGGAACACTGCAAATCTTGCCAGAAATATCATAAACAAGCCGTCAATTTGTTTTAATCACTTATAGTCGTTGGTTATTTCTATTACAAGTTGTTGGTATAAGGTAAATCTTCTCGTAAATACTTAAAACTAAATGAAAATATCCAAAAGTCGTCGAAAATACCAAAACATCCCGAAAATTTCAATCCGATTAATCATCGATTAATCCCGTCTAAACCGATTACAGGCTATAAAGGAGTCGACCAACCGAATACCGATTCACTATTTTTGCAACCTAAAAAAAAATAATAAAATAAAATAAAAAATGCAAAATTACATAATTATTAGAAATTTATAAAAATATGTCCTCTCACTTATATCTTTCCGATTCATCATTTTACGCACCACATTTGAAACCTAAACTCTTTTTTACTCAACTATTAATTTTGTCACGTGTCATAATCTAATTTCCTGAGAGATGATGGAAAAATATAGCATTACTCTTGATACTACTACGGAGTATATGTTTGAAAATGAGTAGTAAACCGCGATTATCACATGCTCGTTAAATCGCTTTTATTTTCAAGCCAAAATTCTTGTAATAGTCAACTCTCTACCACTATTGCGGCTATGGCATTTAACTTAATTGACATTTATTTATAGGGGAAATCGCATATATACCCATTAAAACTTAAAAACTTGCATATTTTCTCATAATGCAAGTTTTTAATGCATGATTACAATGCAATTTAAGCATTTGCCGTGATATACGAATACGCAGTTTTAGTGTAGATATACGCAATCGCCTTATTTATATTAGAACAATTGAAGAGTTTGGTAAGTTTTAGGAAAGGAAAGTACATCAACTAATTAAGCATCATTTTTTACAAAATTAGGGTCCGTTTGGTTTAGAAGTGAAGTTGGATTAGGATTTCAATTTGGTATAGGATTTGAATTTTGTGTAGGTTTATGTAAGTGAAATTATATTTAATTAAATATACTTTACAATAAATTTTAAATAAAAAAAGTATTATTATTTGATAGTAAAGAAACAAAAAAGTAATAGAATATTGTGTGGAGATCTCACATATATAGAGAGAGGAAAGAATAGTGGTCCACAAAAATTAAAATCAAGCAAAACCAATTAAGATAGACTACTATCAATTTTTGAATCCAATAATTATTCCTTCAGTCAAAAGAAAGAACCAAACATGTAATAAATGCTTTTCGTCATCAAACTAAATCCAAAGTGTCATACTAAACATGCCCTTAAATGTATGTATGAGAATCGGAATCAATGAATGAATTGATTCCTAATAAATGTGTTCGGTTAACATTTTATGGAATTCAATATTATTCTTCATACTTTATTCCTCTAAAAGAAGGCTATATATACCAAAGAATGATGCATGGCCCCATAATTTTAACCATTTTATTAGTGTGGAGGGTGTGGTGAGACGTTTTTCCTCGCCACATCCGCTTTTCTATCTCCTAAATATTTTCCTTAACTTTATCTCAACAATTGCGCACTTTCTCTCTTTCATTACTTTTTTCTATCTTTTATCATTTAGAAATTCTTCCAAAACATAAATGCCTACCCACAACATAATGAACAATACTTTCTCTCTCTTAAAATAACAAAAGCCCATTTTGTATCTTTTTTTGTTTGTGTGCATTTTCACTCGGGACGTAAGTCTTCTTTTTGTTCTTTCCCGCTAACAAAAGTGTGGTAATTTTGAGGGTCCCGCTTTTCCCTCCTTGTTTTCCCGCCCACACCGACCATTGGGACTACTCTCAATAGTTACACCAGCCACCTCCCTCACTCCCTCTCACTTTTCACCCCAACGGTCACATCATCTCCTTTAACCCCTTTATTTATTTATTTATTAAAACTACAACTTTTATTCATTAAATTGATAAAAGCGTTACATAAATAATTAAAACGTAAATGTACGTAAATAAAAGACGCAAACATTACAAACTTAATAACCATTTTCATATGACAACCGCCCAAGTCCAATATAACCACAAACATCTCAATAATATCTCAAACTTTGACACAATGGCCCATAAACGAAACCGACTTACCAACTAAAAGATATCATTTGTTATTGCAAGACTCATTTTTAATAACCTTAAATTCTTGCATATAAAAAGCCACTTTGCCCTAATTAATCTCATATAAACCACACCCCATCTCTACAATCATAGCCACCCTTATTTCTCCTTTGTTCATGGCTACCACCAACATTAAAATCCATCCTTATTTCTCCTTTCGCTCCCAATAATAAGTGAAATAGTAGTGATTTATTTTAATTTTAATAATCAACCGTTATATGAAATGAGATGCCCACACTGCACAACTTCATACGCGTGAGCCTCACCGCTTGTCTCCAAAATTTTCATCGCCACGCGTGAGAATGGATGTGCCAAGAAGGCGGCGCGAGGTTGGCTCGTCGCAGAGGCTCACTCCCACCATTGGGAGCAATTTTATTTCCAACTAACAATATTCAAATAAATACAAATCAAAGCATAACTTATACTTTTTTGAATAATTGATTGAATGTAATAATGTAATTTTGTGTTCTCAAAGTGAATGTTTGAAATCCTTGCCACTTCCCTTCTTTGTTAGCACGCACATGTCTTTGCTTTGCACAAGAGATCCCCTACTCTTCACACCCATATATTCCTCGATCTTGCTTATTCATTACTGGGAAGGATTGCCATATCCCTTTTGTTAATACAAATGTCCGTAAAACGCTTATTTATATTTTACGATCTTCTAATGTTTTGTCGATAACAAACATAAAATCATTTTAACGAAACAAATAAAATACGTAAATGGTTCGAGCCAATAGTTTACTAACACACTTACGCTTTCATATAAAACACTAAACAAGCAATAGTGTTTTCATGTTATAGTAATATGTATAACAACTAGTGTTTACATAATGGGTATATATATATATATATATATATATATATATATATATATATATATATATATATATATATATATATATATATATATATACACACACATACTTAGTATGTATTGTATCAAAACATAATGGGTAGAAGTTCAAGTATTTTACCCATTGACTAAATACATTGAATGTAGTTCAGTAAAGCCCAAAGTCCATAACCCATACCCATGAGCATGATCCATAACCCATGACCCATTGCATGACATCATGCATAAGTCATAATAGGTATTTTCCATGACCCATGAGCTTAACCATGACCCATTAACTAGATGATTGCATCTTCTAGATACATTGTATCTATTCGATACACATGGTTCAAAGTCTACAACCCATGATCCATGATCCATGACCCACAACCCATTTAGGGCGCATCCCTACGAATCCCTAGAATACACTGACGGATCCCCAAGCAAGGGATTCGGGACAAGAGTAAATTTTTGTCTATAAATAGTGAGCCATTTCTTCATTGAAGTTATCACTTCCACACATACTTTCTCCTACTATTGTAAACTCTCTAACCTCATATCCAAAAGATCTTTCTATGTAGTTTGTGTTTTGTTTTGTGTGATCCTCTAGGTTCCTCTTAGCGTAGATCACCACCTTGAAGTCGAGCAAGCTCAAGTCCATGAGTTGCTTAGCTTCGTCATCATCAAGACCATCAAGTTCTCTTGTTGATAGTTCTTCTTCCTCTCAGAATTGTTATGTTGAAAGCGTTAGTGAAAGATGCAAAAAGGGTCAAGTCGAAGGCATTAGTGAAAGGTACCGAATGTCCGTGCTCAAGGCATTCGTGAAGGTGTCAGGTTCATGATGAAGGCATTAGTGAAAGGTGTCAAAAGATCATGTCAGGGCATTAGTGAAAGATGCTGCGGTGTACAATCAATATGGTGCATCGATGTACAAATATAGATAGGTTGTGTCCAATGACATTGATATCATTGATGATGTAATAAGATGGGTCTCCTTTGGGATAGGTGTTGTGTAGTGTTGGGTAGTAGTTCCTTCTTTGTAATGGAACCCAAGATTCAGCCTTGCATCGAATAAAGTGTAGGCGACGTGATAGGTTTGGTTCCCACCGTGGAAGGTCTAGCCTTGCACCGGATAAAGAGTAGGCGACGTTGTGAAGGCTTCTCCGCCACAAGGAGTTTCAGGTTGTGTAGTGATTACGAACTCGAGTAGGTGACTCTGGGAGTGGATTGCAAGGAAGGTGTCTTGTAGCCAAACCACTATAAACACTCGTGTCGTGGTTTGTGTTTCTTACTATTTACCTTTGCATTACATATTTACATACTTATCTATCAACATCCAACATACACATTTAAATAGATTGACATAAGTCGATCTAAATATTTTAAAACTAAGTTTTAATTCCAGAAACTATTCAACCCTCCCCTTCTAGTTTTTCACAATTGGTATCGAGCTTCACACTAAGTTTCTTAAGAGTATATTGTACTTTTAAAAAACTTGATACGATCCATGTATGATTGAAAACTACAAGGAAGAAAAAAATTCTTAAATACAAAAGGTCACGTTTTAAATAATCATATTTTATAATGTTGGATAATGATAGATCTTTCTAATATTTTCCTTGTTGAAGAATTATCCATATTAGGATTTGGGCATCCTAAGAAGATCTTGAAGAATTTCGCTTCAATATTTCTTTTCTTAAAAAGAATATATAGCAAAGAATTCTCCATATTAGGATTTGGCCATCCTAAGAATATCATGAATAATTTCGCTTTAATATCTCTTTTCTCAAAAAGAATATATAGCAAAGGTATGCTTTTTAATAAATTACTTACAAATAAATTATTTTCGTATATTTTTTGGATTAATTAATAATATCATTTGGTATAAACATGATTAAGATTAGTAGTCTCATTATACTTTCTTAAAAATCACTAAAGCTGTTTTATAGAACTCATCATCAAGAATAGTATTCTTCGTTGATCTCTATAGACAAAACTACAAACTAGTGATAATGATATCTCGATTATTCGAGAGCCTTGGTCATCACTCCTCACATAAGGTTATTGACATTTCATCTATGTCAATAAGTATCCATGTGAAACTCCTCATATTATGTTAAAATAGGATTTTATCATAATCTTTAAAACTTCTCAAAGAATTATGATTTATTCATAAAAAAGGGAACCTCATCAAATAGGACTAGTAAAACACGTCAAAACCCCAAACCATAAGTTATAGAGCATAAACATCGACCCTAGCCAAGAATTAGAACTCCCAAATCAAAATTATCAAAGATTACTTAAATCGATATCATTGATATGCTTGATCCATACGCTGACTCTAATGGGATCCCTCATTCAAGGGATCCGTGGAACCGCACATCGTAAGACGCTTTAAGTAAAAGATGATCACCGCGACTTCTATACTTCACTTTACCTTCTCAAACTCACGAACATAAAACCCAATTTCATCGCTCACAGGAGTTAATTCATCATCTTCAATATGGAAACAATCACTTGTGTAAGTATAATCTTCACTACATTGTAATTTCCATTCTTCAATTCTAGAGTAAAATTTTCATCTTTAGAAATTAAGCTCAAATGGGTTCGCGTAATCGTTATCACATTGTTTTCTAAGATAAACTAAATCAAAGAATCAACATTGTTAATACAAATTAAACTCATTTTTGAATTCAATGAAGATGTATTGAGCAAAATTGTGATGAATCCTATTAGGTTACTATTCACACAATTAACACCACACGCGGTTTTGATGTTTAGTACCAATCATGCCTAGCAATAGACAACAAGATTACCAAGACACCGCTTCATTACATTCCCATGTACCATTGAAAGGACGGGTTAAGCCCGGATGACCGAAAAGCCTTCAAGATGTTGGAAAAGAGATTATTCCACGGCGACTTAGTAGTTGAACCTCGCTCATCAACAACACCGACATTCCCAAGTCTTTGCGGAATCAACTTCCATTGCCTCTTGAAAATTAATGAGAAAATTTGTCCTGTTTGTACTAGAGTTTTACAAGACCACGAGAATCATTCGAAATGAAGATGGAACCATTTCGATAGCCTTTCTCATCAATGAGCATGAGTTCACCTTCGCCTGAAGAGTTTGCTAGATACTTGTATCCCATGTCAAGGAGTATGTATGTACTCAAATGAATGGTCATTGGTCGAGCTTCATGACATGGTGGATTATCACGGTATACTTCATACCATCCTCAAGCAACTACTGTGAAGAGATACCATCTTCATGGAAAGAGCCTCCACAAGAGTCACTAGAAAGTCCAAGGTGATCTATAGAGATCCGCTTCAAATGGAACTTTGAAATGTTTCCATTATACAAGAAATGGGAACTTGTGCTAAGGGAGAACGTTCTTTGTTTGGGAGGAAATAAGGACCATCCCAATGCTTGCCTAAGCTTTATGATCTATTGCCTTGTAACCGGCACTCACTTCAACCTCACCTATTACATGGTGAAAAGAATGGCAAGTGTGAAAAGTATGGACAAGATGGTACTCCCCTATGCCATTCTCTTGACTCGCCTAGCAAACTTTGTCTTTGCTCTAGATCCTTCTCCTTATTCGTATGACCACACTTTTTGCAACAAGGTTATGGTGCCTTTGTCCGATGGAAAGACTAAAAGGATTATGGTGGATGGCAAGAGACCTCACCCACCAACGGACTCATCGGATGAAAGAGAAAAAGAAGGAAAGGTAGCAACCCCATGGCAACGCCCAACTCGACCCCCAGCATACATTGACCACCGCCAAGTCTCGAGCCCTTCACAAGAGTTCCAACAAACCAAGGGCATGTTTAAGTGTTTTGCTAACTTCCTCATGAAGAAAAGAAGGGTGGAGGGTAAAGAGTAGAGGCGATGAAGATGGAGATGAAGATGGAGATGGAGTAGAGGTCGAATGGAAGGAAGGTAAGGTCGAGACCTTAATTTGTGAACAATTTATGAACAATGGTCTCGTAAACAATCCAAACAATATTTCAGAACACCCCACCTTTTTGACCACAATATTGTCCGCTTTCCGCAGCTCACGACTTTGTTTTTTGTGGCTCATTTGAAGACTTTCCTACAGTCACCCAAGCCAAGATTACTCACACGAGCACGCTTAACCGCCAGCCCTAAGAACTCCACCCCAAGAGACCACAAACGTTGTGTCATTGTAAGGCGAATGTTATCTTCAAAGCCCAACATCTCTCCAGCCACACCGATGCGGGATTCGCCAGGTGTCACAATCACCCCTTGGGACTCATCGTCCTCGATGAGGTTCGCCCCACCATCCCGAACGGCTCAGAGTGGCTCGATACCATCCGTAACACCCCGCCTTTTTGACCACAATATTGTCCGCTTGCCGCAGTGCTCACGCTTTTTGTTTTTTGCGGCCTCATTCAAGACTTCCAGTCACCCAAGCCAAGATTACTCTCACGAAGCACGCTTAATCGCCAGCTCCTAAGAACTCCACCCGCAGAGACCACAAAACGCTGTGTCATTGTAAGGCGAATGTTATCTTATGAGCCCAAAGATCTCTCCAGCCACACCGATGCGGGATTCGCTTGTGGTGTCACAATTTCGTAGTTTAGACGAGCTCGTAGTAGATGGCATAACATAAACTAAAACACTCTAACCTAGGAACCCAAAAATGAGATTTTTACGACAACTTGATCTCAATCAAAAAGTCGGTCCCACTCATTTTTTCTTACATTCTAATCATCCTTACTTACTATGCGTTATATTTGTTGCTTGCATATGTTTATTGAATGTAGAAATGATTAGGATGAGTATTTGCTAAAGAGTGCAAAAACTGCACATTTGCTGAGAAGCTACTTGTAACACCCCAACCCGGCAAGGGTAGAAGTGTCACATTCTGGTGTCATATCAGAACATACAAATAAAATCTTTACAAACGGAAACCTTAAAATGAAGTACCGATTCATATAAACAATTGACTGACAAGGAAAATACAAAATCCAATATGAAATGAAATCTCAAAACAAAAGCTCTTCAAAATGAGTCCAAAAAGATAAGGTAACTAGGGTCGGTCCACTCGATAATCCAACTCTCAGCCCATCAAAGCCCATCTTCCAACCTAAAACCTGCCGCAGGAAAAGAAATGCGGTTGAGCTTAAAAAGCCCAATGAACATATATAACAAAACGAAAGCTACACAAAATCAGAAATACGAAATAAAGCAAAGGAAACAATAACAAGATCGTAACGGAAAGGAAACAATTAGTCAATGAGGATCCTGCAGAACACAATTATACAGATATCCAGAAAGAACAGATAACAAGGAGAACGAAGCAAAACAAAGCATCGATGACATATATATAAGCACATACAAACCAGGCATAGAAGTACTGAAACATAAACAAGCATAGCAGACGTCACATCCACACAACATATACATGACATACAATAAATTCAAGAAAACAGAACACGTACAAGTCAAACAGAAATCTAAAAGCAAGCTTAAGCAATTAATTAGTAAGTGAGCATGGCAATCACATAAGTCAAATAACCCACGCTAATAACATAACCAAGATTACAACAATGAAGTACTAACATCACCAAAACATGGCACCACATCGTGAATAAGTAGGAATACAATACGAACATTGTAATTGAATGAATTAAAGACATAGCAGGGCAACTAAACAAGTTAACAAGCCAAACAACATAAGTTGAACCATTTACCCAATCCAACAGTAGCATAGACAGAATTGTAAACATGGCAGGTCAACAATAAGCAGATAAGGATACTAACGGATAGTCATAGTCCACGAGATTAACTGAACGAGGTATACAAGATAGACAGACAAAACAATCGGTTACACAATAGCATGGTCACCAGACAAATCAAAGGGGTCACATAACAGTAAGATAACATATAGTCAGATGACAACTGATGAATCATATAATCGCATATTAATCACATCGAAGCAGAATCTGTGAGTCACATAAAACATGTAATAGCATAATCAAATTCAATAATCATATAATAAACCGGTACGTGAATGGAATGATAGTCTGAAGTAACGGAATAAGAATATGACAAATCAATGAAATGGAGTATAGTGTGGTAATAGGATGAATCACATAAGGATACTGAATAAATGAATAATCAACGAAAACTAAAGAGGAGGAATACAAAATATGGTGCACTGGGGGAATAACAAAAGGCATAATATAGATGTATCAAAAGTGTAAAGGTTGTCAGAAATCTACCACGAGCCCAGAAACATATCATATCATATCATAAGTAACCATTGTACTTTGAGGGGACTCCTAATACCATATATAATAGTGAGGGAGACCTCAAGTAACCAATGGAGTAGCTAGTCTGAATGTGAAGACGCAGATCAGCATACCACATCATTCACCGATAAATCATATCAAAGCATAACATATCGATACGTAACAAATCTAGGATGCATCCATACGCCCCAGTAAACATAAGGCCAAACATATATCTTGAGCTCATAATCATATAATGAAAGGGACTGTGTGTAACATCACCGAACACACTAGAGTCATGCCATTGGTGCATCAATGACATGGTCATGGTACCCATGACTAGGGAAACATATTTGCTCCTGTATCAAACCAAGGGTCAAAACATAATCATATCATAAGTGGTTCATATCAAAGTTTCGTAAGTCAAAGGTTCATATCGTAGTTCCATAACATAGGTTCATAATCGAGGTTCATATGAAAGGCTCATAATCACAAGGTTCATAATCAAAGGTTCATTAATAGTGGTTCAATGACAGAGGTTCAAGAATGTGAGTTCAATAATGTAGATTCAAAGAATAATGGGGTCAATAGCAATGGTTCAATATCAGAGGGTCAATAGCAAAGAAAATCATAGCAATGAAATATCATAAGCAAACAAAATCAAGGATCAGAAAGTCATGAGAAACCCCTACTGAAAAGGGATAGAATATTTGTACCTCACTCGAAGCAAGCAAAATAGGAAGGTAAGGTCACACGATGAATCAATCCCGCCGTCCAGAACCTATGAATTATATAACGCTTATTAAAGTCGGATTACTCATTTAGACGGCTTTCCATTTTTTTGCAGGTTTCCACTTTTAGTAACTTTCCATTTTAGGTAGATTTCTATTTTAGGCAGGTTTCTATTTTAGGCAGGTTTTTATATTAAGCAACTTTCCAAAAATAGCAGGTTTCTTTAATTAGTAAGTTTAGCCATTTATGATGCATTTAAAAACATATTAGATTAAATGAGTGTTATTATACTTTAAGGATCAATTATGCCAACTTACACAAGTTTAGGGTCTAAAGTGTAAATATTATAAAGTGTAGGGTCTTAAGTGTAAATATGCCATTTTTACCCATTTTACTAATCTAGCCCTTTGAGTCATTATATTTACAAACCAACCCTTTAATTTCAATAATTATGAATATAGCATTAAATTCTACATAATTCGTATAAGTACATGTATAACAAGTCTTGGCTTTAAAACACGCGTTCAATTCATGTTATAATCATTTTAACTCGACTAGTACAAGATTAGATGATCTTATGTGGTTATTCATTTTAGGTCGAGACTTACATAGCCAAAACACCATACGACAACAAATCAATTAACTAACGAAATCCTAGATCGATATTATGAATAACATATATGTTATTTACCCTTTAAACATGTTTAATACAAGTTAATATAATCCTTGGTGTGAACCCTTGTTATGTCGAGACTCTTACTCCTAAAACAGAAAATATGCGCCTCTTATACTCATCAAAACAAGCCTTAAACATGTCCCATTCGACACCCATTTATACCAATCTATTACACATGATTTCATGTTCCATTTACGCATGTTAATAACCAAAAGAGAAGCATGTCGAGGGGTTTACAAAACATATTCAAAGGACCAGATTCATACACATAATCGACATATACATAAAGGTTTTAAGCCATGACTTTTATGTAATTGCTACTAGGTTAGTATTAGCTTAGGTTTAACATTAAACATAACATGTTTTAGGGCTCAAATGCATGCGCAAGGTGTGAAGAATCACACGACCAGAATTCAGAAAAATAAGGGAGACGACGTGATCATAAAGGTACCTTTGTAGCGTGTAAAAATAAGAGTAAAACAAGGGTAACAAGCGACCAAACACCCTGTTGTGTGCTCTAGGACTCACGACAGCAGCAATAGTATTCTCACAACCAAAACCAAGCCAACCTTCGTACAAAACACGTGATTATAGCAGCCTTGCAAGAGCCGTTGATACCTTTTCTTGGAGCCTTAGTGTCCACAGGAATATGGAGATGGGTGGGACTGTTTTTTGCCGTAAGTTTTCTTTGGGAGGCTAGGGTTTTCTTTGTGATAACTAATGAATGAGACTAGGTAAATATATGGGGATAAGGATAGGTTAAGTTTGGCAAGGATATGGGGCCTTAAGCGTTTTCTTTGGCCGAACAACAAGGGATACACAAGACTAATTCACACATTTAATTCACCTTACAATAATAGTTTGTACATTTTATTTATTTTGTTTCTTAAGTAGATACACTAACCTTTTAATGTGTCACATTTATTTGAAAATTAATGTAAGTTTTTATTTTCAAATGTCCCATGTAATTTGATTATCATAAGTACTTAACGAGCACATTATTTTTACGGATTATTAGATGAGGGGCATTATGGTTATTTGACACGTTAACGATTTTAGGTTTTACACTCATCGGTCGCCAGAGTCGGATCCCCGAGCTATAATTCAGCCTGGATCCCTCGACGAGGGAACCGTGATCCGCAAATGCACAAGGATTTCTTACACTTTCACTTCAATCCAATCTCTGCACCTTATTACACTAGCTAAATCGATACTTTAGGACCACTTAAGTCTTCCTCAAACTCAAGAGGTCTCACACTCACCATACCTAACATAGATCACACTCTAGGTATTTTTGATTTATCACTCATCAAACTCATCATATTTCCGCTCCAATACTCACACATTGTTCTTCACATCTCAAAGCACTTAGTTGGCTACTTTTCTTAATTTTGAGAAATTGATTTTAGTCATCCTTACCTCAAAATAGGCTTAAAACTAGTTTTTTATTTCTTTTTATTTTTTAGGAATTTTCCAAATTTTTCTTGAGCCACCACCTGATCTCTAGGATAAATTGTCCTCGTTTGTCATCCTCAAATCAACACTATCATCCTTAAATACTTAGTTGCACTCTCAAAAAGTCCACTTTCCTATAAAAAAAACCCATCATTAGGTATCCCCACTCCTTGTAGTTGGACATTTAAGTCACATACCATTTAAGACACCTGAGAGAAGTCAAACCCTTAAGATTTATAGGTACTAGACCTTAAAAGAGCATAATCACCTCACAACTATGATGTCCTGATGACGATCCTCGGTTTATAACTAGACGGATCCCTAGTTGTAGGAACCGTGGATCCGGTCCCATGTAAACTTATAATCGCCTTTTCTTCCAAATTCAAACTCTCTTTAGTAGTCTAAACACTTTTACTTACCATTTAATGACTTCCTAGAATATAACTACACCTTAGTGCATTCCAAAATTCTTAGTGGTCAAGAATTTAATTCATTAACTCAACTTCATCCTTTATAAGCCACTATTCATACCACAATCCAAAAATCAGTAGTTAAGACTTCTACTACACCCTCTCCTTCACTATGACTAAAACATCTACCAAGAACTCTTCAACCAAAGGCTCATCCAAAAAGAATGCTCATATGGTCCATGATATATCATCCACCGAGTCATCACCCATAAGAAGTACCAATGCTAGAATCCCCCCTCAACAAACTCAATCAACAAAGCTAAAAGAACTGCTAGAATTAGCATTCGACCTTTTGAGTTGGAAAAGACTTCATCAAGCACTAAAACAAACGCACCTAGCTCTAGTAAAACACCCAAGCCTTCATTTCTAGAACCTATACGACATTCCTTTACCGAACCTCTTTCTCATCCAAATCTCTACTCATTAGAAGTCTCACCACCAAGGAATTCCCATTCACCAACCTTCTCGCTAAATAGGAACCACCTTCATCATTAATGGTCCATCTTTGGAGACAAGGAATCACCAAAGATCTAACCATATAGAGGACTTTCCATCACCACCACCAACTCGCATCATTACCTCATTTTTGGAACCACATCCCACGTTGCTCAACAAACCTCCACCATCCTTTCAGGAGCCTCCTCAAAACATCCCACTTCCTCCTGCCCTAGTCATGACAATAATTGCTCTAATTGTCAAATCACCCAAGGGCTTGTTCAAGAAGTACGAAATGAGTTGCATTTCATGTTTAATCATCTCCTTGAACGATTGGACCAAATCAACAAGTCTACTCATCCTTAGATTTCAAGCACATTGATGCTTTTAGGTTTTCGCCACTTAGAATTAGTAGAAAATCTATTACATGTTTGAGTCATTCTCTTAGTTTTAGAGATATGTAGATCATTTATCGATTTTTCTTGAATGAAATTACATGTTATATGCCATATTATCTCGAGAATATGTTCGTGCCTTAATACATATCTCATTTTGATGTTAACATCACATTTTACATCACCATTGTCGCCTTAAGCTTACAAAAGTGCATTTGATCCCTCATTTTAGCTCAGACGGATCCCTCAAGTGGAGGAACCGTGAGATCCGTGCAACAAAAGACATTTTCTTTCTAACTTGAGTCTTATGTGCAGGAAATTATGTATCATATACTTGTTTTCTAACCTTTGTTTTGTAGATTTTCAATATACACATGAAGACTTTGACACCCTTAGCTAGGGGGAGTTTTTTGTCAAAGCAAAACAATTGCAAAATCATTTGCAATACTTTCACATAGGATTACAATAACTCCATGACGCCCTCCTTGCAAAGTACCTACTTGACGCCTCACAGGGATGGACTGCGTCAAGGGGAGCTAAGACAAGAATACTTCTCTTACTCTCTAGCTTTCATATTTTTATAGTTTCACATGTTTTACTTGAAACAATGTGTTAGTTTTTTTCGACGCTCTTTTGTTTCGACAAAGGGGAGAAAAGAGTAAAACTCTAATTAAACTTTACTTAATTTTAGTTTTTCCTTAAAATAATCTTATGTTTTGTCATCAACAAAAGGAGAGATTGTTAATACAAATAAGTAAAAACGCTTATTTATATTTTACGATCTTCGATGTTTTGTCGATAACAAACATAAAATCATTTATCGAAACAAATAAAATACGTAAATGGTTTGAGCCAATAGTTTACTAACACACTTATGTTTTCATATAAAACACTAAACAAGCAATAGTGTTTTCATGTTATAGTAATATGTATAACAACTAGTGTTTACATAATGGGTATATATATATACATACTTAGTATGTATTGTATTGGGTAACATAATGGGTAGAAGTTTAAGTATTTGACCCATTGACAATACATTGAATGTAGTTGAGTAAAGCCCAAAGCCCATAACCCATACCCATGGAGCATGATCCATAACCCATGACTCATTCCTTAGCTAGGGGGAGTTTTTTGTCAAAGCAAAACAATTGCAAAATCATTTGCAATACTTTCACATAGGATTACAATAACTCCATGACGTCCTCCTTGCAAAATACCTACTTGACGCCCTCACAAAGGGATGGACTCGTCAAGGGGGAGCTAAGACAAGAATACTTCTCTTCTCTTACTCTCTAGCTTTCATATTTTTATAGTTTCACATGTTTTTCTTGAAACAATGTGTTAGTTTCTTTTCGACGCTCTTTTTGTTTCGACAAAAAGGGGGAGAAAAGAGTAAAAACTCCAATTCAAACTTTTACGAATTTTAGTTTTTCCTTAAAATAATCTTATGTTTTGTCATCAACAAAAAGGGAGAGATTGTTAATACAAATAAGCCGTAAAAAAGTTTATTTATATTTTACGATCTTCTGATGTTTTGTCGATAACAAACATAAAATCATTTATCGAAACAAATAAAATACGTAAATAGTTTGAGCCAATAGTTTACTAACACACTTATGTTTTCATATAAAACACTAAACAAGCAATAGTGTTTTCATGTTATAGTAATATGTATAACAACTAGTGTTTACATAATGGGTATATATATATATATACATACTTAGTATGTATTGTATTGGGTAACATAATGGGTAGAAGTTTAAGTATTTGACCCATTGACTAAATACATTGAATGTAGTTGAGTAAAGCCCAAAGCCCATAACCCATACCCATGGAGCATGATCCATAACCCATGACTCATTCCATGACATCATGCATAAGTCATAATAGGTATTATCCATGACCCATGAAGCTAACCCATGACCCATTGACTAGACGATCAGATCTTCTAGATACATTGTATCTATTCGATACCCATGGTTCAAAGTCTACAACCCATGATCCATGATCCATGACCCACAACCCATTTATGGGAGCGCCCTACTTGATCCCTATGAATACTAGACGGATCCTCTAGCAAGGGATCCATGGGACAAGAGGAATTTTGTCTATAAATAGTGAGCCATTTCTTCATTGTAAGTTACCACTTCCACACATACTTTCTCCTAGTATTGTAAACTCTCTAACCTCGTGATCCAAATGATCTTTCTATGTAGTTTGTGTTTTGTTTTGTGCGATTCTCTAGGTTCCTCTTAAAGGCGAGATCACCACCTTCAAGTCGAGCAAGCTCAAGTCCATGAGTCGCTTAGCTTCGCCATCATCAAGACTACCAAGTTCTCTTGTTGATAGTTCTTCTTCTCTCTAGAAGTGTGTGGTCAAGGCGTTAGTGAAAGATGCCAAAAGGGTCAAGTCAAGGCATTAATGAAAGGTGCCAAGGTCCTGCCTAAGGCATTAGTGAAGGGTGCCAAAGGTCCATGATGAAGGAATTAGTGAAAGGTGTCAAAAGATCGCGTCAGCGGCATTAGGAAAGATGCTGGTGTACAATCGATATGGTGCATCGATGTACAAATATAGATAGGTTGCGCCAAGGATATTGATATCCTCGATGATGTTGTAATAAGGAGCGGGTCTCCTTCGGGATAGGTGTTGTGTAGTGTGGGTAGTAGTTCCTCCTTTGTAATAGAACCCAGATTCAGCCTTGTACCAATAAAGTGTAGGCGACGTTGTGATAGGTTTGGTTCTACTGGAAGAACCCAGATTCAGCCTTGCACTCGATAAAGAGTAGGCGACGCTGAAGGATTCTCCGCCACAAGGAGTTTTTGTTGTGTAGTGATTACGAACCTCGAGTAGTGACTGGGAGTGGAGTAGGCAAGGAAGGTGTCCTCGAGTCGAGCCACTATAAACACTCGTGTCGTGGTTTTGTGTTTCTTACTCTTTACCTTTCCATTACATATTTACATATTTATCTATCAACATCCAACATACACATTTAAATAGATTGACATAAGTCGATCTAAATATTTTAAAACGAAGTTTTAATTCCAGAAACTATTCAACCCCCCTTCTAGTTTTCCACACCTTTGTCGGAGCTTGCTATCTAACCTCATTCCTCAGGCTTCACAAACCAGGACAAGATGAATCTATTTCACCGCTTCCAAGAGAAGAAATGGCACCAATCGATTCAATGTAAGGTTGTGGATAACCCCAATTTAGGTTTAATAGTACATACCAACAGTAGGATTTAGCAACTTCGATTCTTGAATAATCCACATCACTCGCTTCTATTGTAACAAAAGATTTCCTTTATCAATCGCCGTTGTCACCATAATATCATGCAAGGAAAAGTACTTTATGAATATTTCATCCCTTAATAGTTTGTCCCGCCTAGCTTCCTTTAGATAATTCTTCTTTGGGATAATAACAAAAACGATCGACTTGTTACTTTTATGGTTGTACAGTATTGAACTTTCTTCTTCTTATCACAGATAATCGAACTTTTAAATTTCGATAATCATGAAGTATTTTCATGACTATTCGCATATGAAACGATCATTTTACCCTTAAAATTTTGAAAAAAAGTAAGGTTAAAATAATACAAAATACACACAATAAAAAAAATTCAGTACACACAATCACAAAAGTGACAAGTACGATGATTTTTTTGTTATTATCCCTTCTTTTCATACACCAACAATGGAAAGATGATAAATATTTTTATTTTATTTTGAGATTTACATGTAAGTTAGATTTGAGATGGGTTTTTTGTTTCGGTGTAAATCCAAATGTAAAAAATAAAAATTGAGCTTATCCTATTAAAGATGATGACCTGGTATAATCAAAATCATGATTCCCAAATCTTGCTAATTAAACCAAACAATAATATCAAAATTGATACCTTAACTCATATTCATTTCCATATACCTTAACTCATATCCATTTCCATTCCCCCCTTTTATGAAATCCATATCGATACTTATTCCGGATAATAAACCAAGCGGACCCTAAACAAACGTGACATGTACAGAACGAGTTGTAATTTGTTGGGTTCAACTGAACTCTTCCGACCAACGTAATTACAATATTCGAAAGTAACACATGTCTTACTTGCACACGCCATTAAAAGTCATCCTTGGATTTGCTAGTTGAGGTAGTTGGACTTTCATCATGGCTGTGCTACCGTTTCTAGTAACCTGTGTAGTCAATTTCGGTGGTATACCACTGGTATTTCGGATTTCGGATGTTCCAAAAAATTTCGCTCCAAATTTCGTTTTCCGAAATATTCGGCGAAATTGACCGAAAAGTTGACTTGCAAATTCCGGTGGATTAGTGGTTTTACCAGTCCATTTTTTTTTGCCCAAACTTAAAAGGATAAGTGATGAGATGATAACTGATATGAGTTAAGAGTTGTGAAAGGCGTAATTTTGTCTTTCCAAGATATGTTCTTGTGAGATAAAATGTGACGGGTGAGAGAAATTAGGTGTGAGATTAGATAAATTGGGGCGTACACATATCACTGTGTGTGTAGGGTTAGGTTTGTAATAAACTTATCTTATATCCGGTTATAAGACTATCGTTGGATGGGCTTGGTATTTAAATTCGCTTATGGGCCTTTGTTTGTCATGGGTGAAATTATTGATGGTGATTATCAGGTTTATCATGGCCAAATAATGTGAACAAAAATTGTTATCCGAGACAGTATATCTTTATATACAAGAATTTTGGATACAAATATTTAAGTTTGATTTTAAAATGGTATTTTGGTATGATAAAATTACTATATAAGACTTATGTTGTATCTTTAAGTTTGATTTTAAGAATGTGATTTTTAAGTTTGATTTTAAGAATGTGATTTGATTATTTATGTTGTATCTTGCACTCTTAATAGCTATATAAGACTTATGTTTGAATAATAAAATTACCAAATACCATCAAATCCCAACCAAATACCAAAATTTCAGATTCGTCATTGACCGAAACACATAAATTTCGGTCATTAACTACACAGTTAGTAACACAACAAATTGCTTAAAATATAAAGCGGAAAACACCGACCTGTGCTTATTAGCAGTACCAACAAAATCATGGAATAAGAGTGAATCCAAACTTATTTCTTGTCAAGTGAGAAATACCCATCATTAAAAATACTAGTTGGCACCTAACTGAACCCGCTTAATAAAATGATAAAACCGGTTAAACATAGGACAGCATAATTATCAAGAAACATTATGGGATCAATCAAAACTTGCAGACATATACTTGTAACCAACATTTAACTGTTCTATCCATCTTTCTTTATAAAGGTTTAAACCAAGGGCTAAGAGACAGCTATTTAGTAATCTATGATACGAAACTACTCACTTTCGTCATCACTTCCTTCCAGAGTAATATGGTTTAAATTCCGTTCAAGTGGTGGAAGTCCATCATCAGAATCATCTGATCCTTCATCCTCACTATGGTGTGCATCATCTGGCTCTGTAAAAGCAGAAGACGGGATATCAATATATGTAGTGAAACAGCAAAGATGACAGCAAAAAAGTGTGTAGGTTTATGCTAGAGGTGTTATCTCTAATTATTGTCAAAAAACTATTTATTAATAATAAAGTTGTGTAAAAAACATTAATTTTTTACCCATCACCCGACCTGCCATTTGCCGCTTCTATTCCAGGTTATGTATTTTCTGTTTGAACCTTGCCAAATAAAAAGAGAAGAGAAAGGCTGACAGAAGGCTGAAAATACCTTCTTCCTTTGGCAAAACCTTGGGAACCTTAGAGCTTTGCTCAGATAACCAAGAATTTTGGACTGCAATTATCTCAGCACTGTTCTCACATTTGGAATATGCCTTCAGAAGTTCCCTGCATTCGGCAACTTAACCAACAATCAGACACTGACAAATAGATGCATTCTCACATTACGAACATCGCTTCAGATTTAAACACATCTATCATTTTGGTTACTTCTTAAACTTTAATGGTCGTTTTTAAAGCAAGTGCAAGCACGATATTAAAGATTTCCATCACTTGCATATATAGAGATGTCTATTGTTTTAGTAGGATAAAGAGAACGATAAGTGCACATACAGAAAATAATATTGATAAATGGGTACAGAAGGTACTCAAACATACCTGTTGAGGGACAGGAAAGAATGACCCCACTTGAACTTGCTTAGCAGCAACTCACCATTCTCTACCTCGCCACTGTTGAAGACAAGCATAAAAATATGAAATCCCATATTGCCACAATGTTAACATATACATACACTATTGTGTAGCTTGAGCTTTGTAATATTAGGCGATTGCCGCAAATTGTTCATAACAAATAACTGGAAGTTATACACGTATTTTAACATGTTAGTTTAAAGACAAATCCACTATATTTTACTTCTGATGAACGACGAAGAGATGGAAAATGACCAAATGGTTGAGAATTTGAGATATAACTTTTTAGCAGAAAACATCAGATGTAATTATGTAAACCTTGTCTTTTCACATGATATATCTACTATGTGCAGGGCATAAATATCTGTAATGCGTTACGATGTATCATAAACATTTGCTTGGCAGACTTTGTTCCGTTTTACATTCAAATTTAGAGTAATTAGTTGAATTTTAACTTTCTTATCAATAATTCAAAACCTTCTTAACCCATAACCAGTGCCTTGATTTTCTTACTTTCTAATAAAAATTACAGTGCTCTACAGATTCCAATTTTTTGTAAGCGTACTTGAGGATAAAGCGATTTTTTTTGGGTTCATGCTTTCGAGATAGGCGTTTAACTGAAGTGATTTACAAAATTAGCCTTAAAATGGTAATAACCAGTAAACACTGAAGTGATTTACAACAACTTGAGCTCATATTTAATCATGGTAACGGATATCGTCAAACTTAAAAAGGGATAGAGGTAGTTACCATATTATTAAACCTGCAGATAACGCCTCAACACAAGATAACTCGCAAGGTCGACCATAATTTACTGGATTTGCAGCTACCAACCATGGCACTGCATTGCAACCAATTCATCAATTCAGAAAGAATATAGTGATAATACCAAGCTTAATAGCTTGAAAAATCATCAAACACGCAAACGTATTGCTCATAGTGTCTGGTTGTATTCTTATTGTTTAAAGTTCTTACATAGACGAGGAGCAGGACATCGTAGCTTTGTAAAAGGTACATCATCCAATCGTGCCCATGAACAATCTACAACGGCCAAACCTTTCCTTGTTATAAGGTCTGAATCTTCCCTTGATATGCACTGCTGTCCAACAGGACTGAAACACCAAAAGATCATAATCACAAATCAATAAAGCAATTAAATAACACACATAATAAAGTACCTGTCATTAACATTTGTCCTTAGATTAATTATAGCAACAATCATACAAATGAACCAAATGGAAAAAATAGTTACCTTAAAGCAACACCTCCGAAACCATTTCCTACTCGCAATTCCTGCGTAAGTGCTCAATCATCAAAAAGGAGAAATATAGGCAAAACATTGTAAAAACGTATACACTTTATAAGCTCAAAGGTTCAATTTTTTATGAGAAGAGACATTGTTTACTTGAATTGAAGGATTATGCTAAAACACTTACTTTCAAGAACCCGAACCTAGCAAGTTTGCGTCCTGTACACCTTTTAACATCACATTGACCGAAATCCTACAGCAAAACAAAGCTCAGTCATCAAATGCACCATTATGACGGGATGACAGTAACCTATAAGTAGTTGCAAAATAAACTAAACACCTAAGCTATTTTACTCCGTACAAACACTCAAAACAGCTTATTGCATGTAAGCAGTCTTCTAAGGTGATCAATTTCATTTGGGAGGTGATAAATACATCACTTTTTTTTTGGTACATACACCATTTTGAACAGGCTATAAAACGCACATTAACCTTAAAATTATAATGTCATGTAAACTTATAACGAAATATCAATAGTATTTTAAATTAGATAAACAAACATACCCACATGGCTAGCTGAATTTTTGACACCACTGGTCCCTCTTCTTCAGATTCTGCATCATTATGTAAAAACTTTTAAAACACGAAAAAAGAAAACTAAATGGGTGTTTGTGTAAGCTAATTTGAAAAGCCAATAAGTTCAAATTCTATGGCTATATGAGCTTATCAACTCAACAAAGCTATAATAAGGCCAATTTGATTAGCTTGTTGGGTTTTCAATTTTTACATAAAGCATCAAATAAGCTTTACACAAACACCCTCTGAATGTTGTTACTGAACAAAAATGATTTTAAAAAGGTATACCTGGATCAGCAGGGAGAGATTCATCTTCACTGAACACAATATAAAAAAATAGAATAAAATAAAATGAATTATAAAGAAAAATTGTTAATGAAACTACAGTAGTTGTTACCGATTAGGTTGAGGTGTACGACTAGATTGAGCTTGAGCTTGAGCTTGTGAGTGATGATGATTATTCTTGTACTTTCTAGACTTGTTGTAACCCATTTTCTTGCTTCTGTACGATGACGGCTTCTAAAAACCACAACTGATGTGGGTGTTTGCGGTTTCGTGAAACCAAAAGTATTGCCAGTATTGGTGTTCCGTGTGTTTACGGTTTAGAGCAGGGTGTCATTTGGCTGACCCGACCCGAGTCAATTCAGAGGCCAATCGGCTCAAAATTATATTCGGCCAATCGGGCCAACCCGAATCGACCCGAAGCTTCTAAATAGGTCGGGTCGGGATATATTTTAGCCGACCGACCCGAACCCGACTAACCTACCAACAACACTTTTACAATGTTAAAACTCCGGTTGACCCTAAACCCGACCGACCACCCGAGTTGACCCGAACCGACGGGTCAACCCGAATAACACCCCTAGTTTAGAGCACGGTCAATTTGTTATAAACCTAACCTGTGTTTAAACTATTAAGGTTGAAAAATCATGTATCTGCAGTCAGTTGGTTGATTTTTTTTAACAGAATGTGCTTAAATTCGATTAATCGAATCAAGATTTTCAAGAGGTTTTGGTATTTCCGGCAAAGTTTTCTTTTAAAACAACTTGTAGTAGATATAAACAACGATTATAAGTGATTAAAACAAGTTTACGGTAAGTTTTGGCTATTTCCGGCAAAAACATTGCAGGTTTTCCGGCATGTTTGACCACCGTTTAACGTCGTTGACCACTATGACCGAGTTGTTCCTATTTACACAAATCAAAAAGGTTGGTAGCCGATTAACGCCTAGACGGCAATTAATTAGCCTTATAGGTCTTTTTTTCAACCTGGTAATTAAGGTGCATTTTACGCCCAAGTATGTTGAAACATTTTAAAGCAATTAGCGTTTAGTATTTAGGATAAAAGAATCGTTCATTAGCAAATAATAAAGAAAATGTCAAGAATCTAAAGCTACTAAAACACTCATTTAGCACATTATAATTTAAGGAAAATGATATATGCGACTAACTCAGACGCCTTTATAATGGACTAATCCATACAAACGCGATGTTTGAGGACGATTTTCTCTCTGATGATTACCTCGATTATGACACGTGTTTTGATCTCTTCATAGTATTTAAATTAAGATGCCTTTTGCGACGCCAATCACTTCTCATAATTTAATTAGAGTACCTTTTCAAACATTTTTATAAAAGAAAATTGTTGGTCCACGTAGTTTTAGCAAACCATGAAAAATGATGAACATCTATGAACCAGTTTACTCATGACCATTAGACTACTAATAATACAAATTGTACTTTTCAATATTTATATTTTATTTGCAATTAACAAAAAATTTATATCTACGTGTTTGAGAACAACACTTGAGAATGAATGACAGTGTAACTCTCCAATTTCAACAACAAGAGGAGGCAACTAGCTTTGCTTTATTTTTTCAATTGAAAGGATGATCCTATCAACTAGAAAATACAAAAGGTAACATGTGATGGTCGGTGATGGTTGTTGACACTTGTCATGCATTTAGTGGTGAAGTACAACTTCCAATAAATATTTCCCTGTTAGGTCCGGCACGATCACACAAACCATGAAAGATAAGAACAACAATTTAAGCAAGTGACAAAAAGTGACGAACAACATAGAGGTTGGGTTTGCATGAGAACGACTCTTACACGCTAATAACACAATTTGTACTTTTCAACTTTATAAATCTTATTAGAAATAAATCAATGATTTACAAGGGATAGCCTACTAAAACTATCCCTGCTGATGAAAGATTAACTCCGTAATCAAACAACAAGAGGCAACTAGCTTTGCTTTGTTGTTCCTAGGAGTAGGAGGATCCCGACTATAATACTTTGGGTCGATTTCAGACCCAACAATCTCCCCATATTTGAATATACAAATAGCCTAATCTAAATCAATAGTAGGTGAGTATAACGGCTTTTTCTTACATACTGAGTCTACAATAAGAAAAAAAATAACATGCACAGTGTTAATACAAATAAGTCGTAAAAACGTTTATTTATATTTTACGATCTTCTAATGTTTTGTCGATAACGTAAAATCATTTTAAACGAAACAAATAAAATACGTAAAGAGTTTGAGCCAATAGTTTACTAACACACTTACGTTTTCACATAAAACACTAAACAAGTAAAAGTGGTTTTATGATTTAGTAATACATATGTACAACAACTAGTGTTTACATATTAGGCAAATATATACATAACTAGTATGTATGATAATGGGTAATATAATGGGTAGAAGTTTAAGTATTTGACCCATTGACCAAATACATTGAATGTTGTCGGGTAAAACCCAAAGTCCATGACCCATACCCATGGAGCATAACCCATAACCCATTGCATGACATCATGCATAAGTCATATATGGATATTATCCATGACCCATGAACTAGATGCATTGCATCTTGTAGATACATTGTATCTACTTAGATACCCATGGTCCAAAGACTAAGACCCATGACCCATCACCCATGACCCAAAACCTATGGGCAAAGGGGAGCGTCCCACGGATCCCCAAGAAGATCGGACTGATCCCCTGCCGAGGATCCGTGGAATAGTAGCTATTTTCTTCTATAAACAGTAGTCATTTCTTCATTGTAACTCACCCTTTCACATATATTTTCTCTTGAGTTATAAACTCTAACCTCGTATTCAAGTGATCTATGTATGTAGTTTTGTTTTGTAATTCTCTAGGTTCCTCTTAAAGGCGAGATCACCACCTTTTGGAGTCGAGCAAGCTCAAGTCCATGAGTTGTCATAAGTCATCATCAAGACTACTAAGGTTCTCTTGATTGATAGTTCTCTACTTTCTCATTGAAGTGTAGTGTCAAAGATATAAGTGAAAGATGTCTAAAGGGTCAAGACAAAGACATTAGTGAAAGGTGTCGAACGTCCATATTAGAAGCACTAGTGAAGAGTGCTTAGAAGTCAAGGCTAAAGGCATTGAGGGTGTTGATAACGCCAAAACGAGTATCTTTAGTAGGTTATTGTTGTTTTGTGTATGATAATCGGCTATATTTACTCATAATCGCTGCAAAAGTGCAAAAGATGCGATTTGTATGCGAATGTAGCCGTGTATCGCAAAAGGTGAAGAAATGAAGATTTAATGCACATTTGGACAATTTCCGAGGAAGGAAGTTAAGGAAGCTCTGGACTCAATGATTAGGAAGCACAATGATTTCTAAGTATCTACAACAAGTAAAGATCAAGTTTCGCCTTGGAAATCATCAACAAAGTCAAGAAAAGGCGCAAATCAAGAAAAGTCAACAAAAGTCAAGATTTGGTGATGAGACCCGATCCGATCGGTTGGAGCCCGCAACCAATTCAAATTGGGCTAATGGTCAAAACGCAATCGGATCGGTCGCGCGCAACCGATCCGATCGCGACCTGGAGTTACACCTTTTGTCATTTAATGTTGCCTTAACTTCCATTAATCATTGAGGCCGATCATTTCCAGCTAATAACTTGTTAGGACGCTTAGCCCGATAGTTAAGGGTTTTTAGCTATAAAATGAACCTAGACTCAATAGTCTAGTGTCACACAACCAAAAGTGTAATAGTTTACACCAAAGCTATTACCAACCCTTATTATTCATCCTAAAAGTCTTGTTACTACTGTAAAACGTCCAGGAGGGTGGAGAGACGAATTCTCATCCATTGTTTGATCATTCGGAGTTGTACGGTTAGGCTAGACTGTTAGGAATTAGAAAATCCAGTCGTTAAAGAGTCGGTCACCTCAAGTATATGTATTCGTTAGAAAGCTCATAGTCGTAGTCAAGTTATGTTAATAAGTAGTTAGTTAAGTAACATCGTGGAGGTCGGACGGGTCTTTACCCATTTATAAATGTTTTAGTGATTTTTTAGATTTGATCTTATTTTTACAACTTTAAGTTTGATCTCACATTAACCTCCCCTATATATATATATATATATATATATATATATATATATATATATATATATATATATATATATATATATATATATATATATATATATATATATATATATATATATATATATATATATATATATCTTTGAAACCACTCCAACCGATCGGTTGCAACCAAAGAACCGGATCGGCGGTGCTTTTGGTTCGAGACTTACCACCAACCGAATCGATTGAGGCCAACCGATCCGTTGGAGCTCTCGATAAGAATTTTTCTAGTTTTTAATTTCAAGTTTCAGCTTGTGTTTTTAGTCTTAATTAGTGTCTTTACTTGTTTAGAATATGTTTCTGTAGTTTGTTTTGATTTTTACTAACTCTAACGCTAATGATTTGGATGTTTTGTCTTTGGTTTTGTTTTGTTTTGTTAGATAGTTTGTTATGGATAGTTTAAGTGGAATTTTCGAGTATCTACGCAACTTAGATGAGATGTTTAAGGACACCGGGTAACTTCCTTTTGCCTATAAAAGTTAACGGGACCACTCCGGTTTATGCTTTGCCGGATACGGGATCAAGCGTCAACGTTATGCCTTATCCACTATTCAAGACGCTGGGACTAAGCAAACCTCAACCAAATCATTCTAAGCTAACCATGGCGGACAACCTCAAGCTAAGGCTATGGGGAAGTGAAAATGTGAGGTGCAAATTGGCTACCAACCTTATTTGGCCGATTTCTAGTCTTGGACATACCGGTTAATAAAAGTCTACCTCTCCTACTTGAAGACCTTTCCTACGCACATGTGGAGCGATTATAGATATGGGAGGGGACTATGACAATCGATGATGGGATCTCAAAGCAAACTTATTATCCCAAGCCTAGGGGTAAAGTGTTAGAATTTATGGAGGATTTGGAACTCTTTGATGGGGAAGATGATTTAACTTGCTTCGAAGTTGGGCGTGATGTCCACGGAAACCCCATGTATGGATCGCTTGCCCCACCATATTTTGATATTGATGATGAAATGGAACGTGCACTTGCTGTGGAAGCCTTCTACAACCCATTTAAGAACATCCTTGTTTACAAAAAGCTCACGGATTTCTTAGTATCTCTACCCGTACAATTGAAAATTTTGGAATGGGGACCTGAGGGGTTGAGTGTATGCAAAAGAGAAGATGGAGACGAGAAATGGCATGTCAAATTCGATATATTATGCCTGGATGGAAGGAGATTTGTTAGAAAGTTCAAAACTTATGAAACATATCGTAAGCTGACCGGAAAATTCCAAAGCGAGGATATTTTGAGGCATGAATATTATGTTGAGTGATAGGAATAAGGAAGGATTTGATGAAAACAAGGTTTGGAGAAAATAAGTACGGAAAGTAAGCTAACGTATGGTGAAAGTAGAGTCTCGTCAATTAGAAAGCCACTTTGCAAGTGTTTCACGTGATAGTAGTCGAGTCTCTACTACACAGGTGCATGATGCGGATGTAATTCGAATATGATTTATGGGTACTATTCACTTTTGAGGAAAGACATCCGTTAAGATCACTAGATGTAGCGTGGTTGATTGCCAAACACCTTCATAAAAAGGCCGCATTAGGGAGCGTAAATTATATTTGTGGAGGACACTTTATTACTAGGATTGCAAAAAGCCTTGGTTTATTCAACCCAATGGGAATGGTTTTGTTTAGTGAACCAATTATGCCCGAAAGTACGGAAGCTGAAGGATGATGGAAGTGGAAAGCTCGAAGGATTACCAGAGGAACTTGACGTAATGCCTTTAAGAACTTGGATTGGATAGAAGATCATTCTTTGGATTGTGATTTCAAAAACAATGCTTATTGTGTGTCAAACAATATTATCTCAATCTCTATCTCTTAACTATTTCTTTAGGATGATTATCATACTTTGTTTATTTTTATTTTTAAGTAGCGTTTGGATTGTTTGTAGTTTGTTTGTTTGTTTGTTTTGTGTATTATGTATATTTTGCGCTTTGTTTGCGGGATGGATACGACTAAGCTTATTGTTGGTCAATATTTGAGTTGGATAACTCACATGCTGCTTATGACCCAATATGCATATTGCATATTCTATCCCGTGGTATCTTTTGACTATTTCTTTTTCCCATTTTATTTACTTTGAAGTTCATTTTATTACATTGAGGACAATGCAAAACTTAAGTATGGGAAGGGAAGAAAATAAGAAAAATGATACGATTTTTAATTTTTTAGTTTTTAGTCTTATTTTTTATTTTTAGGTAAAGTTTTTTTATTCAAGTAATTAGTAGAAAATTGCCCTTGATTGTCTAGTTGTTTTCACGCGTTATTAAGATATATTAAAAAATAACTTGGGTATTTCAATGGTAAAATGAGGTTTTTGAAATTGTTTGATTTGAACCAAATTACGAAAGTGATTCATTTTAGATTCGATAGCATTTTCTAGCGCGCATTGTAGCCTTTTTCCACTAAATTGTGAGGATTCTTTTTGTATAAAACATATCTTTTGTTTTATATTTGCTATGAGTGTGCCGGTGATTATGTCGATTCTAGAACTTGTACTAGTTATGCATTACGGTTAAAATCACTCTCGAGTGATAAAAATATGTTCAAATGATAAGAGGCATCGTAGGATTTAACCCAAATGACCTTCTATTTTACATCTAATGTTTTTTGCTAACCACATCAAGTTAGTTAACCACCTTATATGGACCCATTTGTTAGTGCTCATTTTAGCACTAGATACCCTTAGTTACACCCTTCGAGCCAATCTTTTCATTTTTGTTTAATCCAGAAAAATACAAAAATATTTTACACCTTAAAATTTAGCCAACCCATGTCATGTCTATTAAGTATTTGACCCATTGACCAAATATATTGAATGTTGTTGGGTAAAACCCAAAGTCCATGACCCATACCAATGGAGCATAAACCTTAACCCATTGCATGACATCATGCATAAGTCATATATGGATATTATCCATGACCCATTGACTAGATGCATTGCATCTTATAGATACATTGTATCTACTTAGATACCAATGGTCCAAAGAATAGAACCCATGACCCATAACCCATGACCCATGACCCAAAACCCATGGGCAAAGGGGAGCGTTCTACGGATCTCCAGTATTACCCTGGACGGAATCCCTCAAGCGAGGGATCCGTGGGATCCGTGGAACAGTAGTTATTTTTCATCTATAAATAGTGAGCCATTTCTTCATTGTAACTCACCCCTTTCACATATATTTTCTCTTTGAGTTATAAACTCTCTAACCTCATATCCAAGTGATCTATGTATGTAGTTTTGTTTTTGTAATTCTCTAGGTTCCTCTTAAAGGTGAGATCACCACCTTTTGGAGTCGAGCAAGCTCAAGTCCATGAGTTGCCATGCTTCGTCATCATCGAGACTACTGAGGTTCTCTTGATTGATAGTTCTCTACTTTCTCATTAGAAGTGTAGTGTCAAAGATATAAGTGAAAGATGTCTAAAGGGTCAAGACAAAGACATTAGTGAAAGGTGTCGAACGTCCATATTAGAAGCACTAGTGAAGAGTGCTTAGAAGTCAAGGCTAAAGGCATTGAGGGTGTTGATAACGCTCAAAATGAGTATGTTTTTAGTAGGGTTATTGTTGTTTTTGTGTATGATAATCGGCTATATTTACTCATAACTGTTGCAAAAGTGCAAAAGATGCGTATTTGTATGTGAATGTAGCAGTATCGCAAAGGTGAAGAAATGAAGATTTCATGCACATTTGGACAATTCAGGAAGGAAGTTAAGCAGGAAGCTCTTTGACTCAATGATTAGAAGCGTAATGATTTCTAAGTGTTACAACAAGTAAAGATCAAGTTTCGCCTTGGAAATCAATGAAAAATAAAGAAAAGGCGCGAATCAAGAAAAGTCAACAAAAGTCAAGATTTGGTGTATGAGAGACTCCGATCCGATCGGTTGGAGCCCGCAACCGATTCGGCCGGGCTAATGGTCAAAACGCAACCGATTGCTTATGCCGCAACCGATCCCACCGCGAACCCCGGAGTTACACCTTTGTCATTTAATGTTGCCTTAACTTCCATTAATCATCGAGGCCGATTATTTCCAAGCTAATAACTTGTTAGGGACGTTTTAGCACGATAGTTAAGGGTTTTAGCTATAAAATGAACCTAGACTCAATAGTCTAGTGTGACACAACCAAAAGTGTAATAGTTTACACCAAAGCTATTACCAACCCTTATTATTCATCCCAAAAGTCTTGTTACTATCAGAAACGTCCAGAGGGTGGAGCGAATTCTCATCCATTGTTTGATCATTCGAGTTGTACGGTTAGGCTAGACTATTAGGAATTAGAAAATCCAATCGTTAAAGAGTCGGTCACCTTAAGTATATGTATTCGCTAGAAAGCTCAGAGTCGTAGTCAAGTTATGTTAATAAGTAGTTAGTTAACAACACCGTGGAGGACTGGACGGTCTTTACCCACCAGATGCCTCGATCCACCTCAGTAGGTGGCGTTTATTGTAAGACTATAAATACCCTCTACCTCCCAAGGTAGGGTCGGAGCTCAATACCATTTTTCTTGTTTCACATAGTTCCCACTCTTTTCCCTTTCTCTAGAACTTTATCTCTTTAAAACTTTTAAACGCCCCATATGTTATTGGTTTGATGTGTTTGTGAAATCCTATATCTTACAATTGGTATCAAGAGCCATGGTTTAATCACTCATCTTTCATGCTCTTTGTTTTGGTGGATTTCATTAGGTTTTTGGGGTTATAAGTATTTAGAAGAGTTTGAATCATTTGGTCAATTTCTTGTGTTAAAGTTTGAATTTTGATAGTACTTTTGTGTTTAGGATCATCATATGTGCTTAGGTTTCGAATTGGAAGGCTTGAATCATCGTGGTTGGGCTGTGTTTTATTGTTAAAGTGGTTGTTTTTGAATATTGTACTAAGCGAGTTGAGCCACGGTAAAACGTTTCTTCGAATCGAGTTGCTTTGTTATTGGAAGCGAGTTGGTTTATGCGACTTGGCTATTTAGCGAGTTGATTCTTTAAGCGACTTGAGTTCTAAAGCGACTTAGCTATTAGCGATTTGTATTAGCAATGAGTTGGTTTATGCGACTGGGTGTTAAGCGAGTTGTCTCAGTGCGACTGGCTATTTAGCGAGTTGACTTTTATGTGACTGGTTTTAGCGAGTTGTTTCTTTGCGACTTGAGTTTTAAGCGACTTGTCTCTTGCGAGTTGATTGTTTAGCGAGTTGATACCAAAGCGAGTTGACTGCTTAGCCACTTGTCTATCGAGACTTGTTACTTCTTCGTGCTACATTTTTACGGTTGTTCTTTTGGTTTAGTAAAACCCGTGAAAGAATCTATTTCCGTTTAATCAAAGAATAGTAAAATCCGTAGAACTGGAATCATGTCTAACAACATACCTACTATCGCTCGATCAGAAATGGAGGATGTTCACATGGATCGTGATACTCGCCCACCTATGCTTGATGTAACCGATTATGACTCATGGGCTCAACGAATTAGGTTGTATTGCTTGGGAAAGGAAAATGGAGTTAACATTCTCAAGTCAATTGATGAAGGACCTTATCAAATCGAAACTACCGAGATGTTCTTGAAACTACTACAGATGGTACAAAGGACCTTAGGATTGGACGCATCAAAGACGATGATGAGCTCTGATAAGAAGAAAGAGATATGATGTCGATATCGTGGCTTCAAACTTATACTTGTGGTCTTCCAAAAGATATCTAGAAGCTTATCAATCACAACACCGAAGCCAAGGCGGTTTGGGATAATGTCAAGATGCTTCTCGTGTTCGAATTGACTAAGGAAGACAGAGAATCACAACTCGTATGATGAATTTGAGCACTTTAAGATGAAACCAAGAAAGTGTCTATGAATATTACGTGAGATTCCACAAGCTTGTGAATGACATGAGGAATATCAAAATGACCATGCCAAATATTCACCGAACTCAAAGTTTGTGAACAACATGAACCCGAATGGCACAAATTTGTCACCTGAAGCTAACCAAAGGATTAAAGAACACCAACTATGAGCAATCAGATGCTTTCCGCCTTCAGAATGAGAGGCATGCTATGTTTGAACGAATGATTCTTGAACAGCTCAAAACTAAACAGGAGAAACAAGTTCGTCAAATGATTCAATGACCTTTTACACCAATGTTGGAAATACCACCAAAGCTTCTCAAGTCATACCCACGGGTAATGGTAATTACAAGCTCATTCCCGACCCAACATATAAGCCTCAGACTCAAACACACTCATGGAAAACTTTATCAATCAACTGCCTCTCATGGTTAGTCAAAATATGAATTCCACTCCACACACCAACAATAACCTCGTAACAAAGATCCAATCCACACAATTAAGCTACTATCGAGATGGTAAGGTAGTGGTGCGTAATGTTCAAGGAAGACGGTATGAACAAGGGATGATTGGAGAAAGTTATGGTAATACCGAGGTGGTGGAGGAAATGTGGCTAATCGTAATCGAGGAAGAAATGACAATCGTGGGCAAGCAATCCAATCAAATGCTACAACCGTGGTGGTGAGGACATATTACGAGGAACCGCACATCTCCAAAACGCTCACGTAATGCGTATACTTCAGGACAAGATGTCTGGTGCAAGCTCGTGACAGTGGAGCGGTTTTGGATGAAGAAGAGTCATGTTTCGCGGATGGAAATGCCAAAACATATGATGCCGATGCGGATGAGCACCACCAGAAATAGTCACAATCATCAAAATGCCTTTCAAGTTGCATCGTGATGCATTTGACTGGCGTCGATGATGAACCCACCGCCTGCACAATTTTCATGGCAAGCATCTCACCTATGGTCTCTCCAAAGGTCTCATCACTCAGCAGTCGGTCCTTCCAAAGATTCAATCATCTCGAGGTATTAAACTATACGATGAAGTTGATGAGCAAGAGATGCATAACAGTAGTACAATCACATCTAACTAATGAATCAAATATGAATAATGTGGGTAATAGTAATATTGTCCCATATGATCAATATGTGAAACAAAGTGAAAGTAAGATTGTACCAAGTGATGTATCTTATGCGTCAATGATGACTATGTTTTGATGAATACACTCCATGCGCCTCGATGATTCTCGTTATCTCGAATCGAATGCCTATAAGAAACAAGTTGTTATTTATGAACAACGGCTAAGTTTGAGTTAACTACCAATGAGCGGTGAAATGAATGACCAAATGCGCATAATTATCAAAAAAGTAATTTTAGAGAAGTGTTAAACAAGAGTTAATCTCCTTACAGAAAAAGCTTTCTAAAACAAGTACAAAACAAGAACCCAAAACAATGTTAAAGTGCTTAAACAAGAATTTAATGCTAAGGAATCAAAACTTTGAATGACTTTTCCAATATAAAACTTTGAAAACAAGCTTGAAAATAAGTTGTACGCAAGGTAATACCATTCATACCGCTTCACATGATCACTACATGTAGTTCTCAATGATAAGCATAGCATTCCCTCGTAAAGGAACCCAACTCGAATACAAGAAAGTGGCTAAAAGCTCATAAGGTAATATATGATGGTAATGAAATCCTTAAGCCCAGGCGAAACCTAGTCATACTGAGTGCAATCGAGGAAGATATGCAATTAGATGAAGTCGCTAAGGAGAAAATGAATAAGAAGCTAAAAGATCCTGAGTCTAAAAAGCAAAACATAACGTACAAGCCCCATGATTACACTAAAGAAAATTCGATTTCCCTGAACAAGTTTAAGTCTCAAACTCTATTAACCCCATAACAAGTTTTTTGGAAAAAGGACATAGATATGCAAAAGGCTAATGCACTTGTTAAAACAAACACTCCCCTTAGGAAAATGCCTCCATCAACTGTGTATCCTCCCGACACGCCTTTTGAGGGCGCCTAATCAAATGTAGTATAGTGTGTGTTCCAAAGTATTGCGTAAGAAACCGCAAACCCGGGTCGCTCTTCCCAACGAGGTCGTGATGGTACTCAAACACGGGTTTGTGATCGGTGATTTGGACGTAAAAAGGAATATGAGTGAGTGAGTGATTAAACTAAGGAAATTAAATCTATAAAGACTTTCAAGTCATTTTAATTCTATATTTAAAATCGTTTAACGATTAAAACCTAAAACGACGCTTAAATAAAATTACGTGAACGTATGAAATAAAACGTGAAAATGAAGAAGTAAAATACCTACGGATATGGAAAATACATTTTTACAATCCTAATGATGCAAGAAAATTATTGGAAATTTAAAACTAATTTTTTTTTTCGACTTTTATTTTATTTACTACGAATTAAAAACGATTTAAAACTAAATTAATTATTAAAAATATTAAGCTAATTTAGAAAACTATGAAAATTTCACAGAATCTACTTTTACTTACGCTTGATCTAATAAAAATAAGAAAACACTAACTTGTTTTGGAAAATAAGCATAAAATAAGCTAGGAAAAACTTAAAAATAAAACTGCCAAACGTCCTTAAAGGATTAACTGAGTAATATTAGAACCAAAGAAGGCCCAAGAGCGATGGATTGTGTGCTTGTTGTCTTGAGCGTGTTGGCAGCAGACCGCAGTCCTGTGTTCGAATCCTCGCTCGTCACTTTTGCCATTTATTTTCTTTTTGGAACTGAACCAATTGACAATTTATTCACAGAAACTGAAACTTGCAAATCTAAAAAACAAGCTTGTTGACAGAATAACAAAATAAATTAGAAGCTAAAAACTACTTAAGGGCTATTTGGCTATGCTCGCTAGCCAAAACAGTGGGCTGCCAAAGGAAGAAAAAGCTACAAAATAACCAATTAAAAACTGCGATATGATGAAACTATTGCACTAAGCTAAAATGGATAAGGGGAAGGAGAAATTAAGCTGTGATTCAGTTTATTCCCAAGCAAAATGGACCTAAGGTCTGTTTGGTTTTGTGCCAATATACATTGAAAGATCACGAACGGCAAGTGTTGGAGTACAGCTAATGGGAAAATTAGTTGGCAAAGTAAATTTATACTAAGGATGTCCTAAGCTAGAAAGAAAGGAAAGTAAGCATCTAAAAGAACCTAGTTAGCGACAATTAAACATTAAAAGCTATAAAAATATGAAAACAACATGTTGTATATTACACAATTGTCATTGTCGACAAAAGGGGAAAAACACTAAACTTCCAACTTTGATGCTCAAACAAATTTAATCAAAACATTTTTGAATTTTTCCTTTTGAGAAAAGCTAGATAAGCTAATGAAATTCTTGCTTTTAATTTTTAAAATTTTTATAACACCTAAAAATAACTTAAATTAGCTTAAAAACCGAGAAAATCACTCTAGGGACCGTGATACGTAAACTTTATTTTATTTTGAAATCATTCTAAAACTAGATTAACCAATTAAAACAACTATACTAAGAAAACATTGACTTATACAAACCTATTCTAGGAATCCAAAATGGGTTGAAATGGGTTTTGACCCAAGAACATTTCCAATCCAAACACTACTATGGGTGGTAAAAGTAATCGATGGGATTTGATTCAAGGAAAGTTTAACTTTGCATCAACACAACAAACTCAAATGGTTCAAACACCTTTAACAAACACCGATGACTTCTAAACACTAACAATTAAATGAGACAAGATAAAATCTTAGAACATTGAAACCAAGATAAACCAAATTGAAGTAAAACCGAATTTAAATTGCTTGGAAAATAAAAAGTGGTACAATAAAAGCAAATGACACTAGAATAAAAAGGGACTAGAACAACAAAATTTAGACTAAGTTTTTTTTTATTTTCACCTAATACATATTTATACTAATAAGATAAAAACCATCTTCCTTTCTCTTGGCTTCTTTCTTCTTTGATTGTGTTTCTTGTGCTTTTTGGTTAATCCCACCATCCATTAGCCCTTGGATTACAACTTGGTGCCAACACATGAAGAGGTAACGTGTAAGTTTTCAGGGCATTTAATGCCCTTGGTTTGTTGTGGAGGTGGAGGGGACAAGGTGGGAAAAGTTGGTGATGAGTTGGTGATGAAACTGTGGGTGGGATGGTGGTATTGCAGTGTGGGAGGAAGAAGGAGGGAAGGTGGTTTGGGAGGGAGTGGGCTTTGGGTTTATTTTAATTTTGGGTCCGGTTTGGATTTGGAAGTAATACACAAGGACCATATTAGCCATTTGACCAAACTTGAATGACCAAACTTGTAATTTTCCAAATTTCATCAATAGGACTAATTATGACAAGATTAATTTTCCCAAGTACCAAAATGATAATTTTCAAATTAAAATATCAAAGGGTAATTTCTATCAATCTTTAAAATTCACCAAGGACTCGTTGTCATTTTGCAAAAACTAGACTTTATAATGCTAAATTTGACAACTTAAAATTTGGGGGGCCTTTTATGCAAAATTACATGTTTTGAACTGCTTGGACTAGATTTTTATAATTATTGAATAAAACACGCCTAAATATTCCAGATTTTGATGCCTATTTGAGACTTTTAAAGTGTTTTTGATCGGTTTTGCGGTCAGTATGAACAAAAATGATGAGTATTTAGACACTCATCAATCCCCACACTAAACCATTGCTAGTCCCTAGCAATCTTTTGTGAAAACTTAATGGATTTAATCTCTTTACCAAAAGCCATTACTCGGAGTAGCCAATTGTTTCAGGTTCAAGTAAGAACCTGGTACATCGATAACCAAATGATTTTGAGCAAACCACCGCCTTTTCAACGGTTTTGATTGTCTTTACCAAGCCGCTTGCTTCGGACTAGCCAACTCTTAGATAAAATATCTTTGGTGAGTCGATTACCAATTATGGTTTTCCAATCGCCTTTACCACAAGCCTTAAACTTGCGGGCTAGCCAACTCTTCACTAATTAAAGATATGGCGAATAACACCATACAATTTTGGGCAAATTGCAAGTCGTCAACGATTTGAGATATCTTTACCAAGAGCCGTTTGCTCTCGGATTAGCCAATCCTTTTGTTTATTAGACATGGCGGATCGATAATCTATAGTCGAGTAAGTGCAAAACACTTACTCAAAAAAAAAAAATTTGGCCAAAATGGGGAATTGGGTGGTATAATTATATGATAAAATTCGTGAGAATTCCCCACACTAGAAATGAATATTGCCTCTCAAATACGCATGGTTATGCCGAACCGAGAACGAAAAGGAAATACTACGGCCATTATTTGAATTTTTTTTTTTTTTTTTTTTTTTTTTAAGATGAAAACTTAAATACAACAATGGGCAACTCCCCACACTAGGGTGGTAGAAAGTAGAAAGAAATCGAAATATGGGTGAAAACCCATATAGTGTGCTACTTTTTGTTCCCGAGTCGCTAGCTTGACTCGACCCGCATTCATTGGTTCATGGGAAGCAAAGTGGAAGAAACAATTCCATCGGACTTTCATTCAAGATGTTTCGACAAACATATGAAGCACGTGAAAGTTCCACACCGATGAGATATATTCCCTACCAAGATAATGGTACATGGAAATGCCGGATCAAAGATAATGTCTTCATTCCCAAGGAGTGAAGAACAGAGAAGTGACGTAATATATGAAGAAAAGAAAGAAAATCATGATAAAAATCATGACTAACTCTTCATCCTCAATAGAGAATTCATAGTTTCATGAATCTCATCAATTAAGCTCGCTGATCAAGACATATTATGGGTGTCTAGATCAGTAGAAATTATCATAGTAGAGATATGATATCATGAGTTCATCCGAGAACTCCTGAATGTGAATGAATCATATGATATGAGTGGTTCACCGTGAACTCCTCCAATGTAAATGATTCATAATCGGGAGAGAATTATGAGAATGAAAAGTGGTACCGCCACTAATCTTCTCTCCCATATTATCAAAACAAGGCTTTCATTTCCGGAATAGAATCATCGAAAGAATGTCACTATCCTTAATGGGGATAGAGATGAAATAGGCTTTTCATTGAAAGCCTCGATTCTAGAAATGAGAAGATTAACATTCAATAATGTTGCTCAAGAGCTTCATCTTTGATTTATGTTCTTCATCATCATCTTCTTCTAAGCTAACAAGCTCGTAAGGTAAATCTTCCACATAAACGATGTCTCCACAAGATAATGAATCGTCATCATTAGAATCGGAGAACATCTCAACATGATCTTTTGGGAAGACAAGAGGGTAGGGATATCACACAAATGCTCGAGATTCCCCGTGACTCTCTTGGGATTGGGACAAGGTTCTCGACACTAGACTTTATGAATTCGTCCTGCCTTTTCGTGAACAAAGGTCAAGATGCTCATCCCCATAATAAGAGAGAGTGTGAATCTCGGTGTGATAACAATGCATCGAGGAGTTGAGAAATATTATCTTTAAAAGGATAAAACTCTCCTCGTCATCATCATACATAGATGCCTTAAGAATTGGGAACGCCTTAGAGCCGCATGCTCTAAGACCAATAATTCTTCCCTAGAATTGCGAGCCTCGTTCTTGGCTAGAAATTCTCCCATGGTCTTTTCACCACTCACTTGATTCTTAAAGTCACGAATCATATCATCAAGTGTTTTCATTGCGGTTTCAAAATCTTGGGAAATTTCTTGAGACAACGGCTCGGTGGAGTTTGAACCGTATGGTGTCATGGAGGTTGGAAATTGTCAAACCGAAGTATAGTAATTTTGATTCCATGGTTGACATTGAAGATTATCGCGAGGACCTCCACAATTCTCACAACAAGAAACTCAGTGAGTCCGGACCGTGAATTATATGGATATTGGTCATAACCAAAGTTCGAGCATCACCGAAAACTGCTCATAGACAAACGTGTTTCCGGATTGACACTCAAATCCTTGGTGAGGACCTCCACAAAATTCACAAGAAGCTATGTTGATTATATGAAGATAAGTCGGGCTGTGGTGGGTAATTGAAAAGTTTGAGGGTCGTTAAATGAGTTCGGATTAGATCATAATCGCAAATGAATTCCTCGAACCACAAAACAAACAACCCTGCTATCGAATATCATTACCACACTGTACACATGTACACTCAATGACATGGTGAACCAAAAGAGGCTCACCACAACCGACACAAGGAATAAACGATTCCATTTGAGAGTTATGAGAAGGAATCGGTTCATTCAAAGAATCAACAAAACCAACATGGTGATCCGAATGACTATCAAGTATCGAAGAACTTTTGAAAAATCCGGAGGTGGGACAAGTGGTGTGCTCGAGAGCTAGCAATTTCCACCTCTTCCGTTATGGTCTCCTGCCGGTTCTTGAGAAACGTGAAGATTAGGCAAGTCATTCTTGCTAGTCACCGGTCTAAATTCGCATGATTGCTTTTAACAAGAAATTGTGAAAGTTTAGGATCAATTTTAGACGGCTTAGAGCAATTGAGGGTTAGATCTTTGGATAACCGTAGGTTGGACGATTTAGCACTTCCATTATCGTAGGAAGTACCGGTCCTTTGTCCCCGGTTTCTCGCTCCATTTTCCCACGCAGTAATTAATGGATCATCACGAACAACACGAATCCTTGACATTTGTGATAAAGTATGAAGTTTTTCAACTTCGCTCCGAATTCGTCGAGTCGTAGAGATTCCATGAGAATAGAAGAAGTTAGAATCAAATGGATGAGGTAAAGGGATAAAGAATCAAAAAGGGTAAGAGGGTAAAGATGAATATTTTGGGTTTTGATTTTATAATATAATAAGAAAACAAGAGAATATTAACAAGGATGGTAAATATACAATGGATGTATATCCAGATCACTAATCGCAAACCGCTTCAACACGCACACAACCTCCCCAAGAATGCGCCAATTTGACAAATGACCTATTTGAGGGCGCCTAATCAAATGTAGTATAGTGTGTGTTCCAAAGTATTGCAGAAGAAACCGCAAACCCGGGTCGTTCTTCCCAACGAGGTCGTGATGGTACTCAAAACACGGGTTTGTGATCGGGTGATTTGGATGAAAAAGGAATATGAGTGAGTGAGTGATTAAACTAAGGAAATTAAATCTATAAAAGACTTTGAAGTCATTTTAATTCTATATTTAAAATCGCTTAACGATTAAAACCTAAAACGACGTTTAAATAAAATTACGAACGCATGAAATAAAACGTGAAAATGAATAAGTAAAATACCTACGGATATGGAAAATACATTTTACAATCCTAATGATGCAAGAAAATTATTGGAAATTTAAAACTAATTTTTTTCGACTTTTATTTTATTTACTACTTAATTAAAAACGATTTAAAACTAAATTAATTATTAAAATATTAAGCTAATTTAGAAAATTATGAAAATTTCATAGAATCTACTTTTACTTACGGCTTGATCTAATAAAATAAGAAAACACTAACTTGTTTTGGAAAATAAGCATAAAATAAGCTAGGAAAACTTAAAATAAACCGCCAAACGCCCTTAAAGGATTAATCGAGTAATATTAGAACCAAAGAAGGCCCAAGAGAGATGGATTGTGTGCGTTGTAATCAAGTTGCAGCGAGACTGCAGTCCTGTGTTCGAATCCTCGCTCGTCACTTTTTGCCATTTATTTTCTTTTTGAACCGAACCAATTGACAATTTATTCACGTAAACCGAAACTTGCAAATCTAAAAACAAGCTTGTTGACGTAATAACAAAATAAATTAGAAGCTAAAACTACTTATGGTTGTTTGGATATGCTCACCGCCAAAACAAAGGTCGCCAAAGGAAGAAAAAGCTACAAAATAACCAATTAAAAGCTGCGATATGATGAAACCATCGACTAAGCTAAAATGGATAAGGGAAGGAGAAATTGTCGTGATTCGGTTTATTCCCAAGCAAAATGGACCTAAGGTCCATTTGGTTTTGTGCCAATATACATTGAAAGATCATCGAATCGGCAAGTGTTGGAGTACGCCTAATGGGAAAATCGGTTGGCAAAGTAAATTTATACTAAGGATGTCCTAAGCTAGAAAGAAAGGAAAGTAAGCATCTAAAAGAACCTAGTTAGCGACAATTAAACATTAAAAGCTATAAAAATATGAAAACAACATGTTGTGTACCACACTGCTTGTTCTTTGTTGTGACAAGCGTAAAACACTAAACTTCCAACTTTGATGCTCAAACAACCTAATCAAAACATTTTTTGAATTTTTCCTTTGAGAAAAGCTAGATAAGCTAATGAAATTACTGTTTTAATTTTTAAAATTTTTATAACACCTAAAAATAACTTAAATTAGCTTAAAAAAAGAAAATCACTCTAGGACCTGTGATACGTAAACTTTATTTTTATTTTGAAATCATTCTAAAACTAGATTAACCAATTAAAACAACTATACTAAGAAAACATTGACTTATACAAACCTATTCTAGGAATCCAAATGGGTTGAAATGGGTTTTGACCCAAGAACATTTCCAATCCAAACACTACTATGGGTGGTAAAAGTAATCGATGGGGATTTGATTCAAGGAAAGTTTAACTTTGCATCAACACAACAAACTCAAACCGTTCAAACACCTTTAACAAACACCGATGACTTCTAAACACTAACAATTAAATGAGACAGATAAAATCTTAGAACATTGAAACAGATAAACCAAATTGAAGTAAACTCGAATTTAAATTGCTTGAAAATAAAAGGGTACAATAAAAGCAAATGATGAGAAGAATAAAAAAGGACTAGAACAATAAAATTCTAGACTCGTTTTTTTTTTATTTTTCACCTAATACATATTTATACTAATAAGATAAAAAATTGTCTTCCTTTCTCTTGGCTTCTTTCTTCTTTGATTGTGTTTCTTGTGCTTCTTTTGGTTAATCCCGACCATCCATTAGCCCTTGGATTACAACTTGGTGCCAACACATGAAGAGGTAACGAAGTTTTCGTGGCATTTAATGCCCTTGGTTTGTTAATGGAGTGGAGGGACAAGGTAGGAAAGGTTGGTGATGAGTTGGTGATGAAACCGGGTGGGATGGTGGTATTGCAGTGTGGGAGGAAGAAGGAGGAAGGTGGTTTGGGAGGAGTGGCTTTGGGTTTATTTTTATTTTGGGTCCGGTTTGGTTTGTAGTAGTATCACAAGGACCATAATTGCAATTTGACCAAACTTCAAGGACCAAAACTGTAATTTTCCAAATTTCATCATAAGGACTAATTATGACAAGATTAATTTTCCTAAGTACCAAAAATGATAATTTTCAAATTAAAAATATCACGGGTATTTCGTCAATCTTTAAAATTCCAAGGACTCAAGTTGTCATTTTGCAAAACTAGACTTATAAGGCTAAATTTGACAACTTAAAAATTCCCGAGGGCCTTTTATGAAAAAATTACATGTTTTGAATAACAAGTGACTAGATTTTATAATTATTGAATAAAACACGCCTAAATATTTTTTCTCGCTCTTTTTGAGACTTTTAAAGTGTTTTTGATCGGTTTTGCGTTGTATGAACAAAATGATGAGTATTTAGACACTCATCACCTCCAAATACACCAATGAATTTAGTTCCTAGATCTATTCCCACTAAGAGCAAGACCTTAATCACCAGATGTTGTTTATCAACTATTTGTTGATTTTGAGAAGACATGTAAGAAAAGGATCACACCCACGGGATAACTCAAGGAGAGGGTTTGAGCAAACTAAAGAATGATATTTAACCGAGGTCATGCCTTTCTTTTAAACAATTAAAGGTCAATTTTGAGTCTTCAAAAAGGATAGACTCAGATATTAAAGAAATGGAAAAGGAATTTGATGTAATGATAGTTGAGGTTAATGATTATGAACGGGAACTCAAATATAATGAAATTGAAAGGAAGAATTTGTATATTTTAAATGAGAACTTAGTATTAAGTGTGGCTCAAGATGTGTTTTATAATCGCATAAGCATTCTATTATCGCTTCTCAATTTCATGAATTAATCGTTGTTAGAATTAGAAATTTTAGAAGAAGAGTCGGTCACACCATATAATCGCTAGAAAGCTCAGAAGTCATAGTTATTTTGTTGCTAGTATTTAGTTGGTACGCGAGGACGGACGGGGCCCGTCGCATGCCCCGATCCACGCCTGCAGGTATGCTTTATGTAAGACTATAATATTTACTCTCCTCCGCAGAGTTGGAGCTCACATATCACTTCTTTCACTAAGTTCCCAAACCCCTAACTTTGTAAGATATAACTTTTCATACACATCAAACCATAACACAAGGTGGCGAATAAGATGGAATTCTAGAGAGAAAGTTAGAGGTTTAGGAACTTAGTGAGAGAAAGTGAAAGATATTATTATGAGTTCCAACTCTCTACCTCGGGAGGTAGAGTATTTATAGTCTTACATAAATCGCCACACTATGGTCGTGGATCGTGCATACAGCTGGTAAAGATCCGTCTGTCTCCACGGTGTTACTTAACTAAATTACTACTTAACTTAAAAGAACTACGACTCACGAGCTTTCTAACGATTACATATACTGAAAGTGACCGACTTTAATACCGGAATTTCTAATTCTAACAATCTCCCTAATGGAGGTCACCTCAATTTACATCAAAATTACATTGAATACGATAGATATTACATTACAGCTGATCTTGCATTCTTGATGTAGTCCTTTGCTCATAAGTCGTAGTCATTGATTCTTCACATTGCATGTTTGGTTATTCCGTGGAGGTCTTTATCGATCCACGCGATGACGAGTTTGAGCCATCTTTGAGATCATCGCCATCAAAATCTCTCGAGACATCCATTGTGGTGTTGTGACTTTGGGACCGACATGCTCACATTCGGATCATGAATTTTCTCATCGAGTAATGGAAGCATTTGTTGAATCACGATATTGGCAAAGAACAAAGCGTGCTACGGGAGTGAAAATATCGAGTCATTGATGCACCAATCATGATTTCTTTGAGTTGAATGTGTTAAGTGAGCACGCGCTATGGATTGACCGCTTCATTCGATCACCGCAAACGCGCGACCGCATACAACAAGCTAGCAATGAAATCGCACGAAAGTGTCTTTGATCACTGCTGAATCGAGGTACACGCCCACTTGCCTCGCTGATCAAGACAAGTACCGCCGTGATCGTGTAGATTCCTAAGAATCTCCTTGACAGTGGTTTCGCGAATGTTTCAAATCGCTCTCAAACCGAACATCTCAAAGAAGACAACACGGAGTGAGTGAACCAAATAATATTAAGTCCACCGATTGATGAAAAGAGACGAAAACAATCGTGTTTCTATAGAAGTCGCTTTTGCAATACAACGGTTTTATTGAAAATCAATTATCAATCATAAAATACCTTTGGTTTGAAAATGAGTACACAATGATGCTAAAGAAAAGAGTTTATAAGCACAAAGACCGGTTTTCAAAGGTATCCGCTCAATCCCTAACTCGAACCAGTGTTTGATTCAAGAGATTGAATCGCCCATTGTTTCGTCAGCTTGTCACATGGTTGATCTATAAAATAGATCTCACATGCCACCTACCAGAGCTTGTTTGATGTTGGCTCCGTATGCTTTCCATCTTCATTGTGAATATGTAAACATATCACTGGGATGTTCCGCAATACCACAAGGATAATGCGTAGGACTAAGTTATAATCTCTCTTTCCACATTGTGTGAAACAGTAGAGTCTTCATTGAAAGTGTCCCAATGAGATTTATTGATGATCCGTGGCTCTAGACTCAATTTGTGCATATTTGATCCTATAACGGAGACTGGAGAGGGTCTCCTACTTCAATATCAACCATCTCAAGAGAAAGTCGATAGATAATGCCTGTTCCCGCGAGAATGAAAAAGTCCTTTAAGAGGAACTTGAGTGGTTTGGAAAGTTGAAGTGCGCAAGGCCACCGGGTCCATGACGCCTTGTCTTCAATACCGATGTTACCATCAAGAGCATATGAATTGAACCCGCTTCGCCTCTAAGGTTGAATAAATGGAGGCTATTTGTTTTCACCCTTTACATTCAATTTTTTTTTTTTTCAACCCTTCAAGCTTACCGAGACTTCCTAGCTAGAACCTTGTTGGTTTATTCCGAAGATTAGCTCGCCTTAGACCGCACTCTTCCCATATCTCATTTTTCTCCTTTATCATCATACCTAAGGACTTCTACACCAACTAGTGGATTGTCCTCGGTAGATCCCTCCTGCTCCGCGGATCATGGAACACATACCTAACCTTATCATCCTTATATCACCGCATATGAAGTAAAGTTGGTCGGTCTATTTGGTATTGTTCATCCGCCAATGGATCCAATTGAAAACTATTTGAAAATCAATTCGTATACTTTGATATATTATCAAAGCTTTTTGTACCGAATTGTTTTTGATATTTTTAGAACGAGAACTCCCCTCAACATGTGCATCAAGTATTGAAAATGTTTTGCACACTTTAGATGTGAGAAAGAATTAACTTTTTGATTACCATTTTCTAAAGATATCAACATCACTTCCCTCAATAGATCAAGTTGGTATAGCATTTCCGGAAGGACGAGGTTTCCATGAATTTTGCTCCCCTCAATATGTGCCTCGAGGTTTGAAAAGAGTTTTGCACATACTAGAGGAACCCGCACATTAGGATGAATGATCACGCTTAAATCAAAGGTTTAAGATAGATGCTCCCCTCAACATGTGCATTGAAAATTGAAATCGCTTGTCACACGCGGTATGACAATGATGATATATTCTTTTATAACCATTTACCGACATCGCTTTAACCAATTTAAATCACACATTCTCCTCGATCACAATTATCAAATCATTTGAGATTTGTGATCTCGATAGATTTAAATTGATTTTGAAAGCTTTTAAGGAGAATCGTGACTTGATTGTGAAAGTGTTTTAACCGACACGGATCGGATTTTTGAGACTTTAAACTCCATTTATAAAACATGCATGTATCTTTTGAAACAATTTAATGCCAAATAACTTTTTAATTTAATTGAAATTATTCTCCCCTCAATCAATGACGAGGTTGTTGATCGGTAGATAGAGATTTTGACAAATAAGTCCTCGATGATTATCAAAAATAGAGATTGAAGTTATTTTCAAAGCATTTAGTTTTCAAAGATAGAGTTTATAGAATCGTGAGTATAGGATTTGAAAACATGGTAAAACATGGCTCGTTTCTTTTCTTTAAAAGCGGGTTATTGCCCGAAAATGACAATAAACCATTTTCTTTCTCCCAAAATTTTTTTTTTTTTTTTTTTAAGAATTGAACAACATCTGAAGTCCCGTGTCATTCTTTGAATGACAAGACAAAGACCGTAGATATTATCGAATCGAGAAAAAGCAAGACAAAATGACAATATTTTTTTTTGAAGATTTTTCTGATTTTTCTTTATTTTATGGATTTTGAAAGTTTTATAATTTTCTATTTGATTTTTGAAAAATATTTACAAGAGATAGATGAAGAAAGACCTTTACCTCGCCTTCCTCTTCAAGACGTTGAGAGTTTCGTTGAAGGCTTTTCAACCCAAGTCGGAAGAATAAACTCAAAACGCTCTCTTGGAAGAGCTTCAGTGAAGATGTCCGCTAACCGATATTCGCACTACAAAATATAGTTCCACCACACCTTTTTCCACCTGCTCCCTCGATGAAATGATGTCGAATGTCGATATGCTTTGCTCTTGGAGTGTTGAACGTTGTTGCATGAGTAGAGCAATAGCACTTTTATTATCACAAGATGTAGGGATTTTGTTGAATTCAAAGCCATAGTCGACAATCAGATCTCATCCATAAGATTCGAGCACAACAAGATGACATGGCTATGTATTCAGCCTCTGTAGAGGAAATAGAAGTACCATTTGCTTCTTTGAAGACCACCATGCTTATCACCCAAAAACTCGGCAGCACCTCCGCACGTGATTGACGCAGTATCTTGACAACCCGCATGATCGGCATCTCGTGATAGGCCGCACGACATACCGGCAATATTCGGCACCATAGTCCCATATTGATGGTTCCTTGAGATACCGGAAGATCCCTGCTTAACCGCTCAATGTGCTTTTTAGTAGGTTTAGCTCGGTATCTAGACACATGCACATGTAGAATAAGATGTCTGTCTACTAGCGTAGATACATCGTGGGGATCCAATCATACTCCTATATTTCGCTTGGTCAATCATGATCCCCGAGATGTCCTCATCTAGTTTGGTTCGTCAATCATGGGTGTCATTGTGGTCACTTGAATCAACCAAATTTCTTTAAAATCTCTGATATTTAGATTGATTTATGAAAATGCTCCGGACTTTAAGGAAATTTGTCATCCCAAGAAAATGACATTTGTCCCATCATTGACATTTGAAACTTTGAACTCATTTCATTTGAAAACGATCACATTCCATCAATCGGGCCGAGGCAAAAATAATATCATCAACATAAATTTGAACATGAATCAAATGTTCACCGACTTCCCGGTGAATGTTGGTAGGATCAATCGCCTTTGATGAATCCCAATGATAGAAGAAACTTTGATGTTGTATCATACCATGCCCTCGAGCTGCTTTAAACCAGTAAAGAGCCTTCTTCAAACGATAAACGCTGAAGTAGGATGCCTTGATTCACAACCTTCAGTTGGTCGACGAGACGACTCTTTAAGATCTCCGCTTAGAAATGCCGCCTTACATCCATCCGATAAACCACCATGTTCTTGCTAGCAAGATTAGCTTAAAAGATTCGATGGCCTCGATTCGAGCAACTGAGCAAAAGATTCTTCAAAGTCTATACCTCCTCTCGACGATATCCTTTAGCAACTAATCGAGCCTTGTTCTTCAACACATCACCATGCTCATCAAGTTTTACTTTGAAGATCCATTTTAGAGCTATAATCATAGCACGCCTGGAGTGTACTAACTCCCATACATCAAGTCGATCAAACTCATGAATTTCATCTGTGCATAGCATTGAACCGCCTATCTTCATTCATAGCAGCTTAACATCTTTGTTCGATCTAGATAATACGGAGTGAAGAAGCACCATAAGGCATCGGTTCGCAGCCGCTCCCAGGTTGATACAGATCGAGGATTACCAATGATGTTGTCTAATGGATGATCGCGAGTCCATTTTCCGAGGTGTTCATGCGCATTTGTTGAGGAACCGAGGTAGCCGAGTCGATGTCCTCAAGAAGATGGTTCTCGATGATTGTGAGTAGCAAATATGTTTTCAAATGGAGCATCTTCAGAGTCGCAGTGATTAACTTCATCATCGATGCGTAAACATTTCCATGATGTACATTTGAAGAATGATGATTTGCTGATGAGATTAAGGATCGCTGAAGCAGAGTGCTTCTGACTTACGATATTGAAACCGATGGATTGACTTCATTCACTCGAATCGAGCAACCTCCTCTGTAGGATCAAGAACTCATTAGTAGTAGACTCATACAGCTCATCAAACATTGATCAAACAATTTTACATCATCTCTCAATGGAGGTACATATGGTGTTTCTGAGAGGAGTTTGGAACTAGGGATGAACCAATAGGATCAAGCATGAAGGTGCGGGTCCCGAGCTGGAGTGTCCAGAACCATTTGACCTGGTCACCATCAAACGAACGAATTGTTTCCATGATATTTCGGTTCTTTGTTGTAGATTCGGTATCCCTTTTTGTTTGGTGCATATCCCACAAATACTCCAATGTCGTACTTTAGCTCTAAGTTTACCCAAGTCTTCGACCTCATTATTGGATAGCACAAGGCACCAAACACAACGAAGGAAAGATAAATTAGGTTTCGCTGCATGACAAGTTCAGTATGGAGTTTTTCCATGAATGGTGTGAATCGTGAACGATTTTCAAGTGTAGCATGCAGTTGGCAATTGCTTCAAATTTCGTAGAAACATCGAACCTTTGAGTAGATCAAGATTGTTCTAGCAAATAGCCAACAAGAGTACGATTTCTTTCAACTACAACTGCTCGCTGAGGGGTTCGGAACACTTCTTTCGATGGTCGATTCCAACGCTTTCATAAAATTCACTAAGTTGTTTGTTGACAAACCCGCCCATTGTTCTGCTCGATGATTCGGCAGCTTTTGTTTAGTCTAACTGCATTGCTTGATGAGTTTGATGATGATATCGTGAGTTTCATCCTTTGTCTCAAGAACTTGACCTGTGAATCTAGAATAATCATCAACCACAACTAACACATATTTCTTTCCAAAGATATTCGCACCTCATGGTCCACATAAATCCATATGAATCATATGAAGAACTCTCGTGATGAGTTAGTAGGTTTGGGTTTATGGGCATACTTCTTGCTTTTTTCCCAATTGACATGTCGAACAAGATGATCCTTTCATACTTTAGTCTAGGTAGACCTACAACTAAGTCCTTCCGAAAGATCGCTGATGGTGCCAAGTTCAAGTGATTGAGACGACGATGCCATAACCATGACTTTGATTAAGAAGCCTTGATAATAAGCAGTATTGGTGAAGCTCTCATCATGTCATCGATAGAGATAGTGTAAAGGCTCGAGCCACGAGTTCCTTTCAATGCTTCTTTCCATTAAGATCTCTAACAAAGGTGTATGTTTTTCAAGGCTACTTTAGGTCGTAATCATGTAATTGACCAACAGAGAATGACATGACCTAAACCTTCCACATAATACACTCTAGATGACACTATCACCAACAACATAATCTCCATAACCCATAATAGACCGAAATGATCATTACCAAATCTATAAATTCCGATGAATTTGCTCACAAGTTCATGAGCGCTGATCGGTCTCCAAATATATAAGCAACAAACGAGTCCAGTACCACGTAATCCATTTCAACGATCCGCAGCTGAACACGCATAAGAATGGATAATCGATATTTGGGATCCCATGCAAGAATGGGTTCCATTTGGTTAGTAGCAACAGCTGACCACCACATCGAAATAGAAGCATTCATATCGTGATAATGAAGTAGTGGAATCATTGTGAATAGATGCAATACTAGTGTCTCAGATAGTCCTATTTACAGTGTGACCACTTCTTAAGAGAATAGTTCTACCAAGAGGCATCCATTTTCTAGCGGGCATTATCTCGATTAGTCTTATGACCAATGTGTATCCAATAAGAGCCTATTCATTCGAATGTTCTTCCGTGGGTTTCCATTGTTTTCTAACTCTCTTCGCTTGCTTTTTAGCCTTTTAGCATGAATTTTAGCATTAACAACATTAATCGGACAATTAACATCATTAGCGTAATATTAACATCACATTCATGATTAGAAATGTAATTCAAGCAATCATCGCGACAAGGTTTGCAAATAGTATCGTAATTCAATTACTCACAAGACGCCTATGGCTAATACTAGAATCAACACGATTCGCTTTATTCAATTCAAACTTAAGGTTCCTAGATTGTTCTTCTACTCTTCCGCACATTCTTAGCTTGAGAGGTCCTATCATTCCTTGTATTGTCTTGAGACTTTGACCGCCCTTTAATATCGATCGACTCCCCGCAGGGAATGGGAACATTAGTTTGTTTTACTACTCTTTGCACCACCGCTTAGATGCGTCGATTCAACTACTGGCAGTGCACTAAGGTTCACTTTCTTAACATTAGAGGTACCGAGATTAGTACCCTGAAGGCACATTCGAGTTCACTTTCCTAGTACGATGCATCTAAAATCAACTACTCACCGTGCACTACCTCACATTCAAACCATTGGGAATCGAGTGCATGTCATGTTTGGCCTTAGGCATCGAGCATGGAATCGCGGGTTAACCTCTCACCAGGCCGATTCCCTAACAAATAATCCAATGCCTTTGTTAAGTTTAAAGCTTGACCCAAAGGGATAATACCCAAACCCGGCGGTTTAAATTAGGTTTCTTCCGAAAAGTTGATGGAGTTTTCCAAATTTAAATTGGCCGAACGGAACCATTTTGCTGCAGAAATGCCGCCACACCATTCCGAAAACCAACCTTTCCAAAGATTCCAAGATTGTTCCTGCAGCCCAACAAAAGATTCCTTCAAACTAACCCCTCCCTGGGGTTCCTTTGGAACAATGATTGGTTCTTCCAACCCGCTCAAAATTTTACTTTAAGTTCCTTTTGACAAACCCGCCCACTGGAGATTGACAACTTTTTTAAGTCTAAACCTCATTGTTTATTGGCGATGATGAACCGATTTCATTCTGCCTTTAACTTCCTTTGGTTGATCTAGAATAATCATAAAACAACCAAACATTTCTTTCCAAAGCCTCCCCCTTTGGTACAAAATTCCAATATGGTTTCTAATGGAAGAACCGTCCATTTTGAGGTTTTGGGTTTTTGGGAACCTTGCTTTTCTCCCAAAACTGGCATTTCAACAAAATGTTTTCAAATACTTTTTCTAGGGTTCCAAGACCTAAACTTTCCTGTTCCTTTCGAAAGATTTGTTGAGAGTTCAAGGACGACGGCGACAAAAACCATGGATTTTATTACAAGGCCCTTTGTATCGCCCATTGGGAAGCTACATTCCATCAAAATTGTAAACTCACCATTTCTTTCCAACGGTTTTTAAATTAAGGATCCAATGGAGAGAAGTCGGGTCTTTAGGTCCAAACCATTTGACCCAACAAAGAACAATTGCCCAAACCCTCCCTTTTTAATTCACCCTTTGGGGCATATCCCAACAAATCTCCAATTCCCTTTAACCTTGTTTACCCAAATCCCTCATTATTTGATGCAAGGCACCAAACCCAACAAGGGAAAATTAGGTTTCCAGGAAAGTTCAGGAATTTTCCATTTTGGAACGTGAACCTTGCAGACAAGAATGGAAAATCGTTTGAAACCCATTGAACCTCGGGTTCCAAATTTGGTTTAGCAAATTTAACCCAAAGAACGAAGGCTCTTTAACTAATGCTGAGGGTTGTGGAAATTCTTTAGGGAATTAAGTTTCAAAACATAAGTTGTTTTCAAACCAGCCCCATTTCGCCATGACCACCTTTTGTTTACCAAACCTCCATTTTATGGGGAATTATCCGATTTATCCTTTGCCAAAACGGTGAATCCACAAACCTAACCAATTTCTTTCCCAAAGTTTCCATTGGTTTCCTAAACCTTTCGGCTTTTGGTTTAGTTTTTTAGCATAATTTTGCTTTTCCCAATTGGACAATTAAACAAAGGTAATTTTCATACTTTAGTTAGGAAACAATAATCCTTTCCAAAATCGCAAGGTTTCAAAAGGATTAGACCACATCCATAAAGCCTTTGGCCTTTATAAATAACAGGTGGCTTTATTCAATTAAAAGGTTTAGATTGTTCTTTCAACCTTCTTTCCAAAGCCACAAATTTTAGTTTTAAGGCCTATTCATTCCTTCAGATTGCCCGAAATTTGACCGCCCCTTTAATCACCGAACATTTCCCAAACAACATTAATTTTTTAACCCTTTGCAACCAAATGTTATTACCAAATCTAACCTTCCGGTTTGCCCAAGGTTTCCCACCTTTCCAAATTAAGGAACAAAGATTAGTACCCTTCCCATTTGAACTTTCCCAGTTTGAACCGATAAAATAATAATCAATTTGGGATCCCCAATTCAAAATTGGGTTCCAGGTTGTCAATGCTGGCCCCCACATCGGGAAAGCATGGAAAAAGGGTTATTTTCAACCAATTCTTTTCAGCAGGACCATTTAAGAGAATGTTCTAAAGAGGATTCCAAATTTTCATGGGTTTCTCTTAGCTTATCCTTTAACCAATTAAGAGTATTCGCCAACCCCGGTTTAAATTGTTTTCTAAATTTTGTTTTCCTTTAGGGTTTACATAATTTTAGGATTAAACAATTTAACCGGAAATTAACCTTAGGGTAAAAACATCAATTCATTGGATTTTAATTCAACCTTCAGACAATTTTGCAAATTAGTTCGTTTTTTTACAAGGCCTTTAATTGAATTCAAACAACCATTAATTAAACTTAACCTTTTTCTTTTCTTTCCAGGAACCCTTTCCTTGAAAGGCCCATTTCCTTGGTTTTTGAAGATTTGAAACCGCCCCAAATCCGAATTCCAAAGGGAAGGGCATTGGACCCGCACCACCCGCTTGATTTTTAATCGGATTTAATTTTAACTTTGAACCGGTTAAACCCAAGGGCAATTTGGTTCATTTCCGCTTGTTAAATTTAAAAACCGGACATCCTTAAACCTTGGGAAATTCGAGTTTGCATTTTTCCTTCAGAATGGTCGGGTTAATTTTAAGTTTTGGGATTAAAATATCAAACTTCTAAGTTTTGAAAATGTTTAACAATTGCATGCATGCCCAATTTTTCATTTAAGGTTTTAAGTTTCCTTTTCAACAACCACGGGAAGAACCTTTGAAAATAGTTTGAAGGCAATTTGGTTAATAGGGGCTTGCCGAAAAGGAATTCTGAGGAACCTTAAGGAAAAATTCCCTTCAATGGTTCAGGTTTTTCCCTTTAATCTTCATTTAATTTTTTTGCTAATTACTTTTTGAGGTCAATTGTTCCCTCCATTAAATACAATTTTCTTTTCCTTGAAATTTCCCCGTGCATTTAAAAGGTTTAAAGCGGAGACCGCTAAAAAATTTTTCATTTGTTCCAAACCCTTTTTCCTTTAATTTCCAATCGTGAATCCTTTTCTGTACCTTGTTAAAAACAAATAACCGGAATGAGCCGAAACCGAATTTGGGCATTTTCTTTGGAAAAGGAGATTTCCAAACCCAGTTTTAGAAATTTTCCAAGTTGGAAGGATTTTTCCCCCTTTTCCCTTAAATTATTTTTCAAGTTGACCGGAGTTTCAACAAAGTTCCGAAAGGTTAAAACTTGGTTTAAAGAATCCGGCCCTTCAAATAAATTTCACTGATGGGTTTTTCCTTCCCTTATTTTGGGGGCCATTCCTAATTTTTTTGTTCAAATTCCTTTTCCACCTTAATTCCGTTTCTATCCCTTTTTGCCTCAAAGGCAAAAGGTTTGCCAAGGGCTTGAACCTCCAAATTAACACCTTTATTTGGCAAATTTCTCCTTTTGAATTACCTTTTCGAATTTTTCTCAACGGGATTGCTAATTGGCTTTATCGCTAAGGAACCGATGTTTGGTTAGGAGGTTCAAGGTTTTCCTTTTCCAATTAAGGTTTGTTTTCCAAATTTTCCGCCGCATCTCCTTTCCAAGCCTTGTTTTCAAAAAATTCTTGTTTAAGAACCACCCTTTTCGAAGTTTTTTTCTTCCTTTGCTTTGGGAAAGTTTTTTTCAAAATTTTTGTTTCAATTTCTTTCTTTAAAATCAACCCTAATTTCCGCCATTGTGGGAGAGAATTCATGTTTTGACTAATGAGAAGAGCAAGTTGATTAATGATGTTACCCATGTGTGCATCGACATCGACTGTTTGAGCCGAGATGGGGATGAGTTTGTGATTACCATTACCCAAGGGTATGACTTGTGATGCTTTGGTTGTGATTCCAATGTTTGAGTAGAAAATTTGTTGAGTCATTAGGCGAACTTGTCTCACCTGGTTGGTCTTGAGCGATTGAGAATCAACTTTTCAAACATAGCATGTCTCTCATTACGAGGAGGAAGGCATAGAGTTGCTCATAGTTTGTATGCTTGATCCTTTAGTGAGTTTCTGAGATGTAACAAACTTGTGCCATTCGGGATTCATGTTGTTCACAAACTTTGAGTTCAAGCGAATGTTAGGCATAGTCATCTTGATGTTCCTCATGTCATTCACTCAACTTATGAAATCTCACATAGTACTCATGAAGCGCTCTCATCTGGTTTCATCTTGAAGTGCTCGAATTCATCGTAAAGTTGGGATTCACATCTTCCATAGTTAATTACGAACCGAGAGAAGCATCTTAACGTTATCCCAAGCGACCTTTGCATCGGTGTTATGATTGATCGACTTGTAGATGTCTTTAGGAAGACCTTGAAGAACAATGTTTGAAGCCACGATATCGCATCGAATCTCTTTTTCTCCTCATTATCAAGCTCATTGTACATCTTAGAGTACGTCCATTAGTGAGCGGGGTACCATCTTCATTAGTATCAAGTATGTCTCTAGTCGTTTCAACCCGATATGGTCCTTCATCAATGGATTTGAGAATGTTTACACCATTTTCCTTCCAAGGCAATACAATCGATTCGTTGAGCCCAAGAATCGTAGTCGATTCTGTCAAGCATTGGTGGGCGAGTATCGAGGCATTTGCTTGAACATCCTCGACAGCAGTGGAAATGACGGTGGGAGCGGTGGGAATGTTGGTAGACATGTTATGAGTTATCACGGTTTTATAACTCTATGATTAAGCGGAAATAGATTCTTTCACGGTTTTACTAAATCAGAGAAAGCGTAAACAATCACTCAAGTTGCTAGATGATAGCGTCTAACTCGCTGCCAAATAATGCACTAAGTCGCTGAAATTGGTGCACTAAGTCGTAACCCTTAATTAGCTGCGTCTAAGTCAGCTGGAGTCCCAGTGCCAGCAGGAAAAGCAAGTCGCTAAGTGAGTAACTCGCTCTGGACTAAGTCGCTAGCCAAATTTGTGCGATGATTAGCTACAGAGTAAGCTAGATATGCAGAGTCGCTAAAGCAACTCGCTTCTGGACTAAGTCGCTACCACAAGTCGCTAACCGTAGTGGAGTTCCACTACTTGTGCTTTAACTCGCTGGCTCTAACTCGCTAGCTTTTATAACGATGAAGTCGCTACGAAACAATGAAGTAAGTCGCTACCAAGAAAACAAGTCAGGAGCTAATTCGCTGGCTTGAAAAACCAAATAACCTTCCTTTTCAGTCAAAAACAACCCAACCAAGATGATTCAAACTACCAAATGAAAACCTAAACACTTTTGATGATTCTAAACATAAAAGTACCAACAAAATTCAAACTTTAACACAAGAAATCAACCAAATGATGCAAAAACCACTAAACTTTTCAAACTCAAAACCACCTAAAACCACTATAAATCCAAAGATGTGCAAGATATGATCTAACCATGGCTCTTGATACCAATTGTAAGATATAACTTTTCACATACACATCAAACCATAACACAAGGTGGCGAATAAGATGGAATTCTAGAGAGAAAGTTAGAGGTTTAGGGAACTTAGTGAGAGAAAGTGAAAGATATTATTATGAGCTCAACTCTACCTTGGGAGGTAGAGGTATTTATAGTCTTACATAAATCGCCACACTAATTTGTGGATCGGGGCATACTGGTGGGTAAAGACCCGTCCGTCCTCACGGTGTTACTTAACTAAATTACTACTTAACTTAAAGAACTACGACTACGAGCTTTTAACGATTACATATACTTGAGGTGGCCGACTCTTTGTCTGAGAATTTCTAATTCCTAACAAACTTTCTCTCTAAAAACTCTTGTGCGCCTAAGTTTGATTATGTTATGATGTGTATGTGAAATCAATATCTTACAATTGGTATCGAGAGCCATGGTTAGATCATATAAATGCACATCTTTGGATTTCTAGTGGTTTTAGGTGTTTTTGAGTTTGAAAAAGTTTAGTGGTTTGTGCATCATTTGGTTGATTTCTTGTGTTAAAGCTTGGATTTTGTTAGTACTTTTATGTTTAGAATCATCACAAGTGTTTAGGTTTTCATTTGGTAAGCTTGAATCATCTTGGTTGGGTTGTTTTGAATTGAAAAAGTGATGTTTATGTGGTTTTCTTGCTAGCGACTTGATCTCTGATCTCTTTCTTCGTGGCGACTTGCTTCACAATTTTGTAGCGAGTTACGATTTTGAGCTAGCGACTTAGACCTAGCGATTAGCGATGCAGTAGTGGACTCTCACTACGGGTGCGACAGTGGTAGTGACTTGATGCATGTGAGCGGTGCTCTTTTAGCGACTTGAATCTTCGCGACTTGAGTAGCAGTTCTTGCCAAAATTTGCTAGCGACTTGAGGCTTAGCGGTTACTATAGCGACTTGCATTTGTCTAGCGACTTGGGACTTTAGCGACTTGGGGTGTGTGAATTAAATGTTAGCGACTTGGTGCATTATCTTCTAGCGACTTGGGTGATTGTTCACGGTTTTCTCTTGATTTAGTAAAATCCCGTGAAAGAATCTATTTCCGGTTTAATCATAGAACTATAAAATCCCGTATAATCATTAACATGTCTACCAGCGCTCTACTATCATATCATTTGTTGCGAGAGGATGTTCAGGCTATTGGATCGACACTCGTCCACCCATGCTTGTGAGCCGACTATGACTCTTGGGCTCAACGAATCCAGTTGTCTTGTCTTGGAAAGGAAAATGGTGTCAACATTCTCAAATCCATTGATGAAGGACCATATCGAGTTGAGATGACTAGAGATGTACTTGATCTTTCTTTGAAGATGGAACTACGATTTCTGGAATGGACGGACCAAAGATGTATGATGAGCTTGATGATAAGGAGAAAAGAGATTCGATCTCGATATCGGGCTTAACATTGTTCTTCAAGGTCTTCTAAAGACATCTACAGGTGATCAATCACAACACAAGCAAAGCGGTATGGGATAATGTCAAGATGCTTCTCTCGGGTTCGAATTAACTATGGAAGCAGAGAGAATCACAACTCTATGGCAATTTGAACACTTCAAGATGAAACGGATGAGAGTGTCTATGAGTACTATGTGAGATTTCATAAGTTGGTGAATGACATGAGAACATTAGAATGACTATGCCTAACATTCGGTGAACTCAAAATTTGTGAACAACATGAATCGAATGGCACAAGTTTGTCACCTGTGAAGCTCACTAAAGGATTGAAGAATACAAACTATGAGCAACTCTATGCCTTCCTCCTTCGAATGAGAGACATGCTATGTTTGAAAATTTGGTTCTTAATCGGTTCAAAACCAACGAGGAGAGACAAGCTAGATCTAATGACTCAGCTGCCTTCTACTCAAACATCATAATCACAACCAAAGCCTCACAAGTCATACCCATAGGAAATGGTAATCACAAACTAATTCACGATCCTATGTTCAAACAAGGTGATCTTGATGCTGCGTGGGTAACTTTATTAATCAACTAGCTCTTACGATTAGTCGAAACATGAATTCTCTCCCCAAACCAATAACAACCTCGAGCGACATCTAACCGCACAATCAAGCTCTTGTTAAAGATGGGAGGATCGTGGTGCAACCCGATTCAGGAAAACAGTATGATCGGGGAAGAGGTGGAGGCGGTAGAGGTTATGTTGGTTATCGAGAATCGAGGAAGGAATGGTAATCAAGGTCAAGCTAAGCCGATCAAATGTTATAACTTGTGGTGGTGAGGACACATTGCAAGGGCTGCACATCTCAGCGTCAACGAATGTTGATTACCGAAGATAAGATCTGCTTGTGCAAGCTCGGGATAATGGTCTTGCTTTGGATGAAGAGGAATTGTTGTTTCTAGGCGAGGCAATGCCAAGACCTATGATGCGATGTGGATGAGCGACCTATTCGAGGAGATAGGTCACAATCATCGAATGCCTTTCAAGTCGTGATTGTGATGCATACGACTACGATGTGTATGATGGACCTCTGCTGCAATCTTTATGGCTAGCATCTCTCCAATGGTTTCTCTAAGGTCTCTCTTCACCACAGGTGGGCCTTCCAAGACAAACTCATCTCGGAGGTACTAAAACTATCACGATGATCTTGATGTGCAAAGATGCATGACAAAGTACTATCAATGAACTATTGAATCAAATATTGAAAATATGGGTAATATCAATGTTGTCCCATATGATCAATATGTGAAACAAATTGAAAGTGAAGTTGTACCAAATGATGCATCTCACGGTCAACAATGACTATATTTTGGATGAATACGCTTTTGTGCTCACGATGAGTCGTAAAATGCGAACTAAATGCCTATAAAGAACGTGTTGCTATTTATGAACAACGTGCAAAATTTGAGTTGACCACTCGTGAGCGGGAAATGGATGACCAAGTGCGTACAATCATTAGAAAAGTAATTTTGAGAAGAAGTATTAAAACAAGAGTTAAATTCCTTGCAAGAAAAGCTTTCTAAAGCGCTAGCGAAACAAGAACTTCAAGAAAATGTGAAAATGCTTAGCAAGAATTTAATGCAAAGGAATCAAAACTCTTGAAAGATTTTTCTAATCTGAAAACTTTGAAAACAAACTTGAAAACAAGTTGTACATACAAGGAACACCATTGATTGCTCACATGATCACTAAGCATAGGGTCTTAAGCGATAAGCATAGCATTCCCCTGTTGAGGAACCAAATCCGAGAGGTCATTAAAAGGGCTAGAAATGCTCATAAGGTTCTTTATGATGGCAATGAAATCCTTAAACCCAGGCGAAACCTAGTTGCGTTGAGTGCACTGGGAGAAGATAAGAAATCGAGATGAAGTCACTAGGAAAAGATGAACAAGAAATTAGATGATCCTAAATGTAGAGAGAAAATAAAGATCACACCCCATGATTACAAGAAGGCTGGTTCCTTGAACATGTTTAAGCCTCGGACATTGTTGACTCAGAACAAGTTTTACGAAAATGGATTTAGATAAGAAAATTTGAAAGTATTGTTGAAACAAACCCTCCCACTGGAAAATGACTAGGCGTGTGTATCCTCCTAATACACCAATGCATCTTGTTCTAGAACAATTGCCACCAAAAGCAAGACCTTAATTAGCCAATATGTTATATTTCAACTATTTGTTGATTTTGAAAACTTACGAAAGGATCACCAGTTGGTATAACGGAAGGAGAAAGGGGTTTGAGCAAATGAAAGAATGTTATTTAACTCGAGGTCATGCTTTCTTTAAACTTCTAAAGATCACTTTTAGAGTCTTAAAAGGGATAGAGCGATATTAAGGGGAATGGAAAAGGAATTTGATGCAATGATAGTTGAAGTTAGTGACTATGACGAGCACTAAAATATAATGAGATTGAGAGGAAGAACTTGCATACACTAAATGAGAACTGATTTACGAATGTATTGCTCAGATGTGTTTTTCATCGCTACAAATTGTTCCATTAATGCTTCCAAATTTCATGAATTATCGGTTGCCACGAAAGTCTCCCATGATCGTGTCATTGAGCTTGAAAAACTAATTACGAACTAAGCGAGAAAATTGAAATGGATGATCGCGACAATTTGGTTAAACATTTTTCTAAACTAGAAGTTGAGCATTTTAATTTACAACTAAAATATCAACATCTTAAAGAAAATGTCAAACTTCAAATATCAAGACATCCTCGGATGCTCCAGAGTTTGATGCGATTTTCAAATTAACAAGCGTGATGAACGATTCAAGCTCGATGCAACACGATCGTAAAGTTGAAAGCCCAAATCTCGATTAAAGATTCAAACGAACAATATGACGGGCTCCCAAATGCCTCCTCCTTTAGATTCTCGGATTCTCAAGCGTTTCATCTTCAAAACCTAGTAAATGCATTACAAAGGAAAGCGAAAGTTTTCTAGAAGAAAATGAAAGGTTAGCGTCATTTCAATGAGTTATTTGAATCAATAAAGGTCACTCGTAACAAAATAACGAACAAATAGCTTCGTTGCAAAAGGAAATTGAGAATCGAAGAGTCGGGTAAAAGGAAAATGCCAATGACCAATGGGGAGAATGGTGTATCAAAGGTTCACTCTTGTGATAAATATGCTTTGTCGTGAAATATGTCCTCCTCGTCTCGGGAACAACAAACTTGTTTGTTCAAACATACTTCTCATCCCTTAAGGATTGCCTAGAATGTCTGCGTGAGATTGTTGAAGAGGATAAGTTAGAAACCTCATGATAATGCAATTGGACATGCATGCCTATATGCCAAACGATCTCAAGAAATCCTAGAATGCTTGATCACAATATGCCCAAAGTCCTTGGGTGAGAGAGTTAATCCTTTGATTCCATGTTCGATGCCTGTTGCCAAGTATGATATTCATTCGATGCCCAATGTCTTGAATGTGAACCTTAGTGTGCCTTTAAGTAGTTGATTTTGGATCTGTCGATGCTATGAAAGAGAACTCAGTGTGCCTTCTAGAGTACAAATCGGCACTTCTAGTTTTAAGAAAGTGAACCTTAGTGTGCATGCATGTAGTTCGGATCCCGGCACATCTAAGCGGTGATGCAAGTTGTAAAACCACTAATGTTCCCATTCCTCTGGAGTAATCGGTGACATTAAAGGAGCGGTCAAAGTCTCAAGACAATACAAGGAATGATAGGACCTCCAAGCTAAGAATGTGCTTTGGAAAAGAGTGAAGAACAATCTAGGAACTTTAAGCTTGATCGAATAAAGCGAATCGTGTTGATTCTAGTATTAGCCATAGGCGCTTCGTAATTAATTCGAATCATGAATGTGGTGTTAATGTTTTGCCTAATGATGATAATTGTCTAGTTAATGTTGCTAATATTCATGCTAAAAAGGCAAAAAGGCAAAAGCGAAAGAAAGTTAGAAAGCGGTGAAAACCAGCGGGAAGAACATTTAGTAAGATAGGCTATTATTGGATACCTTTTGGTCATAAGGATAATCAGACAATGCCCACTAGAAAATGGATGCATCTTGGTAGAACTATTCCCTTAAGAAGTGAGCACCTTTGTGAACATGGCTATCTGGACACTAATCGCATCTATTCACAATGATTCCGAGTGCCTTAATTTCGATATGAATGATCCTTTTACGATGTGGGTGTTCCAACCATTGTTACTAACCAAATGGAACCCATTCTTGCATGGGGATCCCAATTATCGATTATCCATTCTTGTATGTGTTCAAGCTGCAGATTGTTCAAATCGTTACGTGGTACTGGACTCATTTGTTCAAGCATATATTTGGAGGCAGGTGGCGACTCATGAACTTAGTGAGCAAATTCATCGGGATCATTAGATTTGGTAATGATCATTTCGGTGCAATCATGGGTTATGGAGATTACGTTGTTGGTGATAGTGTCATCTCAGAGTATACTATGTGGAAGGTGCGGGTCATAACATTCTCTGTTGGTCAATGCGTGATTACGATCTAAGTAGCCGAGAAAACATACACCTTTGTTAGAGAACTTAATGGTGAGGCTGGTAAAAGGAACTCGTGGCTCAAATCTTTACACCATCTCTATCGATGACATGATGAGGTCTTCTCAATCGCTTGTTATCAAGGCTTCAAAACAAAGTCATGGTTATGGCATCGTCGTCTCAATCACTTGAACCGGCACCATCAATGATCTTTCGAGAAAGGACTTAGTTGTGGGTTTACCTAGACTAAAGTATGAAAAGGATCATCTTTGTTCAAGATGCCAATTGGGTAAAAGCAAAAGTATGCCCATGAAACCCAAACCTACAAACTTAATTACGAGAGTTCTTCATACCCTTCGTATGGTTGTGTGGACCAATGAGAGTGCGAACATCTTTGGTAAGAAATATGTGTTGGTTGTGGTTGATGATTACTCTAGATTCACAGGTCAAGTTCTTAGGACAAAGGATGAAACTCGATATCATCATCAAAATCATCAAACATTTGCGAGTTCGACTTAACAAAGCAATCGAATTATCCAGAGCAGGACAATGGAACCGAGTTTGTTAACAAACAACTTAGTGACTTTATGAAAGCATTGGAATCGACCATCAAAAAGAAGTGTTCACGAACTCCTCAAGCGAGCGGTGTAGTTGAAAGGCGAAATCGAACCCTTGTGGGCCGCTAGAACAATGCCGATTTACTCAAAGGTTCCAATGTTTCTACGGGGTGAAGCTATTTCCACCGCATGCTACACACAAAATGGTTCCACCGATTCACCTTTGTTCATGGAAAGACACCATATGAACTTGTCCACAACAGAAAACCTAATCTCTCTTTCCTTCGTGTGTTTGGAGCATTGTGTTATCCAACTAATGAAGGACAAGACTTAGGCAAACTTAGAGATAAAGCGGACATTGGGTATTTGTGGGGTATGCACCAAACAAAAAAGTGCGAATCTACAACAAAAGAACCGAAATATCATGGAAACAATTCACGTTACGTTTGATGGTGACCGGTCAAATGGCTCTGGACAATTGATTACGGACCCGCACTTCAAAACAGTCCCATTGGTTCATCCTTGTTCCAAACTCTTCTCAAGAAACTCCATATGTACCTCCATCGAAGATGATTTAAAGAATTGTTTGATCCTATGTTTGATGAACTTTATGATCCAAGTACTAATGAGGTGTCGATTCCTACAACAGAGGTCGCTCATATTCACGTGAATGAAGGCAATCCTCGGTCTCAATATCGTTAAGTCGAGAAGCTGCTTGGCGATCCTTGATCTCATCAACAAATCATCATTCTTCAAATGTACATCATGGAAATGTTTACGCATCAATGATGAAGTTAATCCCTGCTACTCCGAAGATGCTCCATTTGAAAACATATTTGCTCTTGAATCTTCATCGAACCATCTTCTTGAGACATTGACTCTGTTTGCTTGGTTCCTCAACTCTCGCCACATGAACACCTTAGAAAATGGACTCACGATCATTAAGGCTGGCAATTTTGACACGAAACACTGTTAACACGACCGCGACACGACTGGTCTTAACGGGTTCGTGTTTGACCTAACGAGGTTTTAGTCTTAACAGTAAATCGACTGTTAAGACACATTAACATAACGGTCTTAAGTCGAGACTAATAAGACTGTTAGGACTCGTTAAAATTAAAATATATATATATAAGCCTTATCCACCTCCCATTTTTAACATTTCTTTCTCTCTCTACAAAACACACACACACCAAACTCTCCTAGTCTCCTCTCTCTAAATTTCCGGCGACCCAAGTTTCCGGCCAAATTCCGACGACCTCAAATACTTACACCACCTATCTCAAATGATAGATCGGTGTCTTGTGATCACGTTTATGCATGATAATCACGTTCAAACATCCACACGCGCTCCAAATCTAATTTTTAGATTTCGGATATTAGGGTTTTTGAATAAAAACGTGTTTGATGATTCAAGGTGAAACCCAAAGACATGTATATTCCATTCACGCATCATTTACGATTTTCTTTTTGTTTTACCGAATATATATCAAGGTAAATGGTTTCAGTTCTAAGTGAAAATGGTGATACTTGAAAATGTGACAATGCTTAGAAAAGTGACACCTTTGTACCATTGGTCTATCGTCTATCACATATCGACAAAGTATGTTTGATCATGGTTAGTATAACCTCCATTTGGTCAATAAAGTTCTGCCATAAAGTGGTTGCAAGTAAAACAAAAAAATTGGGAAGGTGGGGTTATATATATTGTATTTGTAAAAGTTGAGAAGAGGACGAGAGCCGAGGTGCAGATGCAGATGCACATGGAAACTGTTTATTTTCGTGTTAAAGTGTTAACAGGTTCTTAACAGGTCTTTAACAGGTTAACCTGTTTATTTTCGTGTCGTGTTCGTGTTTGAGAAAAATGACACGATAAGCTAACAGGTCGTGTTCGTGTTTGACCTTAACGAGTTCGTGTCTTAACGAGGTTCGTGTCTTAACAGTTCGTGTGACTGTTATGCCTGACTCTAACGATCATCCACTAGATAACATCATTGGAAATCCTCTCGTCTGTTTCAACCAGGAAACAACTTGCAACCGATGCCTTATGGTACTTCTTCAACTCCGTACTATCTAGATCGAACCAAAAGATGTTAAAAGCGTCATGAATGAAGGCATTTGGTTCAATGCTATGCAAGATGAAATTCATGAGTTTGATCGACTTGATGTATGGGAGTTAGTACCGCTCGAGAATGTGCCATGATTATTGCTCTAAAATGGATCTTCAAAGTGAAACTAGATGAGCATGGTGATGTATTGAAGAACAAGGCTCGATTAGTTGCTAAAGGATACCGTCAAGAGGAGGGTATTGACTTTGAAGAATCTTTTGCACCGATTGCTCGAATCGAGGCAATCGAGAATCTTTCGGCTAATCTTGCTAGTAAGAACATGGTATCTATCGGATGGATGTGAAGGCGGCATTTCGAAGCGAGACCTTAAAAAGTCTCGTCGACCAACTGAAGGATTTGTAAATCAAGAGCATCCTACTCATGTTTATCGTTTGAAGAAGGCCCTTTACGATTTAAAGCAAGCTCCAAGGGCATGGTATGATACAACTGTCAAAGTTTCTTCTATCTACCGGATTTAGCAAAGGAGCAGTTGATCTACATTGTTCACTGTGAAGTCGTGCAAACATTTAATTCATGTTCAAATTTATGTTGATGATATTATTTTCGCCTCGAGCAGACCCAATGGAATGTGATCGTTTTTCTAATGAAATGAGTTCAAAATTTCAAATGTCAATGATGGGACAAATGTCATTTTCTTGGGATTACAAATTTCACAAAGTCCAGGAGGCATTTTCATAAATCAATCTAAATATGCAACATAAATCTTAAAGAAATTTGGATTTGATTCAAGTGACCTGTTGACACCCCATGATTGATCGAACCAAACTAGATGAGGACCACTCGGGGATCATGATTGACCAAGCGAAATATCGTAGTATGATTGGATCCACGATGTACCTCATTGCTAATAGAACCAGTATATCTTGTTATTTGTTTGCATGTGTGCTAGATACCGAGCTAAGCCTACTAAAAGCACCTTGAAGCGGTTAAACGGGTCTTCGGTATCTCAAAGAACCATCAATATGGGTCTTTGCACCAAGGACACCGGTATGTCACTAACGACCTATCAGAGATGTTGATCATGCGGTGTCAAGATACTCGTCGAAGTACATGCAGGAGGTGCTCGGTTTTTGGGTGATAAGCTTGTGAGTGGTCTTCAAAGAAGCAAATGAGTACTTCTATTTCCTCACTGAGAGGCTGAATACATAGCCATGTCATCTGTTGTGCTCAAATCTTATGGATGAGATCTCAATTATCGACTATGGCTTTGAATTCAACAAAATCACTCTGTCTTGTGATAATAAAGTGCTATTGCTCTCTCATGCAACAATGTTCAACACTCAAGAGCAAAGCATATCGACATTCGACATCATTTCATCGTGGAACAAGTGGGAAAAGGTGTAGTGGAACTCTATTTTGTGAGGACCGAATACCGTTAGCGTAAATCTTCACCAAGCTCTTCCAGAGAACGCTTTGAGTTTATTCTTCCACGTTGGGCATAAAAGCCTTCAACCGAAACACTCAAACGTCTTCGTGGAGGAAGGCGAGGAGTAAAGGTCTATCTTCATCTATCTCTCAGATATATCTATTCGAAAATCAAATAGAAAAATATAAAACTTTCATAAAAAAAAAAAAAAAAAAAAAAAAAAAAAAATTCAAAATTCAAAAATCTTCAAAAATATTGTCATTTTGTCTTGTTTCTCTCGATTTGATAATATCTACGGTCTTGATGTTGTCATTCAAAGAATGACACGGGTCTTTAGATGTTGTTCGAATTTAAAAAAAAAAAATCAAAAAAAAATATTTTGGGAGAAAGAGAATAAATGGTTTATTGTCATTTCGAGCAAGAACCGCTTTTCAAACAAAGAACATAGCCATGCTTTACCATGTTTTCAAACTCCATGCTCGATTCTATAAACATTTATCGCCGAAAACTAGCGCTTTGAAAAATAACTGGGTCTCTATTTTTGATAATCATCGGGACTTATTTGTCAAAATCTCTATCTCAATCAACAACCTATGTCATTGATTGAGGGGAGAATGATTTCAATTAAATTAAAAAGTTATTTGGCATTAAATTGTTTTCAAAAGATGTACATGCATGTTTTATCTATGGAGTTTTTAAAGTCTAAAAATCCGATCCTTATCGGTTAAAACGCTTTCTTAATCAAGTCACAATTCCCTTAAAATCTTTCAAAATCAATTTAAATCAATAAGAGATCACAAATCTCAAATGATTTGATAATTGTGATCTGGGAGAATGTGTGATTTAAATTGGATTTAAACCGATAATTAGGTATATGGTTTTATAAGGATGTACATGCTATCCTTCCCACATGTGACAAACGATTTCAAATTTTCCATGCACATGTTGAGGGGGAGCATCTATCTTAAACCTATGATTTGAAACGTGATCATTTATCTCATCAGGGTTCCTCTAATATGTGCAAAACTCTTTTCAAACCTCGAGGCACATATTGAGGGAGCAAACTTATGGAAACCTCATCCTTCCCTAAATGCTTTATCTACTTGATTTGATCAAGGAAGTGATGGTGATATCTTTTAGAAAATGGTAATCAAAGAAGTTAATTCTTTCTCTTGCCTCCGTGTGCAAAACATTTTCAAATACTTGATGCACATGTTGAGGGGGAGTTCTCGTTCTAAAATATCAAAACAATTCAGTACAAAATGCTTTGATAATATATCACAAGTATCCGAATTGATTTTCAAATGGTTTTCAATTGGATCCAATGGCGGATGAACAATACCAAATAGACCCACCAACTTTACTTTATGTACGGTGATATAAGGATGATAAGGTTAGGTATTGGTTCCCATGATCCGCCGTAAGGAGGGATCTACCAGGACAACCCACTAGTTAGTGTAGAAGTCCTTAGGTATGATGATAAAAGGAGAAAAGTGAGATATGGGAAGAGTGCGGATCGAGGCGAGCAAGTCTTGGAACATACCCAACAAGGTCCTTGCTATGAAGTCTCGGTAAGCAATCAAGGGTTGAAGAATTAAAAAGAATTGAATGAGAAAAGGTGAAAACAAATAGCCCTCCATTTATTCAACCTAGAGGCGTAAACCGGGTTCAATTCATATGCTCTCGATGGTAACATCGGTATTGAAGACAAGACGTCATGGACCCAAAGGACGACCGCACTTCAACTTTCCAAACCACTCAAGTTCCTCTTAAAAGGACTTGTTTCATTCTCGGGGAACCGACATTATCTATTGACTTTTCTTAGAGATTGTTGATATTGAAGAAGGAGACCTCTCCCAGTCTCGATGTGACAGATCCAAATATGCACAAATTGAGTCTAGAGCCACGAGATCATCAATAAATCTCATTAGGACACTTTCAATGAAGACTCTGTTTCACACAATGTGGAAAGAGATTATATCTTGAGTCCCACGCATTATCCTTGTGGTTTTGCACGAACATCCGAAAGTGATATGTGAACATATTCACAAGTGAAGATGGAAAACCTTCGAGCCAACATCACACAAGCTCTCGGTAGGTGGCATGTGAGATCTATTATATAGATCAACCATGTGACAACCGAGAATGAAACAATGGGCGATTCAATCTCTTGAATCAATCCTCGTTCGAGTTATGGATTGACGGATACCTTTGAAAACCGGTCTTTGTGCTTAACAACTCTTTTCTTTAGCACATCGACCGTGTACTCATTTTTCAAACCAAAGGTGTTTTATGATTGATAATTGATTTTCAATAAAACCTTCGTTGTATTGCAAAAACAATTTCTATTGAAAGCAATACGATTGTTTTTCAAATCTCTTTTCATCAATCGCTGAACTTAAAATTATTTGGTTCACTCACTCCGTGTTGTCTTCTTTGAGATGTTCCGGTTTGAGAACGGTAGAAAGCATTACCGCGAAACCACGTCAAGGAAATTCTTGAATTATACGATCACAGCAAGACATGTCTTGATCAACGGGAACCCGGGAGTGTACCTCAATTCAACGAAGTGATCAAAGACACTTTCGTGCGATTTATTGCTTGCTGTTGTATGCGTGTACACCCACGTTTGCATAATGATCGTAATAAAGCGGTCAATCCATAGCCGCATGCTCACTTAACACATTCATCTCAAAAGAAATCATGATTAGTGCATCAATGACTCGATATTTTCACTCCATGCTTACGCTGTTCGCCGCCAATATCATGAATCAAATAAAGCTTCCGCTACTCACGATGAGAAGATATCATGATCAAGAATGTGAGCATGTCGGTCCGAATGTCACAACATCACATAGAACCAACACCACAATGAATGTCTCGTAGATTTTTAGTAGTGATGATCTCAAAAGTCGGCTCAAACTTATTATCACGTGGATCAGTAAAGACCTCCTCCTAGAGTAACCAAACATGCAATGAGAAGAATCAATGACTACGAGCTTGAGCAAAGTACTACATCAAGAATGCAAGAACAATTGTTAATGTCATATCTGCTTGTATTCAATGTAATTTTAGTATATGTTTGAGGTGACCTCCTTGGGGAGATTGTTAGGAATTAGAAATTCCGGTATTAAAGAGTCGGTCACCCAAGTATATGTAATCGTTAGAAAGCTCGTAGTCATAGTTATTTTAAGTTAAGTAGTATTTAGTTTAGTAACACCGTGGAGGACGGACGGGTCTTTACCCATTGTATGCACGATCCCGAGCCGTTGTGTGGCGTTTATGTAAGACTATAAATACTCTACCTCCCAAGGTAGAGAGTTGGAGCTCATAATAACATCTTTCACTTTCTCTCACTAAGTTCCCTAAACCTCTAACTTTCTCTCTCTAAAAACTCTCTTGTACGCCTAAGTTTGATTGTGTTATGATGTGTATGTGAAATCCAATATCTTACAACTGTTGCTTTGAAAGTTTCCCTTGATCTTGTCATTGAGCTTGAAAACAAAAACTCAGAACTAAATGATAAAATTGATCGGGATGATCACGATAATTTGGTAAAACATCTTTCTAAGCTAGAAGTTGAACATTTTGATTTGCAACTAAAATATCAACATCTCAAAGAAAATGTCAAAACCTCTAACATCAAGACATCCTCAAATGTTCTAGAGTTTGATGCACTTTTTGAAATAAACAAATGTGACGAATAGATTCAGGCTCACTGTAACACGATCAGAAAGTTGAAAGCCCAAATTTCACAATTAAAGGGTGAAAAGAACAATGTGACTGCCTCCCAAATGCCTCCTTCTTTAGATTCTCAGTGTTCTCAAACTTTTCATCTTCAAAACTTGGTTAATGCTTTACAAAAAGAAAATGAGAGTTTTCTAGAAGAAAATGAAAAGGTTAAACGACACTTTAAAGAGTTATATGATTCAATGAAAGTCACTCGTGACAAGAACAATGAAAAAATAACGTCTTTACAAAAGGAAATTGAGAATCTAAGGAGTCAGTAAAAGGAAAATGCCACTTGTCTTCAATGAGAATGTTGCATCAAAGTCATCCGTTGATTGAATATATCTGTGACCATTAAATACATTCCTCCTCATCTTAGAAATAACGAACTGGTGTTTCATAACTATTTCGCTCACCTTAAGGATAGTCTAGAATGTCTTTGTGAGATTGTTGAAGAGGATTACATAAACAAGCCACTTGATAGTGAAATTAGGTTTGCTTGCATTCAGGCCAAACGATCTCAAGAGCTGTTAGAATGTTTAAGAGCAACATGTCCAAAATCCTTATGTGAGAAAGATAAAGCTGTGATGCCTTGTTTTATTCCTAGTGCTAAGTATGCAAACCATTCTATGCCCAGTGTTAAGAAAGTGAACTTTAAAGTGCCCTCAAGTAGTACAGATCCCTGCACTTCTAGTTCAGGAATGCAAAAGGTAGCCCAACCAACTAATGTTCCCATAATTCCCTCTACAGGAGTAACCAGTGACACAAAAGCAAGCGGGTCAAAGCCTCTATGCAATACAAAGCAAGATAGGACCTAGCAAGCTAAGAATGTGCAATGGAAGAAAGTAGAAGATCACCCTAGGAACATTAAGTTTGAGTTGAATAAAACGAATCGTGTTGATTCTAGTATTAGCTTGGTTTCTGTTACTAATCATGATTGCTTGGTTTCTGTTACTAATCATGAATGTGATGTGAATGAGTTGATTAATGTTGTTAAATGCCCTGTTAAGATTGTTAATGCCAAAAATCAAGCTAAAAAGGGTAGAAAGCAATGGCGGAAGAAGGTTAGAAAACATTGGAAACCCATGTGAAGGAAATTTAGTAACATAGGTTATCGGTGGATACCCATCGTCATAAATTCAATCTTAATGAGATGTGCCTAAATTATCTAGATCAATGCCCATTAAGAAATGGATGCCTCTTGGTAGAACTATTCCTTAAGAAGTGAACATACTTTGAATAGGTCGAATGCATACACTAGCACCGCATCAATCCCTCGATGATTCCATTGTTTCTACTCGATGTGGGTGTTCCAATTATCGTTACTAACCAAATGGAACCCATTCTTGCATGGGGATCCCAATTATCCGATTATACATTCTTGTTTGTGTTCAGCTGCAGATCGCTCAAATCGCTCGTGGTACCGGACTCAGTCGTTCCAAGCATATGACTTGAGACCGGTCATGCTCATGAACTTCAAGTGAGTAAATTCATCGGGACTGTTAGATTCGGGAACGATCATTTCAAAAGCATTATGGGTTATGGAGACTATGTTGTTGGTGATAGTGTAATCTCTAGGGTATATTATGTGAAGGTCTTGGTCATAACTGCTTTCTTGGTCAATTCGTGATTCCGATCTAGAGGTGGCTTTAGAAAACATACTTGTTTCGTTAAAGAACTTAATGGTGTGGAACTTTTAAGTGGAACACGGGGTTCAAATCCATACACCATCTCTATCGAAGACATGATTAAGTCTTCTCCAATCTGCTTGTTGTCAAAGGCTTCGAAAACAAAATCATGGTTATGGCATCGTCGTCTCAATCACTTGAACTTCGGCACCATAAATGATCTTTCCAGAAAGGACTTAGTAATAGGCTTACCTAGACTAAAGTATGAAAAGGATCATCTTTATTCAGCATGCCAATTGCGAAAAATCAAGAAGTATGCCCACAAACCCAAACCTACAAACTCAGTTATGGAAGCTCTTCATACCATTCACATGGATTTATGTGGACCCATGAGAGTGCAAAATATTTTTGGGAAGAAATATGTGTTAGTTGTGGTTGATGATTACTCTCGATTTACTTGGGTTAAGTTCTTAATGACAAAGAATGAAACTCCGGATATCATCGTTAAACTTATCAAACAAATTGCAGTTCGACTTAACAAAACCGCTATAATCATCCGAATGCACAATGGAACCGAGTTTGTCAATAAAGAACTTAGTGAGTTTTATGAAAGTGTTGAATCACCATCAAAGAAGTGTTCCACGAACTCCTCAACGTAACGGTGTAGTTGAAAGACTAAATCGAACTCTTATGGAAGCCGCAAGAACAATGTTGATTTACTCAAAGGTTCCAATGTTTCTCTGGGTGAAGCCATTGCCACCGCATGCTACACTCAAAATCGATCCCTAATTCACACTTCTCATGGAAAACTCCATATGAACTTGTCCACAATCGAAAACCTAATCTTCATTCCTTCATGTGTTTGGTGCATTGTGTTATCCAACTAATGAGGTCAAGACTTAGGCAAACTTAATGCTAAAGCGGACATTGAGTTTTTGTAGGATATGCACCAAGCGTAAAAGGATACCGAATCTACAACAAAAGAACCCGAAATATCATGGAAACAATTCACGCACGCTCGATGAGTCGATCGGTCAAATGGCTCCAGACAACCCAGCTCGACCAAGATCTCAACCCTCATCAAGTAGTCCCATCGATTCTACTCTTGTATACAATTCCTCACCAAGAACTCCATATGTACCACCTTCGTAAGATGATTCAAGAAATTATTTGATCCAATGTTTGATGAACACTATGAGCCAATTGCTAGTGATCCATCAAACCATCAACAGAGGTCGCCCTATCCTTGTCAACGGTTAACCCTTCAAGATCTATGTCATTGAGTCAAGAAGCTCCGTGCGCATCACTCATTCTCATCATCGATCATCAATCATCGAGTATACATCATGGAAATGTTTCGCACCTATGATGGAGATAACCCTTTGCTACTCCAGAAGATGCTCCTTTGAGAACATATTTGCTCTCGAACCTTCATCGAACGATCTTCATCGAGAAATCGACTTTGCTACTTCAGCCTCAACAACAACCACACGAACACCTTAGAAAATGGACACATGATCATCCATTGGACAACATCATTGGAAATCCTCTCGTCCAAAGATCCACTCAGTAAACAACTTGCAACCGATGCCTTATGGTGCTTCTTCAACTCCGCACTATCCAAGGTCAAACCAAAAGACGTTAAACCGCCATGAATGAAGACGGTGGTTCAATGCCATGCAAAAAGAAATTCATGAGTTTGATCGACTAGATGTATGGGAATTAGTACCGCTCGATCGCTATGATCATTGCTCTAAAGTGGATCTTCAAAGTAAAACTTGATGAGCATGATGATGTATTAAAGAACAAGGCTAGATTGGTTGCAAAAGGATACCGCCAAGAGAAGGTATTGACTTTGAAGAATCATTTGCTCTAGTTGTACGATCGAGGCAATCGAATTTTCCTAGCTAATCTTGCAAGTAAGAATATGATAGTTCATCGATGGATGTAAAGACGGCTTTTCTTAACGGAGATCTTAAAGAAGTTGTATACGCCAAGAAACCGGAAGGTTTTGTGAATCCGAGCATCCTACTCATGTCTATCGCTTGAAGAAGGTTCTTTACGGCAGAAGCAAGCTCCAGGGCATGGTATGATACGCTATCAAATTTTCTTCTATCTACTAGATTAATCAAAGGAGCAGCTTGATCCGACATTGTTCACTAGAAAGTCGTGAAAGCATTTAATTCACGCTCAAATATATGTTGATGATATTATCTTTGCCTCGGTACGACCACAATGAATGTGATGCTTTTCTAGGAGACGGGCTCCAAATTTCAAATGTCAATGATGGGACAAATGTCATTTTCTTGGGATTGCAAATTTCACAAAGTCCCTGAGGCATTTTTATCAATCAATCTAAATATGCAAATAAAATTTTAAAGAAATTTGATTTGACATTGTGACACCGCTGACACTCCCATGGTGGAACGCACTAAACCGGATGAGGACCACTCATGGATCATGGTAGATTAAACGAAATATCGGCATGATTGGATCCCCGATGTACCACGGCCAAGAGACCGATATTCTGCTCATGTATGCATGTGCTAGATATCGTGCTAAGCCTACAAAAAGCACCTTGAAGCGGTTAAACGGGTCTTTCGGTATCTCCAAGGAACCATCAACATGGGACTTTGCACCAAGGACACCGGTATGTCATTAACGACCTATGCGGATGCCGACCATGCGGGATGTCAAGATACACGTCAGAAACGCCTCGAGGTGCTCGGTTTTTGGGTGATAAGCTTGTGAGCTGGTCTTCAAAGAAATAAATGAGTACTTCTATATCCTCATGAGGTCGAATACATATCCATGTCATCTTGTTGTGCTCAAATCCTATGGATGAGATCCCAATTATCCGACTATGGCTTTGAATTCAACAAAATCCTCCGTATTGTGATAACAAAAGTGCCATTGATCTCTCTTGCAACAATGTTCAACATTCAAGAGCAAAGCACATCGACATTCGACATCATTTCATTCGGAACAAGTGAAAAAGGTGTGGTAGAACTCTATTTTGTGAGGACCGAATACCGCTAGCGCACATCTTCACCAAAGCTCTTCCTAGAGCATTTTGAGTTTATCCTTCCATGACTTGGTCTAAAGAGTCTACAACCGAAACACTCAAACGCCTTCAAGAGGAAGACGAGGAGTAAATGGTTTTCTTCATCTATCTCTTGTATATACTTATTCAAAAGCATAATACAAAATTTTAAAACCCACAAAAGAAAATAGAAAATATAAAATTTTCAAAATCCATAAAATTATAAAATCTTGAAAATCCCAAAAATATTGTTATTTTGTCATGTTTTTCTTATTCGATATCATCTACGGATTTTGTGTTGACATTCAAAGAATGTCACGGGTTTTAGATGTTCTTCAATGTACATAATTTGTATGAAAAAAAAGAAAAGAAAAAATGAGACGGAGAAAATGGTGGTTTATTGTCATTTTAGCAAGAACTGCTTAAAAAAAAAAGAAAGAACAAAGCCATGCTTAATCTTATTTTCAAATCTCATGCTCTAATTCATAAAACAAATGTTTGTCACCAAAAGACAATGTTTTCTTTCCAAATATTTTTCCGCCTAATGATTCTTCCTAAAAATATTTGTCAACTAATGAAAACAAAATTGCTTTGAAAATACCTGACTCTATTTTGAAAATCATCCGGCTTATCTTTGTCAAACTCTAACACTCAATCAAAAAATCATGTCATTGATTGAGGGGAGAATGATTTCAAATTAAAAGGTTATTTTTTTCAAACAATTAGCAAGTAAAAGAGCAAGGTCTACCTTTGGAAAATCAAAAAGAACGATGTTTTATACAATTGATTCAAGACCTTGGCTTATGTTATGTTTTCAAAAGATATGTATGCATGATTGGTCAATGAAGTTTAAAGTCTCAAAATCTAATCCTTATCAGTTAAAATGTCTTTCAAAAGCAAGTCACTATTCTCCTCAAAAGCTCTCAAAATTTAATTTAAATCAATAGAGATCACAACTCTCAAAGGATTTGAAAATTGTGATCGGGAGAATTTGTGATTTAAATTGGATTTAAATTAATAATTGATAAATGGTGTTATACATGATTAACAAGCTCTCCTCCCCGCATGTGCCAAACGATTTCAAATTTTCCATGCACATGTTATGGGGGAGCATTTATATCAAACCAAATGGATTAAACGTGACCGATTTGTCTCAAGTGTAGTTTTCCCTAATATGTGCTAAACAATTTCAAAATCGATGCACATATTGAGGGGAGCAAATTTTGAAAACCACATTCTTTCCTAAAATATCTTCAACCGTATGTGAAATCGATTTTGATCGAAAGTAATGTCTAGATTTTTAGAAAATATTTATCAAAGAAGTGAATTCTTTCTCTTGCCACTATGTGCCAAAGTGATTTCAAACATATGATGCACATGTTGAGGGGGGGCCGTTTTCTAAAATATCAAAAACGATTCCGGTACAAAATGCTTTGATAATATATCACAAGTACCGGATTGATTTTCAAATGGTTTTCAATTGGTTCCAACACCGATGAACAATACCAAAAGACCACCAAATTTACTTTATGTATGGTGATATAAGGATGGTTAGGTTAGGTATTCGTTCCCACGATCCCGCCAGAGCCGAGGGATCTACCCAGGACAATCCACTAGATAGTATAGAGTCCTTAGGTATGATGAAAAAAGGAGTAAAGTGAGATATGGGAAGAGTGCGGATCGAGATAGAGCTAGAATCGAACAAACCTAACAAGGTTCTAGTTATGAAATTTCGTAGAAGAAGAAATTTGAAGAATGAAAAGAAATATATGTGAAAAAGGAGAAAAGAAATAGCCTCCATTATTTCAACCTTAGGCGTAACGGGTTCAATTCATATGCTACCGGGTCGTTACCTAGGTAACACCCAGATTGAAGACAAGACGTCATGGACCCAAATGACGCACCGCACTACATCTTCCCAAGCTACTCAAGTTCCTCTTAAAAGGACTTGTTTCATTCTCATTGTGGGAACCTACATTATCTATCGACTTTCTTAGAGATGGTTGATATTGAAGAAGAGACCTCTCCCTAGTTCCCAGATAGGAACCAAATGTGCACAATTGAGTCTAGAGCCACGAGATCATCAATAAATCTCATTAAGGACACAATCAATGAAGACTCTCGTTTCACCCAATGTGGAAAGAGAGAATATATGTTTAGAGTCCCACGATTATCCTTGTGGTATTGCGTAACATCCGAGTGATATGCCAACATATTCACAATGAAGATGGAAAGCCTTCAGAGCCAACATCAAGCTCTTCGTAGGTGGTATGTGAGATCTATCCAATAGATCAACCATGTGACAACCGAATGTAAACAATGGAGCGATTCAAATTTATGAATCAATCCCGGTTCAGTCATGGATTGACGGATACCTTTGAAAAACCGGTCGTTGTGCTTAAAACTCTTTCTCTAGCACATCTACCGTAGTATTAATATTTCAAAATAAAAAGGTGTTTATGATTGATAATTGATTTTCATTAAAACCTTCGTTGTATTGCAAAACCAATTTATATTGAGCTAGACACGATTGTTTTTCAAATCTCTTTTCATCAATCGCTGAATCTCAATTACCGGTTCACTCACTCCGTGTTGTCTTCTTTGAGACGTTCCTATTGTAACATATTCGATTTTACAAACACACTAAACCATACAATCAAATAGGCGACATGAGTTCTAGAGAGAAAGTTAGAGGTTTAGGGAACTTTAGTGAGAGAAAGAAAAGTCTTATTATGAGCTCCAACTCTACCTTGGAAGGTAGAGAGTATTTATAGTCTTTACATAAATCGCCACCTATCGGGTTGTGGATCGTGCATACAGCTGGTAAAGACCCGTTCGTCCTCCACGGTGTTACTTAAACTAAATACTACTTAACTTATAATAATCTACTTACACGAGCTTAACGATTACATATACTTGAGGTGACCGACTCTTTATATTCCGGATTTACTAAATCCTAACAATCTTCCCTATGGAGGTCACCTCAAACACACATTAAACATATATTGAATACAAACAGATATTACATTAAAAATTGTTCTTACATTCTTGATGTTGTACTTTGCTCAAGCTCGTAGTCATTGATTCTTCACATTGCATGTTAGGTTAATCCAAGTGGAGGTCTTTTACCGATCCACGGATAATGAGTTTTAAGCCGCCAGATCATCGCAGACAAGAAATCTCGAGATATCCATTGTGGTGTTGGTATTATGTGATGTTGTGACTTTCGGACCGACATGCTCACATTCGATCATGAAATATTCTCATCGAGTAATGAAGCTTTCGCTGATTCATGATATTGGCGCAGCAGTAGCGAAGCATGGAGTGAAAATATCGAGTCATTGATGCACTAATCATGATTTCTTTTGAGATGAATGTGTTAAGTGAGCATGCGGCTATGGATTGACCGCCCATTCGATCACCGCAAACGAGGGCGACCGTGCATACAACAGATTAGCAATAAATCGCACGAAAGTGTCTTTGATCACTTTCGTTGAATCGAGGTACACGGTCCACGGTTCCTCGCTGATCAAGACAAGCACCGCCTGTGATCACGAGAGATTCGAGGAATCTCCTTGACAGGTTTCGCGAAATTGCTCTAGCCGTTCTCAAACCGAACGCCTCAAAGAAGACAACACGGAGTGAGTGAACCAATGAATAGAGATTCACCGATTGATGAAAAGGGATTTGAAAACAATCGTGTATTGCTCAATAGAAATTGTTTTTGCAATACAACGAAGGTTTTAATGAAAATCAATTATCAATCATAAAACACCTTTTGATTTGAAATATTCGAACACGGTGGTTGTGCTAAAGAAAAGAGTTTTTAAGCACAATGACCGGTTTTTCAAAGGTATTCGTCAATCCATAACTCGAACCAGATTGATTCAAAAGATTGAATCGCCTCATTGTTTCGCTCATTGTCACATGGTTGATCTATTGAATAGATCTCACATGCCACCCACTGTGAGCTTATTTGATGTTGGCTCGTAAGGCTTTCCATCTTCATTGTAAATATGTTTGCATATCACTCGGATGTTCCGCAATACCACAAGGATAATGCGAGGACTCAAGATATAATCTCTCTTCCACATTGTGTGAAACAGTAGAGTCTTCATTGAAAGTGTCCTAATGAGATTTATTGATGATCTCGTGGCTCTAGACTCAATTTGTGCATATTTGGTTCCCGTGCCAAGACTAGAGAGGGTTTCTTCTTCAATATCAAAAATCTCTAAGAGAAAGTCGATAGATTATGTAGGTTCCCCGTGAGAATGAAACAAACCCTTTAAGAGGAACTTGAGTGGTTTGGGAAGTTGAAGTGCAAGCGCCACCGGGTCCATGACGCCTTGTCTTCAATAACCGATGTTACCTTGGTAACCACCAAGAAAGCATATGAATCGAACCCGATTCCGCCTAAGGTTGAATAATTGAGGCTATTTGTTTTCACCCTTTTCATTCAATTCTTTTTCATTCTTCAACCCTTCAAGCTTACCGAGACTTCATAGCTAGAACCTTGTCGGGTTTATTCCAAGACTAGCTCGCACTCAAATCCGCACTCTTCCCATATCTCATTTTTCTCCTTTTTTCAATATACCCAAGGACTTCTACACTATCTAGTGGATTGTCCCTAGGTAGATCCCTCCGGTTCAGCGGATCATGGGAACAAATACCTAACCTTATCATCCTTATATCACCACATAAAGTAAAGTTGGTCGGTCTATTTGGTATTGTTCATCCGCCATTGGAACCAATTGAAACCATTTGAAAATCAATCCATACTTGTGATATATTATCAAAGCATTTTGTACCGAATTGTTTTGATATTTTTAGAACAAGAGCCCCCTCAACATGTGCATCAAGTGTTTGAAATCGCTTTGCACACGGAGGCAAGAGAAAGAATTAACTTCTTTAATTACCATTTTCTAAAAGATATCAACATCACTTTCCCCGATCAAAACAGTAGATAAAGCATATAAGGGAAGGATGAGGTTTCATATAACTTGTTCCCCTCAATATGTGCCTTGAGGTTTGAAAGAGTTTTGCACATACAAGAGGAACCTTCACATTGATATAAATTGATCACGCTTCGCATCTTTGTGGTTTAGAGAGATGCTCCCTCAACATGTGCATGGAAAATTTAAAATCGCTTGGCACATGTGGAAGGAGAGCTTGTACATCCTTATAAAACCATTTACCTAATTATCGACAATCCAATTTAAATCACAAATTCTCCCCGATCACAATTATCAAATCATTTGAGATTTGTGATCTTGTAGATTTAAATTGATTTTGAAAGCTTTAAGGAGAATTGTGACTTGATTATGAAAGCGTTTTATCCGATAAGGATCGGATTTTAAGACTTTAAACCCATTGAATAAACATGCATGATTATCTTTCGAAAACAATTGTATGACAAATAACTTTTGATTTAATTGAAATCATTCTCCTCAATCAATGACATAAGTTGTTGATTGAGAGATAGATATTTTGACAAACTTTAAGTCCGTATGATTATCAAAATAGAGTCCGAGTTATTTTTCAAAACAACTAGTTTTCATTAGATAGGAAGGATTAGTTTAAAGAATCGAGCAAGAAATTTGAAACCAATATAAAGTATGGCTCGTTTATCTTTGAAAAGCTGTTATCGCTCAAATGACAATAAACCATTGTTTCTCTTTCTCTCAAAATTTTTTTTTATAAAATTCGAACAACATCTAAAGTCCCGTGTCATTCTTTGAATGACAACATCAAGACCAGATATTATCGAATCGAGAGAAACATGACAAAATGACAATATTTTTTTAAAGATTTTTCAATTTTCAAATTTTTTTTATGGATTTTGAAAGTTTTATATTTTTCTATTTGATTTTTTAAGGTTTTATAATTTTGTATTTTGTTTTTCAAAAAATATTTATGTGGGATAGATGAAGGAAACCTTTACTCCTCTCTTCTTCCTCTCAAGACGCTTGAGTGTTTCGGTCAGAGGCTCTTAAGACCCGCCGTGGAAGAATAAACTCAAACGTTCTCTAGGAAGAGCTGTGAAGATGTCTCGCTAATCGGTATTCACCCTCACAAAGTAAAGTTCCACCACACCGTTTTCAACTTGCTCCTCGATGAAATGATGTCGAATGTCGATGTGCTTTGCTCTCGAGTGTTGTACGTTGTTGCATGAGAGAGCAATAGCACTTTTATTATCACACTACAGTAGGATTTTATTGAATTCAAAGCCATAGTCGATAATCTGGGATCTCATCCATAGGATTTGAGCACAACAAGATGACATGGATATGTATTCCTCAGAGGAAATAGAAGTACTCATTTGCTTTTTGAAGACCACCACAAGCTTATCACCCAAAAACCGAGCACCTGCACGATTTCGACGAGTATCTTGACATCCCGCATGATCAAGATCTCGCATAGGTCGTTAGTGACATACCGGTGTCCTTCGGTACCAAAGTCCCATATTGATGGTTCCTTGAGATACCGAAGACCCGCTTAACCGCCTCAAGGTGCTTTTAGTAGGCTTAGCCTGGTATCTAGCACACATGCAAACAAATAACAAGATGTCCGGGTCTACTAGCCGTGAGGTACATCGTAGATCCAATCATACTACGATATTTCGCTTGGTATACCATGATCCATGAGTGGTCCTCATCTAGTTTAGCACGCTCAATCATGGGAGTGTCAACAGGTCACTAGAATCGAATCCAAATTTCTTTAAAATCTCATTTGCATATTTAGATTGATTTATAAAATGCCTCCGGACTTTGTAAAATTTGTAATCCCAAGAAAATGACATTTGTCCCATCATTGACATTTGAAATTTAGAACCCATTTCATTTGAAAACTAATACACTATCGGGGTCACGAGGCAAAGATGATATCATCAACATAAATTTGAACATGAATTAAATGTTTGCTCGACTCGGTGAACAATGTTGGATCAATCGCTTCCTTTGTCGAATCCTAGATAGAAGAAACTTTGATAGCCTATCATATCATGCCCTTGAGCTTGCTTTAAACCGCATGAGCCTTCTTCAAATGATAAACGTGAGTAGGATGCTCGATTCACAAAGCCTTCGGGTTACCGACGAGACGACTTCTTTAAGATCTCCGCTCGTAAATGCCATCTTTACATCCATCCGATAGACTACCATGTTCTTACTAGCAAAGATTAGCTAAAAGATTCTCGATTGCCTCGACACGAGCAACAGAGCAAATGATTCTTCAAAGTCAATACCTCCTCTTGACGGTATCCTTTAGCAACCAATCGAGCCTTGTTCTTTAAGACATCACCATGCTCATCAAGTTTCACTTTGAAGATCCATTTTAGAGCAATGATCATAGCACAACTGGAGTGTACTAATTCCCATACATCAAGTCGATCAAACTCATGAATTTCTTCTTGATGGCATTGAACCAATTGCCTTCATTCATGGCGGTTTTAACATCTTTGGTTCGATCTTAGAGAGTACGGAGTTGAAGAAGCACCATAAGGCATCGGTTGCAAGTTGTTTCCGTGTTGATACCGGACGAGAGGATTTCCAATGATGTTGTCTAATGGATGATCGTGAGTCCATTTTCTAAGGTGTTCATGCGGCGCTTGTTGAGGACTAAGGTAGCAGAGTCGATGTCTCCTAAAAAGATGGTTCTCGATGATGATTCGAGCAAATATGTTTTCAAATGGAGCATCTTCGTGAGTAGCAAAGGATTAACTTCTTCATTGATGCCGTAAACAATTCCATGATGTACATTCAAGATTGATGATTTCACGATGAGATCGAGTTATCGCAGCAGCGCGCTTGACTTAATGATATTGAGACCAAGGATTGACTTCATTCTCGTGGATATGAGCAGCCTCATGTGGGAATTGACAATTATTAGCACATGGCTCATAGTGTTCATCAAACATCGGATCAAACAATTTCTTTAAATCATCTTCACTGAGGTACATATGGAGTAATTGGAGAGGAATTGGGCACAAGGATGAACCAATGGGACTGCTTTTGAAGCGCGGTCCAGAATCGGGTTGTCCAGAGCCATTTGACCGGTCACCATCGAACGAACGTAAATTGTTTCCATGATATTTCGGGTTCTCTTGTTGTAGATTCTGTGAACCCTTCTTGTTAGGTGCATACCCAACAAAACTCCAATATCTCGCCTTTGCTCTTAATTTACCTAAATCTTGACCATCATTCGTTGGATAGCACAAAGCACCAAACACACGAAGGTAGGAGAGATCAAGTTTTCGCTTATGAACAAGTTCATATGGAGTTTTTCCATGAGAGGTGTGTATAAGGGAACGATTTTGGGTGTAGTATGCAAATGGCAATAGCCTCACCCATAGAAACATTGAACCTTCAATAAATAAGCATTGTTCTTGCGGCTTCTACAAGAGTTCGATTGCCTTTCAACTACACCGCTCGCTGAGGAGTTCGTGGAACACTTCTTTGATGACCGATTCCAACACTTTCATAAAATGAATTAAGTCTTTGTTGACAAACTCGCGCCATTGTCCGCTCGAACAATTCGATCGTATTGTTGAGTCAAACCAAGTCGTTGCTTAGTTTGATGATGACATCCGAGTTTCATCCTTTGTCCTCAAAAACTTTACCCAAGTAAATCGAGAGTAGTCATCAACAACTACTAGAATGTATTTCTTCCCATTTATCGCTTGCACTCTCATTGGTCCGCATGCATCCATATGAAGGGTATGAAGAACTTCCATTACGTAATTTATGGGTTTTGGCTCATGGGCATATTTCGTGCTTTTACCTAATTGGCAAGTTGAGCAAAGATGATATTTTCATATTTTAATATAGGTAAGCCTCGCAAGATCCTTCGAAAGGTTATTTATGGTGCCAAGTTCAAGTGATCGAGACGACGATGCCATAACCAAGACTTTGTTTTAGAAGCCTTTGATAGAAAGCGATCGAGAGGACTTCATCATGTCATCGATAGAGATGGTGTATAGGTTAGAACCTCGAGTACCTCTTAATAATTCTACACCATCAAGTTCTCTAACGAAGCAAGTATGTTTTCTAAAAGCCACTTCTAGATCGGAATCACGAATCGACCAACAGACAACAGATTGCGACTAAGACCTTCCACATAATATACCCCGAAATCACACTTTTACCAACCACATAATCTCCATAACCCATAATAGCTCCAAAATGGTCGTTCCCGAATCTAACTGTCTCGATGAATTTACTCATGAAGTTCATGAGCCGCGACCGTCTCCAAATATATGCTTGGAACAAATGAGTCCGTGTACCACGTAACGATTTGAACGATCTACGCTGAACACATACAAGAATGGATAATCGGATAATTGGGATCCCCATGCAAGAATGGGTTCCATTTGGTTAGTAAAGGATTGGAACACCCACATCGTAAATAGTAACATTCATATCAAGAATTGAATCAATGGAGTTATTATGAATAGATGCGACTAGTGTCCAGATTTGCCCTATTTAAAGTATGTTCACTTCTTAAGGGAATAGTTCTACCAAGAGGGCATCCATTTTCTAGTGGGCATTGTCTCGATTAACCTTATGGCCAACGTGTATCCATTGATAACCTATCTTACTAAATGTTCTTCTGTGGGCTTCCAATTGCTTTCTAACTTTCTTTAGCCTTTGCCTTTTGCCTTCTTAGCATGATATTTTGCTTTAACAATGTTAATCGGAGATTTGATGTTTTAGACAAAACATTCACACCACATTCATGATTAGTAATGTAATTCAAGCGGACATCATTACAAGATTTGCAAATAGTATCGAATTCAAATTAATTACAAGACGCCTATGGCAAATACTAGAATCAACACGATTCATTTTATTCTACCAAACATAAATTTCTAGGTTGGTCTTCTACTCTCTTCCAATGCACATTCTTAGCTTGCGAGGTCCTATCATTCCTTGTATTGTCTTGAGACTTTGACCGCCGCTTTAATTTCACCGATTACTCGTAGAGGAATGGGAACATTAGTTGGTTTTGCTACTCTTTGCATCTCCTGCTTAGATGTGTCGATCCGAACTACATGCAGCACACTAAGGTTCACTTTCTTAACGCTAGAAGTGCTGGGATTTGTACTCCTAGAAGGCACACTAGAGTTCGCTTTCTTAGCACTAACAGATCCGAATCAACTACTTGAAGGCACACTAAGGTTCACATTCACAACATTGGGCATTGAATGGATTTCATGCTTGGCACTAGGCATAGAACAAGGAATCAAAGGATTAACTCTCTCACCCAAGGACTTAGGGCATATTGTGATTAAGCATTATAGAAGTTCTTGAGATCGTTTCGGCATATAAGCATGCATGTCCAATTGCATTATCAAGTGGTTTCTCTAACTTATCCTCTTCAACAATCTCACGTAGACATTCTAGACAATCCTTAAGGTATGAGAAATATGTTTGAATTGCAAGATTGTTATTCCTAAGATGAGGGGAACATATTTCATGCATAAAGCATATTTATTACAAGAGTGAACATTTGATACACCATTCTCTCCATTGGTCATTGGCATTTTCCCTTTTACCTGGCTCTTCAGATTCTCAATTTCCTTTTGCAATGAAGCTATTTGTTCGTTATTTTTGTTACGAGTGACCTTTATTGATTCAAATAACTTATTGAAATGACGTTTAACCTTTTCATTTTCTTCTAGAAAACTTTCATTTTCCTTTTGTAATGCATTTACTAAGTTTTGAAGATGAAACGTTTGAGAATTATGAGAATCTAAAGGAGGAGGCATTTGGGAGTCAGTCACATTGTTCTTTTGACCCTTTAATTGAGAGGTTTGGGCTTTCAACTTTTCGATCGTGTTACAATGAGCTTGAATCGCTCATCACGCTTTGTTAATTTGAAAACTCGATCAAACTCGAGCATCCGAGGATGTCTTGATATTTGAAGTTTTGACATTTTCTTTAAGATGTTGATATTTTAGTTGTAAATTAAAATGCTCAACCTCTAGTTTAGAAAATGTTTAACCAAATTGTCGTGATCATCAAGTTCAATTTTCTCATTTAGTTTAGAATTAGTCTTTTCAAGCTCAATGACACGATCATGAGAGACTTCGTGGCAACAGATAATTCATGAAATTGAGAAGCATTAATGGAACAATTTGTAGCAAGAAAACACATCTTGAGCAACACATTCAAGAATAAGAGTCTCATTCAATGTATGCAAGTTCTTCCTCTCAATCTCATTATATTTTAGTGCTCGCTCATAGTCACTAACCTCAACTATCATTGCATCAAATTCTTTTCCATTTCTTTAATGTCTAAATTCATTCCCTTTTAAGACTTTCAAATGATCTTTAGTTGTTTAAAGAAAGGCATGACTTCGCTTAAATAACATTCTTTCGCTTTCTCAAAACCCCTTCCCCTTCGCTATACCAGCTGGGTGTGATCCTTTTCACAAGTTTTCTCAAAATCAACAAATAGTTGAAAATAACATATTGACTGATTAAGGTCTTGCTTTTAGTGGCAATAGTCCTAGGAACTAAATGCATTGGTGTATTGGGAGGATACATTCTGTCAAGGCATTTTCCTAAAGGGGGTTTGTTACAACAAGATTCTCTCGCTTTTGCTTATCTAAATCTTTTTCCAACACTTGTTCGGGTGTTAACAATGTCTGAGGCTTAAACATGTTTAAGGAAATCCAATTCTCCTTCTTTTAATCATGGGGTGTAATATTTATTTTCTTCTCTTTACATTTAGGATCATCTAGTTTCTTGTTCATCTTTTCCCTAGTGACTTCATCTGATTTCTTATCTTCCTCAGTGCACTCAACGCAACTAGGTTTCTGTCTAGGCTTATTTCATTGCCATCATAAAGAACCTTATGAGCATTTCTAGCCTTTTTAATGACCTCTGAATTTGGTTCCTCAACAAGGGGAGTACTATGCTTATCACTCAAAACTCGTGCTTAGTGATTAAGTGAGCAATCTGAATGGTATTTCCTTGTACGCATAACTTATTTTCAAGTTTGTTTTTCAAGGTTTTAGATTAGAAAATCATTCAAAAGTTTTGATTCCTTAACACCGAATTCTTGCTTAAGCATTTTAACATTTTCTTGAAGTTCTTGTTTTTGCTTAGCGCTTTAGAAAGCTTTTATTGTAAAGAGATTAACTCTTGTTTTAATACTTCTTCTCTAAACCTACTTTTTCTAATAGTTGTACGCATTTGGTCATCCATTTCCGCTCACGGGTAGTTAATTCAAACTTAGCACGTTGTTCATAAATAGCAACACGCTCTTTATAAGCATTAAGTTCGTAAATAATAGAATCATCAAAACGCAGGTGTATTCATCAAAAGCATAGTCATCATTGATCGCATAAGATACATCACTTGGTACAATCTTACTTTCACTTTGTTTCACATATTGATCATATGGGACAACATTGATATTACCCATATTTTCAATATCTCGACTCAATAATTACAGATGATTGTACTGCTATGTATCTTTTGCTCATCAACATCATCGTATAATTTTAATACCTCGTAAATGATTTTGTCTTTGGATGGACCAACTTGTGGTGATGAGGAGACTTTAGAGAGACCATTGGAGAAATGCTAGCCATGAAAATGGTTTGTGCGCAAGGATCTTCATCAACATCGAGTCGTATGCATCACAATCACCTATTTGAAAGGCATTCGATGATTATGGCCTATCTCCAATTGGTTGCTCATCCACATCTCGCATCATATGTCTTAGCATTTCCTCACCAAGAACAACAACTCCTCTTCATCCAAAGTCGCACCATTATCCCGAGCTTGCACAAGCAACATCTTATCCTCAAGTACTCTGCATTTCGAGGGCGTTTTGGCGATGTGCGCCTTGCAATGTGTCCTCACCTCCACAGCTTGTAACATTTGATTGGCTTAGCTTGACCGTTTTCATTCCTTCCCTATTCTCGATTTGCAAGATAACCTCTACCACTCCACCTCTTCCTTGTTTGTAACGCTTTCTTGAACTGGATGCACCATAACCTTCCCATCTCTCGACAAAGGCTTGATTGTGTGGATTGGATGCGCTCGAGATTGTTGTTGGTGTGTGGAAGAGAGTTCATGTTTTGACTAATCAGAGAGCCATTGATTAATGAAGTTTCCACGTGCATCAAGATCGCCTTGTTTGAACATTGATCTGGAATGAGTTTGTGATTACCATTACCCATGGGTATGACTTGTGAGGCTTTGGTTGTGATTCCAATGTTTGAGTAGAAGGCGCTTGAATCATTCGATGAGCTTGTCTCTCCCCGGTTGGTTTTGAACCGATTAAGAATCCTTTTTCAAACATAGCATGTCTCTCATTCTCGAAGGAAGGCATAGAGTTGCTCATAGTTTGTATTCTTCAATCCTTTCGTTAGCTTCACGAGGTGACAAACTTGTGCCATTCGGGATTCATGTTGTTCACAAACTTTGAGTTCGGTGAATGTTTCGCATAGTCATTCGATGTTCCTCATATCATTAACAAGCTTGTGGAATCTCACGTAATACTCATAGACACTCTCATCCGGTTTCATCTTGAAGTGTTCAAATTCATCATAGAGTTGTGATTCTCTGCCTTCCATAGTTAATCGTAACTTGAGAGAAGCATCTTGACAATATCCCACACCGCCTTGGCTTCGTGTTGTGATTGATCACCTTGTAGATATCTTTTGGAAGACCTTGAAGCACGATGTTAGAAGCCCCGATATCAAGATCGAATCTCTTTTTCTCCTTATCATCGAGCTCATCATATGTCTTTGGTCCGCTCTATTCCATAGATCATTGTTCCATCTTCACCAGATCAATTAAGTCTCTAGTAGTCTCAACCCGACACGGTCCTTCATCAATGGATTTGAGAATGTTGACTCCATTTTCCTTTCCAAGACAAGACAATCGATTCTGCTGAGCCCAAGAGTCGAATCGCCTGCTCAAGCATGGGTGGACGAGTATCTCGAACCACCGCTTGAACATCCTCGAATAAAGGGAGATGATTGTAGGAACGCTGGTAGACATGTTGATGATTAAACGGGATTTTATAACTCTATGATTAAACCGGAAATAGATTCTTTCACGGATTTTACTAAATCAAGAGAAAACCAGACATGATGAGAGTCAACCAAGTCGCTAAGAAAACTTGAACCAAGTCGCTAAGCACCAAGTCGCTAGTAAAATTTTGACAAAGAAGTCGCTAAGCACCAAGTCGCTAAGTTGTCAAGTCGCTAAAGAGCAACTCGCTAAGCACCAAATCGCTAGCAAAATTTTGACAAAGAAGTCGCTACACCAAGTCGCTAAGTTGTCAAGTCGCTAAAGAGCAACTCGCTACACCAAATCGCTAACACCAAGTCGCTAACAAACTTAAGTACAAGTCGCTAACTTTCACCAAGTCGCTACCCGTAGTGGAGAATCCACTATGTATCGTTTGTCGCCTTGTCTCAATAGACAAGTCGCTAGCTCAACTCGCTAAGACCTTCAACTACAACTCGCTACCAAATTACAAAGCAAGTCGCTACCAAGACAACTTATCCGTGGCTCAAGTCGCTAGCTAGAAAAAACACAAAAACACCACTTTTCAATCCAAAAACAACCCAACCACGATGATTCAAGCCTTCCAAATCAAAACCTAAACACTTGTGATGATCCTAAACACAAAAGTACAATCAAAATCCAAACTTTAACACTAGAAATCCACCAAATAATGCAAAACCACTAAACTTTCTCAAACTCAAAACCACCTAAAACCACTAGAAATCCAAATATATGTAAGAGATGATCTAACCATGGTTTCGATACCATTTGTAACATATTGATTTCACAAACACACTAAACCATACAATCAGCATACGGCTGGTAAAGACCGTCCGTCCTCCACGCAGTTACTTAAACTAAATACTACTTAACTTATAATAATCTACGACTCACGAGCTTTTAACGATTACATATACTGAGGTGATCGACTTTATATTTCGATTTACTAAATCCTAACACGGTTTGAGAACGCCTAGAGTAGCCGCGAAACCCCGTCAAGGAGATTCTTGAATTATACCGATCACAGCAAGATTTGTAATCGATCAACGGAAACCGCGTGGTCGTGTACCTCAATTCAACGAAGTGATCAAAGACACTTTCGCGGCGCTTTATTGCTAACTGTTGTATGCGTGTACACCCGACGCTTGCGTACCGATCGTAATGAAGAGGTCAATCCATAGCCGCATGCTCACACAACACATTCATTTCAAAAGAAATCATGATTAGTGCATCAATGACTCGATATTATCACCCATGCTTCGCTACCGCCGCAAATATCATGAATCAACTAAAGCTTCCGCTACTCGATGAGAAGAAATCATGATCCGTAATGTGAGCATGCTCGGTCCAAAGGTCACAACGTCACATAATGTCAACACCACAATGGAAGAGTCGTAGATTTATGCAACCGATGATCTCAAAGTCGGCTCAAAACTCATCGTCATGGATCTGTTAAAGACCTCTAATCAAATTATCTAAACATGCAAAACATGAAGAATCAAAGACTACGAGCTACAGAGCAATGAACTTAAATAAGAATCCAAGAACAATCTTAATGTAATATCTGTTTGTATTATGTGTAATTTGAGGTGACCTCCCTTAAGGGGAGATTGTTAGGAATTAGAAAATCCAGTCGTTAAAGAGTCGGTCACCACAAGTATATGTATTCGTTAGAAATCTCGTAGCCGTAGTCAAGTTATGTTAATAAGTAGTTAGTTAAGTAACACCATGGAGGACCGACGGGTCTTTACCCATCGATGCCCGATCCACACCGTAGGTGGCTTATTGTAAGACACTATAAATACCCTCTACCTCCCAAGGTAGAGGGTCGGAGCTTCAATACCATTTTTCTTTGTTTCACATAGTTCCCAACTCTTCCCTTTCTCTCTAGAACTTTCTCTCTAAAACTTGTAAACGCCCATATGTTATTGGTTTGATGTGTTTGTGAAATCCTATATCTTACATAGACAATTGGAGGCGTGTGGTTGCTATATTCCACGATTTCTAATTATTGTAATCCAAAAGCTTAGTTATTCTATGGAACTTGTCATGAATTTCTATTCTCTTGAATTATTTGAATTACCTTGTTACTACTTGTGTTTTGTTATGATTGTCATGGAGTAATTCTTGAATATACTTGTGTGTAAGGATGTAGGAAATCATAGTAGTGTTCTTATATGTGATGCATGTAAATAATCTTGTTTAAATGAGTTTGTTGGAAAACTACTAGTCTTGTTTGATTTGTCGGTAAAACATGTTTAAGAAAAAGGACCTAAAGGATTTCTCTTGTGTTTTATTCCAAAAGTTAAGTGACAAACTAGTATGGGATACGGTGATTGACACCCACCATGTTTACTTATTGAAACAAGACTAGAAACATTTTCATCACGAAAGGTCGAAAGATTCGTAGGAACAAGTTTAATAAGAACCTTTACAAACAAATGGATTTTCTAAAGGATAATCATTAGGATAAGGACTGAAAGGATTAACTACATGTTATTGTTCTTAGAATGATTTTACAAAACATAAACCATGGGTTGGAAATCATTTGCTTATAATTTGTGCATCACATCAAGAGTTTACACCAAGCCTTCATGAACACTTTTTATGATTGCCTATAGACTTCACACAAGTATATGTGTTTCTTAATATTGATTTTCACTAAACCATAATTTTGAGGAAGCCTTGACAAGCTTTCTTGTTACGAATATTTTTAAAACAAATTAAAACGCAAATCTCTTGGGACGATCTCGACTTACCCACCTTTGCTATCGCGAACGAGTATACTTGCTCGTATGTGTTTATAGTAATTGCCAAATAATTCGTGTTTATAAATTTTTAAAACTTGCACACGGTGAGCACATCAAGTTTTTGGCGCCGCTGCCGAGGATTTTAGTGTTTTTTATTTGTTTTGTTTCTGTAAAATTGGTAATATTAGAATTTGGTTTCAAATTGATAAGTAAAAAAAAAAAAGAAAAAAAAAAATGGTTTAGGGACCAACCTATTCGGCTGCGCGAGCAACCGAACCGGTGGTGGTCTCGGTAAATTATGATTTTTTTATTTTTCTAGTTTCTAGTTTATCTATTGTTTTGTGTTTTAGTTTATAGATTATTTCTTGTTATTTCTGATTTCTAGGATAGTTTAGAAGATTGTTTGTTCTTGTTTTAGTCATTTTTAGATTTTTGGTTATATGTCATTTTTAGTTTTATTTAATTTTCTAATTAATATTGTCTTTATTAGAGTAATTATTTAGTTAATTTTCAGTTTTATATGTTTAGTTAGTTTTAATGATTAGTTAATTTTATCTATACTACTTTATAAAAGGTTTGGGACTTTCTATATAAAGTAGTCTTAAAATTTTTAAGACAAAAAACATTTCTTTATTAAGAAATAACAAGCCATTTAGTAAATGTTGTTGACAATATTGGTCAATACTTTTTAATTGTGATGGTCAAATACGTTTTGTAATAAAAGCCCTGTAATAAAAGTTCTTTAATACAAAATGGTCAATACGGCTTTAAGGCTTTTAAAAGCCTTTTAATAAAAAGGTCTACATAATGTTCAATACATACACATATGTTACAACCGAAAATTTAATGGTCTTTATGCAAACTTATTTTGTAACAAATTGCTTTATTTAAATACCCATGAAAACACAAACAATAGTGAAACAACCCCACGGACCTTTAATAAAAGCCCTTTAATAAAAAGGTCTACATAGTGTTCAATACATACACATATGTTACAACCGAAAATTTAAGGGTCTTTATGGCAAATTATTTTGTAATAAATTGCTTTATTTAAATACCCACAGTAAAAAACACAAACAATAGTGAAACAACCCCACCGGACCTCTCCATCCGCACAAGGTTACACTACCACCACCGCATCTCCTCAACTATAGTTACACCGCAACCACCGGACTGCCGCCACAAAAATAATCACCGGCACCCTTCACGCATTCGTGGGTACCTTCTAGTCTAGTTAATGTAGTTTATGGTTAATTAGTATAATTAATGATTTTAATTAATAAGTGGTAATGAGTAGACACACTTATTAGAGTTTAAGTTATAACTAATTGTCTTTAATTAGTTTTTAATTAATAAGTTAATTAATTTTAATTTTAATAATATATATATATATATATATATATATATATATATATATATATATATATATATATATATATATATATATATATATTCTTTGAAACCACCCAACCGATCGGTTGCAACCCGCAACCGGATCGGCCTGGTGCTTTTGGTTTGAGACTTACCACCAACCTAATAGGTTGGAGGCCAACCGATCCGGTTGGAGCTCTCGATAAGAATTTTTTAGTTTTTAATTTCAAGTTTCAGCTTGTGTTTTTAGTCTTAATTAGTGTCTTTACTTGTTTAGAATATGTTTCTATAGTTTGTTTTGATTTTACTAACTCTAACGCTAATGATTTGGATGTTTTGTCTTTGGTTTTGTTTTGTTTTGTTAGATAGTTTGTTATGGATAGTTTATGGAATTTCGAGTATCTACGCAACTTAGATGAGATGTTTAAGGACACCTGTAACTTCCTTTGCCTATAAAAGTTAACGGACCACTCCGGTTTATGCTTCTTGACACGGATCAAGCGTCAACGTTATGCCTTATCCACTATTCAAGACGCTGGGACTAAGCAAACCTCAACCAAATCATTCTAAGCTAACCATGGCGGACAACTCTCAAGCTAAGGCTATGGGGAAGTGAAAATGTGAGGGTGCAAATTGGCTACCAACCTTATTTGGCCGATTTCCTAGTCCCGACATACCGGTTGATAAAGTTCACCTCTCCCGCTGAAGACCTTTCCACGCACATGTGGAGCGATTATAGATATGGAGGGGACTATGACAATCGATGATGGGATCTCAAAGCAAACTTATTATCCCAAGCCTAGGGTAAAGTGTTAGAATTTATGGAGGATTTGGAACTCTTTGACGGGAAGATGATTTAACTTGCTTCGAAGTTGGGCGTGATGTCCACGGAAACCCCATGTATGGACCGCTTGCCCCACCATATTCTGATATTGATGATGAAATGGAACGTGCACTTGCTGTGGAAGCCTTCTACAATCCATTTAAGAACATCCTTGTTTACAAAAAGCTCACGGATTTCTTAGTATCTCTACCCGTACAATTGAAAATTTTGAATGGGACCGAGGGGTCGAGTGTATGCAAAAGAGAAGGAGACGGAAATGGCATGTCAAATTTTATATACTATGCATGGATGGAAGGAGATTTGTTAGAAAGTTCAAAACTTATGAAACATATCGTAAGCTGACCGGAAAATTCCAAAGCGAGGATATTTTGAGGCATGAATATTATGTTGAGTGATAGGAATAAGGAAGGATTTGATGAAAACAGTTTTGGAGAAAATAAGTACGGAAAGTAAGCTAACGATGGTGAAAGTAGAGTCTCGTCAATTAGAAAGCCACTTTTGCAAGTGTTTCAGGTGATAGTAGTTGAGTCTCTACTACGTGCGCATGATGTGGACGTAATTTTCGAGGATGATTTATGGGTACTATTCACTTTCGAGGAAAGACATCCGTTAAGATCGAGATGTAGCGTGGTTGATTGCCAAACACCTTCATAAAAAGGCCGCATTAGGGAGCGTAAATTATATTTGTGGAGGACACTTTATTACTAGGATTGCAAAAAGCCTTGGTTTATTCAACCCAATGGGAATGGTTTTGTTTAGTGAACCAATTATGCCCGAAAGTACGGAAGTTGAAGGATTTGCTCATTTGAGAGATGATGGAAGTGGAAAGCTCGAAGGATTACCAGAGGAACTTGACGTAATGCCTTTAAGAACTTGGATTAGATAGAAGATCATTCTTTGGATTGTGATTTCAAAAACAATGCTTATTGTGTGTCGAACAATATTATCTCTATCTCTATCTCTTAACTATTTCTTTATGATGATTATCATACTTTGTTTATTTTTATTTTTAAGTAGCGTTTGGATTGTTTGTAGTTTGTTTGTTTGTTTTGTGTATTGTGTATATTTTGCAGTTTTGTTTGCAGGATGGATATGACGGAAGCTTATTGTTGGTCAATATTTGGAGTTGGATAACTCACATGCGTGCTTATGACCCAATATGCATATTGCATATTCTATCCCGTGATATCTTTTTGACTATTTCTTTTTCCCATTTTCTTTACTTTGAAGTTCATTTTATTACATTGGGGACAATGCAAAACTTAAGTATGGGGGATGGAAGAAAATAGGAAAAATGATACGATTTTTAATTTTTTAGTTTTTAGTCTTATTTTTGATTTTTAGGTAAAGTTTTTGTATTCAAGTAATTAGTAGAAAATCGCCCTTGATTGTCTAGTTGTTTTCACACGTTATTAAAATATATTAAAAAATAACTTGGGTATTTCAATGGTAAAATGATGTTTTTGAAATTGTTTTATTTGAACCAAATTACGAAAGTAATTCATTTTGAATTCGATAGCATTTTCTAGCGCGCATTGTAGCATTTTTCCACTAAATTGTGAGGATTCTTTTTGTATAAAACATATATTTTATTTTATATTTGCTATGAGTGTGCCGGTGATTATGTCGATTCTAGAACTTGTACTAGTTATGCATTACGGTTAAAATCACTCTCGAGTGATAAAAATATGTTCAAATGATAAGAGGCATCGTAGGATTTAACCCAAATGACCTTCCATTTTACATCTAATGTTTTTTGCTAACCACATCGGTTAGTTAACCACCTTATATGGACCCATTTGTTAGTGCTCATTTTTAGCACTAGATACCCTTAGTTACACCCTTCGAGCCAATCTTTTCATTTTTGTTTAATCCAGAAAAATACAAAAATATTTTACACCTTAAACTTTAGCCAACCCATGTCATGTCTATTAAGTATTTGACCCATTGACCAAATACATTGAATGTTGTTGGGTAAAACCCAAAGTCCATGACCCATACCCATGGAGCATAACCTTAACCCATTGCATGACATCATGCATAAGTTATATATGGATATTATCCATGACCCATGGACTAGATGTATTGATCTCAGATACATTATATCTACTTAGATACCCATGGTCCATGACTAGGACCCATGACCCATAACCCATGACCCATGACCCAAAACCCATGGGCAAAGGGAGTTGCCCACTGATCTCCAAGATTACATCGACGGATCCCCAGTGAGGATCCGTGAACAGCTTATTTTTCTTCTATAAATAGTGAGCCATTTCTTCATTGTAACTCACCTCTTTCACATATATGTTCTATTTGAGTTATAAACTCTCTAACCTCAGATCCAAGTGATCTATGTATGTAGTTTTATTTTTGTGATTCTCTAGGTTCCTATTAAAGGCGAGATCACCACCTTTTGAAGTCGAGCAAGCTTAAGTCCATGAGTTGCCATGCTTGATCATCATCAAGACTACTGAGGTTCTATTGATTGATAGTTCTCTACTTTCTCATTAGAAGTGTAGTGTCGAAGACATAAGTGAAAGATGTCTAAAGGGTCAAGACAAAGACATTAGTGAAAGGTGTCGAACGTCCATATTAGAAGCACTAGTGAAAAGTGCTTAGAAGTCAAGGCTAAAGGCATTGAGGGTGTCTAGAAGTCAAGTCACAAGGCATTAGTGAAGGGTGCCTAGAAGACAAGCCGAAGGCATTAGTGAAAGGTGCCTAAGGTGTACATTCGATATGGTGTGTCCGATGTACAAGATAGATTAGTATTGGGTCAAAGGATATTGATATCCTTGTTGATGTTATTATAAGGAGTGGGTCTCCTTTGGGGTTAGTTGTTGTGTAGTGTTGGGTAGTAGTTCCTCCATTGTAATGGAACTCGATATCTAGCCTAGTACCGAATAGAGGGTAGGCAACGTTGTGATAGGTTTGGTTCTACCTCGTGGAAGAACCCGGTATCTAGCCTTGTACCGGATAAAGAGTAGGCAACGTTGTGAAGGCTTCTCCGCCATAAGGAGTTGGTGTCGTGTAGTGTTTACGAACTCTCGAGTAGGTGACTCGGGGAGTGGAGTAGGGCAAGGAAGGTGTCCTTGTAGCCGAACCACTATAAATACTCGCGTTGTGGTTTTGTGCTTCTTACTCCTTATTCTTTCATTACATATTTATTTATGCTTGTCTATCAACATCTAACATACATGTTTAAATAGATTGACATAAGTCAATCTAAATAGTTTAAAACCAAGTTTTAATCGGTAAAACTATTCAAACCCCCCCCCCCTTCTAGTTTTCCACACACATTCTAATTCCTTATTGTTGTTGAACATGACATAGAACATGAACTATCAGAGTTAGTGGTCTGAGTCACCAATGGTCCAACTCTTTCTACTAAACAAGGATTAGACTTGTAGTCCTTAGGTTTTAAAACCTTTCAAATTCTAGGGTTATGAGTCACTATAGGTTCATCGTTATGAGGATAGCTTTTGGTTATCTAGAAATGTTTCTGAGATAGTAGGGTCAGTTACCCTACCCTACAGTCTTCTCTTGTGAATTTACAGAGATAGCCAAAAGTGAAACATAAATCAGTTGAAAGTGAACATAATGGGTTCTTATTAAAAATGATGTACAACAAGGTGAAGGAAAAAAAATCAATGAAGATTGTTCCCCTTGTTGTAGCTGTCTTCAGCGTTGTTCATGTGGATCGGAAACTGTGTGACTTTTAGCGACTACTTCCTGATGCAACCTTTCAGTGTTGCTAAAGACATACCAGCTTTCTCCCCATATGCTTCCTTCATCAACAACATCCTCAGATGGTTCATTAAAATATCCTAATGCTCCTTTAACCCAAGATTGGTTGCTTCAAGGAGTAACCATATGACTATTTCAAGCACAACCACTTTTCTAGGTTTGTAAGAGTTTATACTCACATTTTTCACACTAACCTTAGATTAGAAATTTTAGGACAAAATTGTTTATTCAAATATTTATGATCATAGGTTCTTGCAAAAATGAAGTACTAAGGAAAGGGAGGTTAAAAAAGACAGGAGATGAGGCTGATGGAGATTTCATTAGTACAAGATAGACTTAATGTCACTCGATCTTGTAGAAATGAAGCATGATTGATGTTGTGAAGGGTATATTTTCATGGGGTTTGAAGATGATGGATATGAATTTGTGTTACTAGTCGTCATTCAAGAACGGCTATATATTATTAGCGGTCAATCAAGAACGAATCTGGATTAAGAAAAACCCACCCGCTCTGCACTTGTTGGGTCCGACACATCACACAAACCATGAAATATAAGAATAACAGTTTAAACAAGTGACGAAAACTGATGAACATCAACATAGAGGTTGGGTTTACATAAGAACGAATCTTACACGCTAACAACACCATTTGTACTTCTCAACTTTATAAATCTTATTAGAAATGAATCAAAGATTTATAAAAGATAGCCTACGGAAAACTATCCCGGTTGATGACAAATTAACTCTCTAGAATCAAACAACAAGAGACACCTAGCTTTGCTTTGTTGTTCTTAGGAGAGGGGGATCTTAACTACTCCCCCTGTCCCAAAATTATTGTCTCTGTTTGATTTTTTTGATATTTCTTTTACAACTTTGACCTTAAATATTTTGGTTTGTGTTACGTAATACTTGATGAAAAATATATGAATGGATTGGGTTTTAATTGTATTTTTCATTGATATAATTTTCATCAGCCATCGTATAACACAAACAAAAATATTTAAGGTCAAAGTTGAAAAAGAAATACCGAAAAAGTCAAACGAGGACAATAATTATGGGACGGAGGTAGTATAATACTTTGTATTATTTTCTATGTTTGAATCTCTATTTAATTCGGTTACAACCTTCGGTTTATATAGGGAGGGAAACAGTGGATGCAGATGGGTGCATAGTAACATGCCAACTTGCAATAGATAGACACGTGCCTAGTAGGCTAGTATTGAGAGTACTTTCGGCTTATCCGATTTGACAACTTATAGTCTATAATCATGTTTCACGTATATCGATAAGTACTTGATCTTGTTTTAAAACATATGGTTTTGGATCTTGTTTTAAAAAGATGATGTTTTATTGTTAGATATTTTTTGATCTGTGATGGTTAAAGAGTTTTTATGGTAAAAAAGCATAGATATTTTTTATCTATGAAACTGCTTATGGTAAAAGCAGTTATGAATCTGCTTTTGTGTTTCTGGTGTTGGATCGTTTTTCTGATGATGGATCTTGTTTTAAAAAATCTGGTTTTGGATCTTGTTTTAAAAAGATGGTGTTTTATTGTTAGATCTTTTCAGATCTTTTTTAATTTGTGATGGTTAAAGAGTTTTTATGATAAAAAAGCATAGATGTTTTTGATATATGAAACTGCTTATGGTAAAAGCAGTTATGAATTTGCTTTTGTGTTTCTGGTGTTGGATCATTTTTTGATGATGGTAAAAGCAGTTTGTTGAAACTGCTTATTATGAAACAAGTAGTTTCTTGAAACTGCTTATTATGAAACAAGCAGCTTCTTGAAACTGCTTACTATGAAATAAGCAGCTGGTTTAAGCAGTTTTTGAGATAAGCAGTTTGTTGGTTTAAGCGGATCCGAAACTTGGTTTTCGTTGAAAAAACCGAGATACGGCGATGATGATTTAAAAAAAAAACTTAGAGTTTTGGCGTGGCATAACCGAATGGACGGTAAAGTGAGTTTTTTTTTTTTTTTTTTCACTTTGCAACATTCAAATTTGCAGCCAAAATGATAAAACCATGATAATCTGAGCCTATTAAAAATCTTGATTTATCATTTTTGTTTTTATAAACGTTGCTCATTGTTTAAGTACTAGCGTAAAATTATACATGAGTCGTGTAAGATGTTGAGTTATTCATCGTAAACTTTTATAACCCGTAATACCCGCACCTTCCTTTCTGCTAGAACCAACTTATTTTGTATAAACCCAAACACTTTTGATATGCTAGCACTTTTTTTTTTTGTTTTTTTGAATGCAAGTGTTGTAGTGTTTCTGTCAAAGTGATTGTGGATCTGAAATGTGTTTGTGAAATGTGATTCTGGTTCACTTGGTTATAACAATGAAATCAAATCTTCACTATTACTTATTTGACACAAAGCCTACATTCTGAAAAAGAAAAAAAAATGTGAAGAGGAGAATCTTCACTATTACTATGTCGATGGAACTTTTCATTTTAGATTGAGATAAGAGGATGCTACGTGAATTATTTTGGGATAAGGCGATGATACGTGAATTATTTTGAGATAAGGCGATGATGACTTTTTTACTAAAAACAATTTTGCAACCGAATGGACGGTAAAGTGATATTTTATCATTTTGTAACTTTCGAATCTGAGCCTATTAAAAATCTTGATATTTTGCGAGCCAATTTACGGTTTATATTTACTTTTAAACAGAAACATAAAAAAATAAAAACATAAGTGGTACAAACTTAAAAAAAAAAGTGATACAAATATTAAAAACAGTAACTTACGATTAATTGTTTTTTTTAAACATAAGTGGTACAAATTTTTTAGATGAAAAAGTAATTTTTTTAAAAAAAGTGATACAAATATTAAACACAAAGTAAAATCACTCTAAAAACATTTTTATACAAACTTAAAAAATAAAAAAGGACGATAGGAGGGTTTTATGAAAAAAACATTAACATTAGAGATGTTTTGGTATATCTTATACAAACCCCTTTACGATGCGACATAAGAGAGGGTTTGGTTAAAGATGCCGCTCCTCCTCTTTGTCATAAAGACAACACAATTTTTATCGGTTTATGTTCGTGATTATTACGCTTTTAAACGTCAATTATTAAACTTTATATTTTATGTTCCGACTTTTAATTTTATAGTTTTTGATATAAACAAAATTATAAAAATATAAAAAGTATAAAAACAAAAAATTAAAAGAAGGGTGCTCTTTATAAAGAGAGAAAGGACATTCACACCACATCTTTCACGACGATCATAATTTACGATTATAAGTATTGTCTTGTCACAATTCTCAAATTCGGTCATTTCTTAAATTAAATAAGATCATATTAATTGCTCATGGTATTTCATTTCACATTTAACGCGTAATTTTATATTTAATAAACGTTATCGCGTGAGTTATTATTTGAATATTTAATCCGTCACTTTCAAAACGATCCCGACATATTTTTAAACTTACATTTAGTTTATAAAACTATATTTTGACTTTACCTAGTGTTTTGAATTTATTTGGTATATAAATCGTTAAATTTATATTAAGACGACGCTTTTTCTTAAAATCGACAAGATAATTATTATATCACTCAAATCTTTCAAGGAATGTATTTTACAATTTTATAAAATCATTATACTCTATTTTGATCTATTAAAAATTTACTTGTACCAAAAGTTACCATTTACCTTTAATTATACATTTTTTTTCTACACATGTTACTTATACTCTTTATCAAACACTTACACATTACTACCTAAAAATAAAAATAAATAAATAAATAAATAAGTTAGACAAAACATCAACTATCCTCAAATTGGGGATCTTGTCTTTGAAATAAATCATTTTATTAGTACAAGTAATAATTCATACCAACTCATACAATTCATTTCATAAGGTGTAAAAGTTTTTTTTCTTTCTCTTCCTTTTGCTTATGAACCGGCCTTCAAGAGAAGCCAAGGATCATCATCTTTTTTTTTTCAAGTTCAAGCAATACAATCTAGTTATTACTCTTTATAAGGTTTTGAAATAAAAACCAAGAGTGTTTAGGATTTACCTTGTTACTTTCACCTCATCATATTCATTTGTAAGCAAGTTTCTTTCATTTTCATGGTTCCTTTTCATTTTCATATGTATCTTTTCATTTTTGGAGCTAGTATGCATGATATGTGATTTATACCATTTCTCATGATTTATTGAGTTATATATACATATTGGTCATCCTATAAATATCCCTTGGTATTCTTTGGTCTTGATGGTGATTAGGAACCCATGACACCCTAAGAAGGTGTATGGTAGGATTAGATTAGCTTTGGAGTTGATTTGAAGGGATTAGAATAGGTTTTGTCCAGAAAAACTATTTTCGATAACTATATATTTATGTTCTGTCCTTATTTCAATTTCTGGAAAACCCCTCTGTTGATGCGAAACTTTGGCCTTGATATTTAGAAAATATACTTTAAAACGAATCCGTGGCAGCTTGAACGGATAAAAACGGACCTATAACGAAGAAGTTATGGATTTTTAAAGTTTGACGATTTAAACGTATTATTTTCGTAATTTTCAAGAACCTGTTTTGACATTGTTTGGGTCAAAAGCAGCCTTAAGCTTCACAAATTATTTCGACTAGTCAAAATATATTAGTTTACTTCGATACGAAGTTAAGGACATATTACATATTATACGTGAAAGCGGTTTGAAACGACAAAGATATGCACGCTTTTATAAAGTTGCCGAACTATTATTTTTCGAAAACTATATTATTTTTACGTTACAAGTGTTACATTGGTAGAACGACCATGTTTCTGCGCTTTTAACGAGGTTGTGAAACTTTTGGAACGAAATGTCTTCTAGTAAAATCAAGTTCACCGCCATATTTTTCAAAACAATGTCGTTTGTAAAGCGAGTTATAGTAAATTAATTACGGATGTTCAAACTTGGCGAAACTCATTTTCGCACAACAATTCAACAAAATCGTTATCTTTAACCCTTAATATCTTTATGATCGAGACCTTTTGACGAAAACTCCCGAATCGAAACTTCTAGATATCGATACAAACTTTCCAAAACCGTCGAGTTCGTTCTCAACGATCGACGTACACCATTTTACGACTAGTTTTCCAAAGCCATTTTTGTTAATTTCGTGATAATTCCGACGACATTGTTTTGCGACGAAAAATGATAATTTCACCATAAATCATTATAAAACCTTTGTAGGATGACATTTTGACGTAAAAACTTGTAAAGTGATTTTTGAAGGGTCAAGACGTCAAAAGAGTATTTTTCGACGATAAGTTATATTATTTTTCAAAACTCGCAAATGGTATAAATAGCATACGAAATGCATGCATAACATCACATTGCAACTCATTACATATCATATCATTCGTAATAGGTCCCGGTTGACGCATCACATTATACCTCAGTGTGCTCACTTTTGCCATTATTCCAGTTTACCAAGTGAGTAATCACACCCCCTTTTTACCGTTTTACTATATTTTTGGGGCGAAATGCATGAACCTTTCTTGAGCTAAATTGTTTACTACTTTTATTAACTAGTTTGACTAGAACTTGTGAACTCGAATCAAATCCTTGAACTTAATTACGAATTTATGACTTATTTGAACTTATTGAACCGTACAAAGTCTCCCCTGCTCGAGCATCACTATAAAGTCTCGCCTTATTGGTGGAGCGGTCTCATAACCTCGCTTAGGTGGTCGAGTGACAAAGGAGTCTCCCTTGTTGGAGCAAGACAAAGTCTCCCTGCTCGAGCATCACTATAAAGTCTCGCCTTATTGGTGGAGCGGTCTCAATAATTCTCGCCAGGTGGTCGAGTGACAAAGGAGTCTCCCTTGTTGGAGCAAAGGCAAAGTCTCCTGCTCGAGCATCACTATAAAGTCTCGCCTTATTGGTGGAGCGGTCTCAATAATTCTCGCCAGGTGGTCGAGTGACAAAGGAATCTCCCTTGTTGGAGCAAAGGCAAAGTCTCCCATGTTCGGAGCATCCCCGATGATTATGTACGTGGTGCAATATTGTGAACTATTATGACCATTTATTCTTGACTTTTAGACATACTACTTTTGGCGATGGGTTGTGAATGCAGACGTGTTGCAAGTTTTGTATGGGTGAACTTGGAACCGAGTGGATTTACAATGCCTTTGCTTTGTGGACCATTTTCACGAATCGAAAGCTTTGATTATTTCTTACGAGTTTTCTTATTTTGCTAAACGTGTTTACTCACCAACTATTTTCATAGTTGACCCGCTTTTCTCTCATGCATTTCGTGTGATCGTTAGTAAGCTTTTTCTACCAAGTCTTGCATAATGAAGTTTTCACTTGTCACTACAAATCATTATGTTATAGAATCCAATATTTTGGAATCTAAGCTTTGTAATATATTCGCCGATGTCGGCTAAACCGGTATTGTAATGGTGTAATATTTCTTTTAATATTAATGTTGGTATGTTCTATTATCTTGTGCTTATGTTCCTCCGTTACACTCGTGTTTCATTCCCATGGGTGCGACAGATTGGTATCGAGCCAAAGGTTATAGAGAATGCCGATTTTTCAAAAATAAAAATCACGACTATAACCGAAAAATTTTATTTTATTTTATTAAACATTGAACATCATCCGAGTCATCCAGCTCTATCGCAGATCGTTAATCATAAATTATACATAGCCCGATCAACTATGTCTAATTTATGAAGAACCATGCAATGATAAGAATGGTAAATTTAAATTATGTTTAGTCGAGTCTTTTGAGTCTCGGTCACTGAAGTTGCATTGGTCGGGTGGGTATGCATAGCATGTTTTACGCTCACGCCTATATTACCGCATCTTGTTCCTATCTTCTCTTTACATCTTTTGACTTGTTAGACATAGCATGTCTCTGCTCCTCGCCATGTTTCGATCACTATAACACATTACCACCGCTCTCGCACTCGTCGACTTCGCTCGAATGTCGTTTACTCAACCCGATGTTTTGGTCCTCTCAGAGGATCATGGTCGCAAGAAACACACGCTCGTGAGGTAGCAACAACGACAACCCAAACAACAATGACAATCCAAACAACAACGCTCTTTGGAATAGCGGACCTACTCACCCAAATTATAATACATCTCGATGCTAGACGAACCAACAACGGAGAAGGTACTTCAAACAATGGACGAAAGCGACAGAGGATCACCAGGAAGCCGAGACCGTAATCAAGAAACAAGAGGCAACGAATAACTCGGAACTATGGGCGACCACCCGTAAGCGCAAAGGATATGCAGTCCACATCCTTTGTGCACTCGATGTAATTACCATCACTCGTGAGACCGCAGAAGGTGCGGCAAATGTGATGACGGGTCACCGTATAAATTGCTCAAACAGAACGGGAATCAAGGATGGAGAAAAGCATGCTACGAGTGTGGAAGTTCAGATCACCTTCGCAATACTTGTCCAGGTGAAAAGAACTCACAATCAAGGAGGTAATCGTCAAACTGGCGTTGGCAATAGAAGGCCCACAAGATCGAACATTGAAATTCCTCCCGCACGTGGTCGAGCATTCTATCCGGTACCGGGAAGCCCGCAACGCCAGAACGGGTACATTCCTTTCAATGTACCACTTTATTTCGCGACATAATTTTGAGTGCATAACTTTCTTCCAATCTTTACCACGCTCACGCCATTGATTAATTTGAGACCTATTGATATCGACCTTAGTTGTTATATATTTTGTTGATTTGATTTGATTTGTGTAAGCAAATCCAATATCGAGCGAATCTTTCAAAGACTTCATTCAAGGATGTTGATTCCTATCTTTCTAACAACTTGTTTCCTAGCTTGATCTAGTGACGTTCTTGTTTGATGAGTTGCGAAAATCAAGCTAAGAGACAAGTTTACTCAAGTCGGTTTAGTTTAATCTCATGACGCTCTTGTTTGATGAGTTGTGGGATTAAATTAGAATCGACTACCCAAAGGTCTTTTGAGAGCTACGCTCGATATTGGGCAAGTTTACCCTATCCAATCTAATCACGGCACGCACTTAGTTGAATGGGGAACCCGATGCATGGGCATTGATATGATCATTTAGACTGCTCGACGATCATGAACTTTTAGAACTCTTGTCGAGGTTCGGACCATAGTATCGTTAATCGAATCACGGACGTGATTCCACCGACATGGGAAGAATGTCACAATTCTCAAATTCCGGTCATTTCTTAAATTAAATAAGCATCATATTAATTCATTCATGGTATTTCATTTCACATTTAACGCGTAATTTTTATATTTAATAAACGTTATCGCGTGAGTTATTATTTTGAATATTTAATCCGTCACTTTCAAAAATGATCCCGACATATTTTTAAACTTACATTTAGTTTATAAAAACTATATTTTGACTTTACCTAGTGTTTTGAATTTATTTGGTATATAAATCGTTAAATTTATATTAGTACGACGTTTTTCTTAAAATCGACAAGATAATTATTATATCACTCAAATCTTTCAAGGAATGTATTTTTACAATTTTTATAAAATCATTATACTCTATTTTGATCTATTAAAAATTTACTTGTACCAAAAAGTTACCATATACCTTTAATTATACATTTTTTTTTCTACACATGTTACTTATACTCTTTATCAAACACTTACACATTACTACCTAAAAAATAAAAAAATAAAAAAATAAATAAATAAGTTAGACAAAACATCAACTATCCTCAAATTGGGGATCTTGTCTTTGAAATAAATCATTTTATTAGTACAAGTAATAATTCATACCAACTCATACAATTCATTTCATAAGGTGTAAAAGTTTTTTTTTCTTTCTCTTCCTTTTTGCTTATGAACCGGCCTTCAAGAGAAGCCAAGGGATCATCATCTTTTTTTTTTTCAAGTTCAAGCAATACAATCTAGTTATTACTCTTTATAAGGTTTTGAAATAAAAACCAAGAGTGTTTAGGATTTACCTTGTTACTTTCACCTCATCATATTCATTTGTAAGCAAGTTTCTTTCATTTTCATGGTTCCTTTTCATTTTCATATGTATCTTTTCATTTTTGGAGCTAGTATGCATGATATGTGATTTATACCATTTCTCATGATTTATTGAGTTATATATACATATTGGTCATCCTATAAATATCCCTTGGTATTCTTTGGTCTTGATGGTGATTAGGAACCCATGACACCCTAAGAAGGTGTATGGTAGGATTAGATTAGCTTTGGAGTTGATTTGAAGGGATTAGAATAGGTTTTGTCCGAGAAAAACTATTTTCGATAACTATATATTTATGTTCTGTCCTTATTTGAATTTCGGAAAAGCTACTGTTGATACGAAACTTTGGCCTTGATATTTAGAAAATATACTTTAAAACGAATCTGTGGCCGCTTGAACGGATAAAACGGACCTATAACGAAGAAGTTATGGATTTTAAAGTTTGACGACTAAACGTATTATTTTCGTAATTTTCAAGAAACTGCTTTTGACATTGTTTGGGTCAAAAACGAGCCTTAAGCTTCACAAATTATTTCGACTAGTCAAAAATATATTAGTTTACTTCGATACGGTTAAGGACATATTATACGAGAAAACGGATTTGAAACGACAAAGATATGCACGCTTTTATAAAGTTGCAGAACTATTATTTTCTCAAAAACTATATTATTTTTACGTTACAAGTGTTACATTGGTCAGAACGACCATGTTTATGCGTAGTTTTAACGAGGTTGTGAAACTTTTGAACGAAATGTCTTCTAGTAAAATCAAGTTCACCGCCATATTTTTCAAAACGACATGTCGTTTGTAAAGCGGAGTTATAGTAAATTAATTACGGATGTTCAAACTTGGCGAAACTCATTTTCCGCACAACAATTCAACAAAATCGTTATCTTTAACCCTTAATATCTTTATGATCGAGACCTTTGATGAAAACTCCTGAATGAAACTTCTAGATATCGATACAAACTTTCCAAAACCGTCGAAGTTCGTTCTCAACGATCGACGACACCATTTTACGACTAGTTTTCCAAAGCCATTTTGTTAATTTCGTGATAATTCGACGACATTGTTTTGCGACGAAAATGATAATTTCACCATAAATCATTATAAAACCTTTGTAGGATGACATTTTGACGTAAAACTTGTAAAGTGATTTTGAAGGTCAAGACGTCAAAAGAGTATTTTCGACGATAAGTTATATTATTTTTCAAAACTCGCAAATGGTATAAATAGCATACGAAATGCATGCATAACATCACATTGCAACTCATTACATATCATATCATTCGTAATAGGTCCCGGTTGACGCATCACATTATACCTCAGTGTGCTCACTTTTGCCATTATTCCAGTTTACCAAGTGAGTAATCACACCCCCTTTTTACCGTTTTACTATATTTTTGGGGCGAAATGCATGAACCTTTCTTGAGCTAAATTGTTTACTACTTTTATTAACTAGTTTGACTAGAACTTGTGAACTCGAATCAAATCCTTGAACTTAATTACTAATTTATGACTTATTTGAACTTATTGAACCGTACAAAGTCTCCCTGTCGGAGCATCACTATAAAGTCTCGCCTTATTGGTGGAGCGGTCTCAATAATTCTCGCCAGTGGTCGAGTGACAAAGGAGTCTCCCTTGTTGGAGCAAGACAAAGTCTCCCTGCTCGAGCATCACTATAAAGTCTCGCCTTATTGGTGGAGCGGTCTCGATAATTCTCGCCTAGGTGGTCGAGTGACAAAGGAGTCTCCCTTGTGGAGCAAAGGCAAAGTCTCCCTGTCGGAGCATCACCATAAAGTCTCGCCTTATCGTGGAGCGGTCTCAATAATTTCGCCAGTGGTCGAGTGACAAAGGAATCTCCCTTGTTGGAGCGGTAAAGTCTCCCATGTTCGAGCATCCTCGATGATTATGTACGTGGTGCAATATTGTGAACTATTATGACCATTTATTCTTGACTTTTAGACATACTACTTTTAGCATGGGTTGTGAATGATGGGTTGCAAGTTTTGTATAGGCGGAACTTGAACCGGAGTGGATTTACAATGCCTTTGCTTTGTGGACCATTTTCGTCGATCGAAAGCTTTGATTATTTCTTACGAGTTTTCTTATTTTGCTAAACGTGTTACTCACCAACTATTTTCATAGTTGACCCGCTTTTCTCTCATGCATTTCGTGTGATCGTTAGTAAGTTTTTCTACCAAGTCTTGTATAATGAAGTTTTCACTTGTCACTACAAATCATTATGTTATAGAACCAATATTTTGGAATCTAAGCTTTGTAATATATTCGCCGATGTCGGCTAAACCTGGTATTGTAATGGTGTAATATTTCTTTTTAATATTAATGTTGGTATATTCTATTATCTTGTGCTTATGTTCCTCCGTTACACCGTGTTTCGCCCCATGAGGTGTGATATGACTGCATAAATCAGAATGCACAAATTACGATACATATGTAAAAATATGATGTAGTTATCAATTCCCTTATAAAAAAAAAGGTGCTTATAACTTGTTCCATGATAAAATACCAAATAACATCATTATATTATAACTAATTTTTGATCAAACATCCACATCAATTATTTCTTAAGGTGGCATGCATACATCAAAAAATATATAAATCACACTCTATTTCATAAAGTTGTCGTCCAAATACTTAAGAATTTCTAGTGGGTCTGCTAACTTGTTAAAGTCAACAACTTGTTTATGCGTGCTTATACTTCAACAATTTTTTTATGCTAAATGTATTAATTTTTTTTTGGAATATATTAGCTACAATTGCATTATAATCAACTTCTTACAATTTGTGCTATAATTTGTGGGTCTTTGTAGGTCCATGAATATTTTTAATGGGTCCCTGAGCCTTCTTATCAGAAAAGTTTATCCCCGCTTTTTTTATTTAATCTTCAGTTACATAAATCCTCAAGATATCTATACCACATATAAAGCATGAATGACTGTCTCTCTAAAATTTTAAAACTTACAAAAATTAAGCATTGTTTACAACACTTTAATGCACTTAATTTTCGTAATTACAATTAAGTAAGATATTGTCATAATAAAATAAAGATCGTGTCATTTTAAAACCAAAATTTTATCAAATAACATTAACGCTTATTAAAACACTCTTCACAAAAATTACAACCATTTAAGCACAATGTACAATAGTTGCAACCAATTTTCGATTACAACAAAATAAGATAGTGTACAACAAAATAAGCATGATGTAATTTTCGGACTTATTTTCGACTTACAACACAAAGTGATCAATGTTATTAATGACAATAACGACTACTACTTACAAAAAAAACATAGTGTAGAACACTTTAATGCATTATAATTTTCGGACGACAAGACAAGAAGATACAGAAACAAAACACCAAATTAATGCAATTTAATGTAGTCAATTATTTAACCCACGATAAATACAATTAATACGCTTATTAAAACACCATTCATAAAAAAATACAAATTATCAAGCATATTGTACAACCAAATTAAACACAATTCATGCATTAAATTTCACTATTACAAATAATAAAACACATTATACAAATATTTAGTCTCAAGCAACGGGCTAAATGGGCTGAGCACGAACGGGCAAGTGAACAAGCAGTTTCGAGTCCGAACAGCACGCATTAACATAGTTCGAGTTCGCAGACAGCACGGCTATCTGAATTTTGATATCCTTAAATTTATTGTCAAAAAAAAAAACATAATAAACTAAAATACATTATTTCTAAATTTTTATTTGAATACCCCGCTTCAACGCCGAAGACCCTACTAGGAAATATATAATACTGAATATCATTTTTGTAGGGTTTAGGCATAATACACGCAGTATCTTTTCAAATATACTGCTTTTAGTGCGTGTCTTAAAATCTGTCCCACTTTAGACGCGCACTTTCAAGTTTTGTACCATTTGCACTGCTAAACTTGTTTTACCGAAACCATAATCACTATTGCCACGCCGTGCAAGCCACGCCGATTTCAATAACAAAATAAGTTAAATAATATGGTTTTGAATTTAAATAAATTTACGATTTTTTCAAACGCACTGCTTTGGTACATGTATAAGTTTTGTCCGCTTATATACGCTTTCTTCCGTTTTCTTCCGCTTTTCTTACGCTTACCCGATTTTATACGTTTTTGTTCGCTTTTATACGTTTTCGTCCCTTTTATACAATTTTCTTACGATTTCAAACGCTTTTACCCCATTTTATACGTATTCTTATGTTATTACCCGCTTTATACGCCGTCCGTTTTACGTTTTTGTCATTTTTTTCGTTGCCTGCTTTTTACGCTTTTTATGTTTTCGTCCATTTTGACGATTCGTGTGTTTTTTTGTTCTTGTGTCTTTACGTTTTATGTTTTCGCTCATTTTATGTTTTTTGACGTATTCGCCCCGCCAAAACGTATTTAAACCGAACAAAAGGGAAAACAGACGAAAACGAAAAAACCGATAAAACTTAAAAACAAAGCGAAACAAAAAACGGATGAAAACGTAAAAACATACGAAATGAAAAAACTGATTTAAATTGTAAAAAAGAAACGAAGGAAAAAATGATGAAAACGAACGAAACGGACAAAACGTAAAAATGACGAAAACCAAAAAACGGACATATTACGAAAGAAATGCAGAAAACGTAAAATGACAAAATTTTATAAAAAATTGATGAAAGCGTAAAAAAATGGACGAAAACGTAAAAAATGTAGACGAAAATGACGAGGACGATGAGATGCAATTTGGGACAAACAAAAGGACTATCTATGTAATTTACTCAAAAATATGTCACATACGATTTTACGGCTTTATACATTCCCAACCCATTGCAGTAAAAATCGCGCAAAATTAAGACAAAACACGAAAGACGATCTAAAAGTGGGACAAATTTAAGACACGCACTCAAAACCAGATATTTGAAAAAGACGCGCGTGTATTATCTGCCTAAACCCTTTTGTAATACAAAACAAGACAGTAATCGTTACAAGAGAAAGTTTAACTAGAAATAAACCACGAAATCTGCATATACGAATATACTTGCTCATAGAGTTGTAAACTGAAAGCGACTATTTTAGATGCATTTAACTTTTTTTGTTTTATGCAACCTCAAATATGATTTTCAAAGTTAATTTTCTCTTTATTTGCAGTCACATGTTTTGTTTGGTCTCAATTGCATGTTCAAGTATACAAGTGTCTTGGACGATTGTCTACATGTGATCTCAATAATTAAATTTAAATAACCAATAATTAAGTCTCGATATATAAATAAGCATAATTTACTTTATCGTTAAACATCCATGTGGTACCCTTTTATTTGCGTCACTGCCAACTTTAATTATTTTGATTAACTCTTCTTAACCAAACAGTTAAAGACATATTATTGCCGGGTCCAAGCCATTAAGACTGGTTATAGATGTTGCTTGAATACACACATTATTATCAAAGTACAGTAAAACCTCTATAAATTAATACTCGATAAATTAATAACCTCGATAAAATTAATAATTTGTCCAGTCCCAACTTGGGACCATTACAAATTTGGACACCAATCGATAAAATAATAAGATAATAATTTTTCAAACCCTAATGATATATATTAGTCCCAACAAAACTATAAATTAATAATCGCTAAAATAACATATATATGTATATACGTGTGAGAGAGACACTCAAAATCCTAAGTTTGTTTTAAGAAAACGAATCCATAATCACATTTTTTTCTCGAACTTCAAATCTATATTGAGTTTATCTCGAATCTCCTTATCAGACTAAATAAATAGTTGGTCGTTCTCTTATCGTAAGAACAAAAGATGTTAATTTTATTTTCATAAAATATAAATGTGAATTCATAAAATATTAATTGAAATTTGACTTTCAGATTTATTTTTAAATCTAATGAATATATATTATAACTACTATTATATTAGACTAAAATTTAAAAGTTCATACGTAAAATCTCTTTAAATTAATAAATTATTAAGAGTAAATTGCACAAATGGTCCTGTGGTTTGCTCAAATTGCAGATTTCGTCTCGAGTTTTCGAAAGTGCGGCCTCCCGAGAGGAAAAGTTGAGTTCGTTTCGTCCCGACCAAATTGAAATGATCAAATACCTCCTCTTCACCCCTTTGAATTTCCAGAGACAATCTGCAATTTGAAGAAACCATGCGACCATTTATTTTTTTTCCGAAATGATTTTTTGAATTTTTTTTTATTTTGTTACACTTTTATCCGCTTTTCTTACACTTTTTAGATTTTGTCGCTTTTATCCATTTTCTTACGTTTTGTCTCTTTTTATTCGTTTTGCACGTTTTTCTGCTTTTCTCCGCTTTTTACATTTTGTCTTTGTTTTTACATTTTGTCTGCTTTTTCTTACGTTTTGTTTGTTTTGTATTATTTCAACATTTTGAAAAAAAATTCAAAAGAAAAAAATTGAAAAAATTTCCAAAAAAGTTGGAATTTTTTCAAATTTGAGTAAAAAAATTAGAAAAAATGTTTTCAGAATACTTGTTTTTCACCAAAAAAAATTGGAATTTTTTTTCTAAATTGTTTTTTCAAATTCTTTTACAAAATAATTATTTCGTAATTTTGGACATATTGAAAAAAAATTTCAAATTTTTTCCAAATTTTTTCGAAATATTTTGTATTTGTGACTTTTCGGATTTGTTTTAACTCTCGAAAAAATTATTTTTGAAAAATTATTTTAAACTTTTTTTGAAAAAAATTATTTTCGGAAAAATAAATGGTCCCGTGGTTTGCTCAATTGCATATTTCGTCCTCGAAATTCAAAGGGATGAAGACGAGGTATTTCACCATTTCAATTTGGTCGTGGACGAAAACGGAACCAAAGTTTCCATACAGGAGGTCACCGTGACTTTCAGTAAACTTAGGGACTAAATCGAATTTGGGCAAACCACAGGGACCATTTGTGCATTTACTCAATTATTAATTTATCGATATAATAATATCTCGCTAAATTAATAAAATATTCTGGTCCCAACACTATTAATTTATAGAGGTTTTACTGTATACACTAATGCCCATTAATTAACAGTAAAATTGTTATTTTGCATAGAAAGAAAAAAGAAAAAAGATAACAATAATATATGTTTTTGTTAAATCGAACAATTAGTTTAGACTAGACACTTGAAAATGCTATTTCAACAAGTACATAATTTAAAACCCCACGTATCAATTACCCCAAAGAGTAAGCTATCTAGCACATAAGTGATGCGTTTTCGGATATTTTTAAGTGAGGATAGAAATGATGGGTAAAAAAAAAGAAGTTTTTTTACCATATTCACGAGTTGAAATAAAATAAAAGTGAAAAAAAAAAAAAAAAAGTTGTTCTCAAGTTGAGAAGAAAAGAAAAAAAGAAACATAATTACATCTAGAGTAAATTACATGGTTGGTCATGGTCATTCAAAATAACACTTTCGTCCTCAAGTTTAAAGTTGCACCAGTAGTCCCTAAGTTGGAAAACAAATAACACCCCGGTCCTTCAGTTTAACCGCCGTTAAGTTAGCTTTGTTAAATTTTACACGTTAGCCCTTTGGTTAACTGGCCGTTACATCGTTAATCCTTCCTAATAACGGATGTTTATAATTTAAAGTTTTCATACGCTTTTATCCGCCGTCCGTGTTTTACGTTTTTGCGGTTTTATTCGTTTCGCCCATTTTTTTACGTTTTTGTCCGCTTTCAACATTTTAACCGCTTTTATATGTTTCATCCGCTTTTCTTACGTTTTCGTTCGCTTTTTATTTTTATCCGCTTTTATACGTTTTGTCCGCTTTAATCGATTTTGTCTGTTTAATCCGCTTTTATACGCCGTCCGCTTTCACGTTTTCTTTTGTTTTCTTACGTTTTATTATTTCGTCCGCTTTATATCGCTCACGTCCGCTTTCACGCTTTAATCCGTTTTGTCTGCTTTTATACGTTTTGTCCGTTTTAACTGCTTTTACACGTTTTTGTCCGCTTTCTTACGCTTTAATCCGTTTTGTTCTGCATTTTATAAGTTTTGTCCGCTTAATCCATTTTTTCCGTTTAATCCTTGTTCCCTTTAATCCATTTTTGTCCATTTTAATCCTTGTTCCCTTTAATCCATTTTTGTCCGTTTTAATCCCTTGTTCCCTTTAATCCATTTTTGTCCATTTTAATCCCTTGTTCCCTTTAATCCTTTTGTCCGCTTTAACTGTTTTGATCGTTTTATCGCTTTATCCATTTTCTTATGTTTTCATTTGTTTTCTTTTATACATTTTCGTCCGCTTTCTTATGTTTTAACCGCTTTATACGCATAAAAAGTAAGAAAACAAATGAAAATGTAAGAAAACGAACAAAAGCGTATAAGAACGGACAAAACGGGTTAAATGGAAAACACGGATTAAAGCGGACAAAACGATAAAACGGAAAAACATAAGAAAACGAACGAAACGTAAGAAAACGAACGAAATGTAAGAAAACTGACGGACAAAACGATAAAACATAAGAAAACAAATGAAAACATAAGAAAATGGACGAAAGCAGATAAAACGGTCAAAACGGATTAAAACGGACAAAACGGATTAAAGGGAACAAGGGATTAAAATGGACAAAATGGATTAAAGCGGACAAAACGATAAAATGTATAAAAACGGATTAAAACGTAAGAAACGGACGAAACGATAAAACGGACAAAAACGTATAAAACGTAAGAAAACAAAAGAAAACGAAGAAAACTACGAAATGTATAAAACGGATTAAAATGATAAAATCGGATTAAAGGACAAAACGATAAAACGCAAAAAATGATCGAAAACGAAAGAAAACGGACGAAAACATATAAAAGCGATTAAAATGTTAGAAAACGGACAAAACGTAAAAATGGACAAAACGAATAAAACGAAAAACACGGACGAAAACGGATAAAACGTATGAAAACTTTAAATTATAAACAATTTGTTATTAGTAAGTGGTTAACGATAACGACCTAATTAACCATGTGGGCTAACGGTAAAATTTAACAAAGCTAACTTAACGGCAGAATTAAAGCCAAGGACCTAGGGGTGTTATTTGTTTTCCAATTTAGGGACTACAAAGGTAACTTTAAACTTCGAGGACGAAAGTTGTTATTTTTGACAAACCAGTGGACCAACCATGTAATTTACTCTTACATCTATGACTTTTTAAACATGTTTATTTTATCGCAAAATCGAATATGAGTAAATACTAAATACTAAGTGTTATTGGTCATTATATACTAATATTTTGGGAGTAGTTTTGAGGAATAATGTTAATAATTTTTTTTTTTTTTTTTTTTTTTTTTTTTTTATTTTTACTTTACCGCTCAATAAAATCTCTAAAGCTGCTCCTAGTCGAGCATCGGCAAGGGTTGGCAAGGCACCAATGACGCGGCAAGACCACTAGGACCATGTTCCTTTGACGCCGACAAAGGGAAAGGTGAAGGACCAAAGGTGAAGCTTTCACGTTCTATGTAAACGTGCCATGGTAGCCCCCAACAAAATAAATCTGTTTGGTTTTGTAAAAAAAAAAAAAAAAAAAAAAAAAAATCCACTACCTAATTTTCTACCTATAAATACCTATAACTTTTACATTTTTAAACACAACTTCTTATTTTATATACTTTCATTCTCTCATTATCATTCTACTTCTCAACTTATACCAAAATGTCTCAACAAAGCACTCAAAAAACATAAAACGTCCACAACGAAACACTATCCGAAGCCCCCAGACACCCGAAGGAACATACACTCTCGGAAATACTCCACCGTCAAATCTGCAATCCAACTTTTGATCAAAATCTTACTTTTATAACCAACCTTACCAAAACCAACCATTACCGAAACCAAAAACCCCAACAAAATGCTTTTAGCCAATTCTCCCAACAAAAAGCTTTTAGCCAATTCTCACAACAAAACTACGCCTAACAAACCTATATGGGAAGTTCGTCATCACAACCAAATATAAACCAACCCACGCCTCCTATTAGTCACTTTATTCTCGACAAAATGTACTCACCTCAGTTTTCGGAAACCATGGCTCCCATTCATGAGGAGTCTTTCATCGAAGATGCACCCCTATTTGTGACGAATAAGGCGACAAGAGGAGGCCAAAAGAAGGTGGTTCAGAATGAAGATGAAGTAATGAGGAACACTCCATGGGTTGTTGAAGAAGAAACTACATTGTGCAAAGCTTGGGTTCGGATATCCGAAGATAGCGTTGTTGGTAATGCGAGAAGGGAAGCTGGATTTTGGTATTTGGTTTTAGAGTGCATGCATATAGATTCTTCTATAACCAAACGTCGGACCTACAATATGGTAACGAGGAAATGGAAGACGGTGCGTCCAAAAGTTAATGAATTTTGTGGGGTGTACGATAACATTAATTAGATGAGTGAGCCGTAGACGGGGATTACCTCACAACGGCACTTTCAGAATATGAAGTTGAATATGGAACCCAGTTTACACTTTCGCATTGTTGTGAGGTGTTGAGGGAGTGTTTGAAATGGAGAGAGGTTATATTTCCGAACTTTGAAGCGGCGACACACGAAAAGCGCAAGAGATACAAGTCGTCGATCTCTAGCTCAGGATTCAACATGTCGGCAACCGTGCAGAGTTGTTTTAATTTGAATACACAAGCTGGAGACAACGAGAAAGAGGATTTGCAGGAAGTTCAACGTCGCATGATGGGCATGACATGACAAAAGCGCTGAAGAAGAAAGGGGCGACGTCATCAGCAAGTGCAGGATTTGTGAATGAGGAAGCGTTGGCTAGGTTGATGGTCAACGAATATACAACTGCCACCGAGCCGTACAACACCAAAAATATATCAAACATTGAAACGTTTTTGGAGATCAAACAAAATGAGAACGAACTGAGGTGTGAAGAATTGAGACTCCGAGAGATGGACCGACGTCAAAGATACGAAGCGTTCTATTTCCAACCGTTACATAACTTGAATCCATAAGAACACGAAAAGGTCGAGAAACAAAGGAAGGTGATAAAGGCGAGGTGGAATTTTCATTTTAGTTTACGTTTTTATTATGTATGTAACGCTTATGTTTTAATTTCAAATGTTTACGCTTTTAATTTATGTAATGTTTTTATAAATTTAATGAATAAAGGTTTTAGTTTATAATAAATAAAAAATGTATTAAAAAGTGAAACGACGTGAGTGAAAAGTGATGGTGAGTAGTCTAAGAAGATACTTCATAATAAATTTTGGGAGGTGATTCAGCATTCTATATAAATAATTTGACGCTCAAAGTAATTGTGTTTGGACATCTACGCTTACATGGTAAAAGTTAAAAGTAACTATAAAAATATAAATGTCCGAACACAATTAATTTAAGTGTTTCAATCATTTGATTTTTTGAGCAGTGACTTTCATTTTTTGGATTAGTCGCACCCACTCCACTCAGAGGTCCTCATCCACCACATACCTGCACTATGTTGTTTTAACCGGGTCTGGCCGACGTAGTGGGGATTTTTAACGGCGTCGCCGGAAACCGCATGCCCACACGATTATAATTATTGGAGTGGTAGGACGAAACCGGGCCGACTTGATTCGAACCAACAACCACGGCTTATAACATGGTCACAAGAGAGACTTCCTGTGAGGCCACCCATCTGCACTACTCTCACTCATCACTGCTTAATTGCTTTCTACCACTGATCACATCTCCTAATAAATTTTACTTTGTGAGAAAAAGAACTCGAGAAAATAATTAATCCAATAATAATTACCTATAGACAAAAAATGGTTGTTGTTTCTGATATTAGACTCCACTGCATGAACGTGAGCCAAAGCAAGCCGAAGAATAAAAAAGAGCAACTAGTGTGGGTGACATATATTAGCTGTCGGTGGCTGTCATCCCCACCGTCACCTCACCTCAACTCTTTTGAAACATACTTGTTAACTACTCTACTCTTTTTCTATTTTCTCCTCATTCTATCTCTTATTACACACACATCTTCATTCTCCTCCTCCTTCTTCTTCTTCTTCACTCTTTCCATTCACATTCCTTCAAATGCACTAAACTATTATCTCTCTCTACTTTCATTTCACACACTCATCAGTAAGTCCTTTATTATTTTATTTTTAATCCATACATCATCTTGCATTTATAGCTAAATTCAGTTACTATTGATCGATATTGTTAGTGTTACTGTTGATGTTTATATATATTTGTTTGGTGTAATTATTCGAATGCAGTATTTATCGGATTCAGTTAGCTGATTGTTAAAAGTTAGTTACATTCTGTTGATCTAGTGTTTTGTTAGTTTAGATTTGATTAATTGAACTACAATTAGTTACGAGATTCGTATTCAAATGTAGCTTGTACAATTATTTATTCACTTGAATTCAGTAAGCTGATTTGTTAAATTGTTGCTCATCACTTGATCTAGTGTTTTCTTTGCTAGATGTGATAGATTCAGTTTGAATTAGGTTAAATTATGATGAAATTGATCGGTTTTTTGTGGTTGTGTAGGGAGTGATCGATTCGATCTGGATTTGTGATATTTGGAGTGTGGAGGCAGATCTGAATTTGAAGTTTGTGATTAAATTATAAACTTGTAAAGCTGGCGGCCAAGGTCGGTCGGAGGTATTCTGCCGGCGCCAATGGCAATGGCAATGGCACGCATCTGGTACTTTTTCTTATCTTAATTTTCTGAATCTGTACTTGATTTGGTTTTCTATGCGACGAGTTAATGTGAAAATGAAAAGATATAAATTATAGTTGGAAATAAGTTGTTATAGAAGAGTTGATGTGTGTGATTCATGGTGGATCAAAGGCTTTTTGTGAAAGCAATGTCAAGTACACATTGTTTCGTGATTTGCATGTGTCAATAGAGAAAGTAATAGATGCTTGGAAATATAGTAAGCTGGTTAATAAAAAAGAGTTCATTTTTATAGGTGGACTACAAAATTTGTTATTGAAGCAATGTTAGAAAGTTGATATGGATTTTTTCGTGAAATAATTAAGCAAACACCTCCTTCATTTATTAATTTTTAAAAATAATGTCCCGGACGAACCTAGTAAAAATGCTTATCAACCAAGTAATACGAGTGTCATATAAATTAGGAGCAATTCTGTATCAACTAGAAAGGAGTTCATTTTCTGTAAGCTGACTATAACTTTGTTACACAAGCAATGTTAACATGTTGACTTTTGTTCATTAAGAAAATTAAGTAATCAAAAACTGTTCCTTATTCGTTCATCGATATATGGGATTTATAGTACAATAAAATAACGTCCCGGTCCCGACCTGAGCATGCCCTATTATATAATCTTTTCATTTGCAGGCTTCCAGCATCAAGTCTCCCCTTGCCCAATTTAGAAAGATTCCTTTATTTAATTTTAAAATGAAAAGTTGACAATTCTGTTTAAGGGTCTCACCATACATTCTATGTAAATAGAACTTGTAGTAGGTCTGTTATAGTAATTACAATAGAACTAGGAGTATTTGCTTATAGTATATTGGTTATGACATTGGATAAGGACATCATACGTTTTGGTCATATTTTGGACATATGATTAAGAGAGATTTGATGTTATATCCGCAATGTTCAGGGGTTCGTTATGTCATTCAGTAGACGTCAGTGACTATACTACTTTTTAGTGGTACCGCACACTTATTGTCGTAATAATTTATTGCTGAAATAAATATACTTAAAAATTGCACAACATGAGTGGTTTATTATCTAATTTAAATAATTAACAATTTCACTATGTCATTGCAGGAAAGAAATGGGAGTGGTATACCTGATATAGATCCTCCGACTCCACATTCCCTTAAAAAAATGGGCTCGAGGTCAGTTAAATTATATAAACCATTTGTATTCTTCTTTTGAAGTTTCTTATTAATATGAAACCTGTTAATAGTTTAACAAGTGTTGTCATTTGTGTCTCTAGAGAACGTAGTAGCATGGAGGATCCAGATGGAACATTGGCGAGTGTTGCCCAATGCATCGAGCGGTTAAGAGATAAATCATCATCTGCGGAAGAGAAAGAGTTCAATTTAAAACAGTTACTCGACCTGATCAATACACGTGAAGGTGCATTCAGTGCTGTTAGTTCACATTCTCAGGTGGTCCCAGTGTTGGTCTCTCTCCTACGGTCTGGTTCACTTGGGGTCAAAATGCAAGCAGCTACTGTTTTGGGTTCATTATGCAAAGAAAATGAATTACGGGTCAAAGTATTACTCGGGGGTTGCATTCCTCCCCTTCTTTCTCTTCTAAAATCAAATTCATCAGAAGGTCAAATCACAGCTGCAAAGACCATTTATGCTGTTTCTGAAGGTGATGCTAAAGATCATGTAGGATCCAAGATTTTTGCTACTGAAGGGGTTGTGCCAGTTCTCTGGGAGCAGCTCGAAAAGGGTCTTAAATCTGGACACGTCGTTGATGAGTTACTGACTGGTGCTTTGAGAAACTTATGTAGCAGTACTGAAGGATTTTGGTCAGCAACGATTAAAGCTGGCGGAGATGATATACTGGTGAAGTTGCTCATGCATGAACAGTCAAACACTCAAGCAAATGTATGCTTTTTGCTTGCGTGTATGATGATGGAAGATGCATCTGTGTGCTCAAAGATATCAACTTCTGAAACGACAAAACAACTTTTGAAGTTATTAGGATCTGGTTATGAAGCTCCAGTTAGAGCACAAGCAGCAGGTGCTTTAAAGTCACTATCAGCTCAAAGTAAACAAGCAAGAAAAAGTATAGCGAGTGCTAATGGGATTCCTTCTTTGATTAATGCTACAATAGCTCCTTCTAAAGAGTTTATGCAAGGTGAAGATGCGCAAGCTTTACAAGAGAACGCTATGTGTGCTCTTGCAAATATTTCTGGTGGTTTGTCTCATGTGATCACAAGTCTAGGTCAAAGTCTCGAGTCATGCAGTTCACCTGCACAGGTGGCGGATACATTAGGAGCTTTAGCTTCTGCTCTTATGATATATGACAACAAAGCAGAAACTACCAGAGCTTCAGATCCCTTGGATGTTGAGCTGACACTAGTTAAGCAGTTTAAGCCCCGTTTACCGTTTCTAGTTCAAGAACGCACCATAGAAGCTCTTGCCAGTTTGTATGGGAATGCGATTCTCTCTAGAAAACTTGCCAATTCTGATTCAAAACATTTGCTGGTTGGTTTGATCACAATGGCCACCAATGAAGTTCAGGACGAGTTGATAAAATCATTACTTATTCTCTGCAATAATGAGGGCAATTTGTGGCATGCTCTTCAGGGTCGTGATGGTGTTCAGATGTTGATTTCTCTTCTTGGACTTTCATCAGAGCAGCAGCAGGAGTGCGCGGTTGCATTGCTTTGCCTTCTGTCTAATGAGAATGATGACAGTAAATGGGCCATCACAGCCGCTGGTGGCATACCGCCGCTTGTTCAGATTCTTGAGACGGGGTCTGCTAAAGCAAGGGAAGATTCTGCAACGATTCTTGGTAACCTTTGCAATCACAGTGAAGATATACGGAATTGTGTTGAGAGTGCTGATGCTGTTCCTGCTTTATTATGGCTACTGAAGAATGGTAGCTCCAATGGTAAGGAGGTTGCTGCAAAGACACTGAATCATTTAATTCAGAGATCAGATACAGCAACTATAAGTCAACTTACTGCACTATTGACCAGTGATCTTCCTGAATCGAAGGTTTATGTTCTGGATGCTTTGAAAAGTCTGCTTTCGATTGCTCCACTTACTGATTTACTTCGTGAAGGCAGTGCTTCAAATGATGCAATCGAAACAATGATCAATATTCTAACCTCAACAAATGAAGAAACTCGTGCTAGTTCTGCAATGGCTCTTGCTGGAATCTTTACTCTCCGAAAGGACTTGCGTGAGAGCAGCATTGCTGTTACAACTCTTTCTTCTGTGACGAAGCTTCTAAAGTCCGAATCTGAGAGCATTTTAGCAGAGTGCTGTGGGTGCCTATCTGCAATTTTCCTATCGATCAGGGAGAACAGCGACGTGGCTGTTGTTGCCAGGGATGTGCTGCCTGCATTAATGACACTTGCAAGATCTTCAGCTCTTGAAGTTGCAGAACAGGCATTAAGTGCTTTAGCAAACCTTTTATTGGACAATGAACTTCCTGAGAAGGTAGCTCCAGAAGAAATTATTATGCAAGCCACTAGAGTTCTCCGTGAAGGCAAAACAAACAAAAGGAACCATGCTGCAGCAGCAATTGCTCGACTTCTTGATTCTCGGAAAACGGATTCTGAGTTAACAGGCTATGTAAATCAAACTGGAACAGTTCTTGCTCTGGTCTCTTTCATAGAATCCGCCAATAGTGGATCTATTGCAACACCAGAGGCACTAGACGCCCTTGCTATCTTGTCGAGATTACCTGGATCAGCGGGTCACATCAAACCTGCATGGTCAGTGCTTGTTGAAAATCCCGACAGCATAATTCCGATTGTTTCTTCCATCAAGGGTGCACCCGTTCTCTTACAGGACAAAGCAATTGAAATTTTGTCAAGGCTTTGCCAGGATCAGTGTGTAGTTCTTGGAAATGTGATTACAAGGTCTTATGGTTGCACTTCATCAATTGCAAAAGAGTAATCGATTCTTTGAATGCAACCGTGAAAATTGGGGAACTGCACTACTCGCTTGTGCCACAAAAGCAAATATTGAAAAAGTAGTGGAGGACCTCCATGAAGCACATTTACATTCGCATATGATTCGGTCTCTTGTTTCAATGTTAGGCTCTCCACTTTATTCCAATTCTGGAGACAAGGACTCTGTAAGTATGCGTAGATGTTCCAAAGATGAGACAGACACCAGCACATCAGTTATAAGTGGTGCTGGTATTGTCATGTGGCTACTTTCTGCTGTCGCTAGTCATGATGATAAATATAAATTTGAGATTATGGAGGCTGGAGCGATTGATATCCTTACAGGAAGAATCTCACGTCTATTCTCATACAGTCAGGTATGTTGTAATGGCCATAGTAACCATAATTTCTCTTTACCACCTAGATGAATGTGATTGTAATAAAATCGTTGATCTGTATCAACATCCTTACACATGTGCCACCATCATGTGTCTGTGCAATTCATAGAACTAATTCATATAATTGTTAACTCGTGCAGTTGGATGCTGAGGAGGATAATAGCATCTGGATATGCACACTACTGCTAGCAATCTTATTTCAGGATCGAGATATTATACGCTCAAGTGCAACAACAAAAGCTTTACCAGCCCTTGCTAGCTTATTGAGATCAGAGGATCCTGCCAATAGATATTTTGCTGCACAAGCTACAGCTAGTCTAGTCTGCAATGGAAACAGGGGAACTCTTCTGTCTGTTGCTAATTCAGGGGCTGCAGGTGGGCTTATTTCCATGCTCGGGTGTGCCGATGCTGATATACACGATCTTCTACAGCTATCAGAAGAGTTCTCTTTAGTTCCTTATCCAGATCAAGTTGCTCTTGAGAGATTGTTTAGAGTTGATGACATTAGGGTCGGTGCTACTTCTAGAAAGTCAATACCGGCTCTCGTTGATCTGCTGAAGCCAATCCCGGACCGGCCCGGTGCCCCGTATCTTGCACTTGGACTTCTGATTCAGCTTACGGGAGATAGCCCGTCAAATAAGATTGCCATGGTTGAGTCAGGGGCTTTGGAAGCATTGACTAAATATTTGTCACTTGGCCCGCAAGATGCTACCGAGGAAGCTGCTACTGATCTGTTGGGTATCCTGTTCAGCACTGCTGAAATACGGAAACACGATTCTGCATTTGGTGCTGTCAATCAGCTTGTAGCTGTCTTACGTTTGGGCGGAAGGCGTGCACGTTATAGTGCTGCTAAAGCCCTCGAGAATCTGTTTTCTGCCGACCACATCAAGAATGCAGAATCTTCTCGGCAAGCTGTTCAACCACTGGTGGAAGTTTTGAGCGCTGGTTTGAAAAGGAGCAGCATGCTGCTATTGCTGCTTTAGTTAGACTACTCAGTGGAAACCCATCAAGAGGCCTCAGTGCTACAGATGTTGAGTTGAATGCGGTGGATGTTCTTTGTAGAATTCTTTTATCAAATTGTTCAATGGACTTAAAAGGGGATGCTGCTGAGTTATGTTCTGTACTCTTTGAGAACGCAAGAATCCGAAGCACTGTTACTGCTGCTCGTTGTATCGAGCCTTTAGTTTTGCTGCTTGTATCTGAGTTTAGTCCAGCTCAGTATTCAGTTGTCCGTGCACTCGATAGACTTGTAGAAGATGAAAGTTTGGCTGAACTAGTTGCTGCACGTGGTGCAATAGTTCCTTTAGTAGGCCTTCTCGAGAGCCGGAACTACATGCTTCACGAGGCAAGTTCTGGAACTCTTGTAAAACTGGGAAAAGATAGGCCTTCTGCTAAGACAGACATGGTGAAAGCTGGAGTGATTGAGAGTGTACTTGACATCCTTCCGGAAGCCCCTGATTTCCTATGTGCTGCTTTTGCTGAATTGCTGAGAATATTGACAAATAATGCCACGATAGCAAAGGGTTCATCTGCAGCAAAGGTTGTTAAGCCACTTTTTTTGTTGTTAACAAGGCCTGAACTTGGACCTGATGGGCAGCATAGTGCGTTACGAGTTCTAGTAAATATATTGGAGAATGGACAGTGTCGTGCTGAATACAAGTTAACCTCTCGCGAAGCTATTGAACCACTGATCATTTTACTAGATTCACCAGCTACAGCAGTGCAACAGTCATCAGCAGAGCTTTTATCTCATCTTCTTTTGGAACAACATTACCAGAAGGATTCAATAATACAGCTAGTAATTGGTCCATTAATGCGAGTTATTGGTTCTGGTGTTCCTATTTCGCAGCAACGAGCGTTACAGGCTCTTGTTAGCATTTCACAAGATTGGCCTAATGAAATTGCAAAAGAAGGTGGTGTAAGTGAACTATCGAGGGTTATATTGTTAGCTGATTCTTCTCTTCCTAATCCTTTGTGGGAATCTGCTGCTACTGTTTTGTCTAGTATTCTTCAGTTCAGTTCAGAGTTCTATTTGGAAGTACCTATTGCAGTGTTGGTAAGATTGCTACGTTCTGGCTCAGAAGGAACTGTAATTGGTGCATTAAATGCTTTATTAGTTCTGGAAAGTGATGACTCCAGCAGTGCTTTAGCCATGGCTGAAAGTGGTGCGATTGAGGCTCTTTTAGAACTTCTTAGATGCCATCAGTGTGAGGGAACTGCTGCAAGACTGTTGGAAGTGTTATTGCACAATGTAAAGATCAGAGAAACTAAAGCTACCAAATCAGCTATTTTACCACTATCTCAATACCTGCTGGACCCACAAACTCAAGCTCAGCAGGCGAGATTGTTGGCAACTCTTGCACTCGGGGATTTATTCCAGAATGAAACTTTGGCACAATCTCCTGATGCCGCTGCAGCCTGTCGCGCTTTGGTGAATTTGCTTGAGGATCAACCTTCAGAAGAAATGAAAGTAGTTGCTATGTGTGCTTTGCAGAATCTTGTGATGTATAGTCGCCCAAATAAGAGAGCAGTTGCAGAAGCCGGCGGGGTTCAGGTTGTACTAGATCTGATTGCTTCAAGTGATATTGATACATCAGTTCAGGCTGCTATGTTTATCAAACTTCTTTTCTCTAACAATGCCATCCAAGAGTATGCTTCCAGTGAAACTGTCAGAGCTATAACTGGTACGTTTTTGCTCTTACTTGATTATGCTGATTTGGAAATGGATATATGAAAATCTGCATCTCAGTATGCAACTTAAGTTGAGAAGGAAATTTTGACTCATTTACTTATGAAGTTATGATTGGGTGATTGACTTGATTTCGGTATATTTGTATCTATATTGGGTCAAGTCTAAGGAAAAATGAGTCAAATGGGTGGAAATCGCCGGACCTGCCCATTTTGCCACCTCTAGCTTAAGTGATCCATAGTTGTATAAGTGAATGCCAATGTGCAAACTCGCACGCCTATTTCATTAAGTACACCATTATGTGATTCATAATATATTTTTCTTTAATAGTATTCTGGTTATAAAGAAAATGATGCAATATTCAGTTATCTGCCAATTTAAGTATTTTATTTAATTTAATTTTTTTAATTTAATCTTTTATTTATTTTTTTTTTTTTTTATTTTTTTTTTTTTATAACTAAGCAATAATCAGATACATTGGTTTTTATATTGTAATAACTAATATTGATACGACTTCATTATTTGTCTAATTCTCGTATAAACTAGGTAATATATAAATGCATACAACCAACAATTGTTTTAGTCTTTTACACCCCTAATTTATGCGAGGTCACCTAATATAGAGGCTTAAGGTAAGTGTCATGCACGAAAAGTGTTATGGGATAACTAACGTCATTGAACATATACCTTTTTTTGTGCAGCTGCTATTGAAAAGGATTTATGGGCCAATGGAACGGTGAATGATGGTTATTTAAAAGCTCTAAATGCACTCTTTGGAAACTTCCCGCGTTTGAGAGCCACTGAACCTGCAACCTTGAGCATCCCACACCTAGTGACATCCCTTAAAACTGGCTCAGAAGCAACTCAAGAAGCTGCATTAGATGCGCTCTTTCTTCTCAGGCAAGCGTGGGCGGCTTGCCCACCTGATGTCGCTAATGCCCAATCAACTGCTGCTGCAGATGCAATTCCTTTATTGCAGTACTTGATCCAATCAGGTCCTCCAAGATTTCATGAGAAGGCTGAATTCCTGTTGCAGTGCTTGCCTGGGACATTAACTGTCACGATTAAGCGTGGCAATGATATGAAACAGTCAGTTGGAAACCCAAGCGTATACTGCAAGGTTACGCTGGGCAGTACTCCCTCAAGACAAACAAAGGTACGCATTATATGTTATTACAGAGGTGGCAAAATGGGTGTTGTTGACGGGTTGGGTAACGAGTCAACGTAGGTATTTTTTGATACAGGCGAAAATGGATCTGGTTCTGTTGGCCCATAACACTTGTGGTCAAAATTTGTTGACTTTTTTTTAGAGTTGCAGTAAAATATGTTTATATAACATAAATTATTCAATAAGAATCTACTGCTTTTAATGAATTAGGAGGTTTTATGCATTAAAAAAATACCCTTTGGGATATTTAACTCATTTCTCAATTTTAGTTCCTCTTTCCGCTACATGCAGACATCAATGATTAACTTTCGTTCCAAAATTTATAATTTCCATATGCATGCGATTATAAGATCTCATTTTTCTGTTTTATTCGTTGCAGATTGTATCAACTGGGCCAAATCCTGAGTGGGATGAGAGCTTTGTGTGGTCCTTTGAAAGTCCTCCAAAAGGCCAGAAGCTGCATATCTCATGCAAAAATAAAAGCAAGATGGGGAAGGTAATTCCATGATTACGACTCCTGTTTTGTCTTTTTTTTAGTACTTCAAAAACTATATATCACTAAATTTTGTTTCGAAATAAGCGCAATGCATGATTAGGTAATAGTAGAATCTACAACCTTAAAACAATGCTATCATATCAGTAATATCCAACTCTTAGAAATGGGCAAAGAGGTTATCTAGATTGAAGCATTTGCTATTACGGGCAATATTTTCATTTGTTTCGGGAAACCCAGCAAAACTAACTGTTGTATGTATTTAGGGACTGAGTAAAGAGATAATCTATGAATACATGGTTAATATTAAAACAGATTTTACTTATGCCCCTTGAATTTATGCTTAATGGATATTGCAAAGAAATAATCTATATGAATGCTTTAGGCAATGTATCTACTGCATAGTAACAGCATACTCGAAAATTCACCTGCTACAGGGATGTACTTCTGTCATCATATATAAAAATAGCAACATAATCTAAATTTCATCAACATTTTACATGCACTATTCTCACATACTCTGTTGTATACTAGTAACTGATGAATTGTTCTTGTTTGGGCAGAAATCATTTGGTAAAGTGACCATCCAGATTGACCGTGTTGTCATGATGGGGGCTGTGGCCGGTGAATACGCTTTACTACCACAAAGCAAAAGTGGTGCCCAAAGGAATCTCGAAATAGAATTTCTATGGTCGAACAAGTCATCTGAGGCAAGTATATAGTCTATTCGACGTCACACGGTCAAAGGTACAGAAGAAAATAAATCAAATCGAGTTTCTTGCCATCCCTCAAAACTTAAGAAGAGAGCCCAGTACATTTTTCCTTTCTAAAAATTGATTATGCCAATTAGTATATACTGTAATATTTATAATTTAGTTAATTCTTTTGTAGAATTGAAAGTATAGCCATGAGATGTATAACCAACTCTTTTGTACTCCTTTGTTTTGTTTGCCTGTAAGATATTTATAGTTGCTGTTCTTTGAGATACTGTAATGTATTTTTGATTTGGTTACATATAACAGCTACAATATAATGTTTGTAATTGATTTCTTTTTTATTATCTTCACCAAAATAGCGGATTTCCGTATAGTTTAAAATTTCAATCTCTATTGAGGACAAAGTTTAATTGATGTTCAAAACAAATCTTAATTTTTTCAGAAAGTAAGATTATTTATGTATGCCTTTTGCTATTATACTTAATGACGATGTTAAGCAAAACCCATGTTTTTTTAATGTCAAACAAAAACATAGTTTACATTTGTCTTAAAACTATGTAAACACTACTTCTGTCGAGCCAGGGAATGATGCAATATAACAGTTAAAATGCAAGAAATTGATGTTAAGAAATGAAGATTAAAAGTATTTTATCATGCTGGGTAATTTTATATTATCTAAATATAAATTAAAAGATGCACTAAAACCACTTTCATACCACCCATTCAAACATTATGGGATCACGATATATACGTTAACCTTAACTACTTTTCCCTCCCATCACACCATCACTCGCCTAAGATCTTCACATCCATCTTTGATTAACAATGTCCACATCGCAATCCTCTGATCAAACCACAAACGAGCCCGACAACATCGATCTCCACAAAACATACAATGACCTCTGTTACGATCTTTCAGCTCTCCAAGACCTAGCATGCCGTGGCTTGTGGCGATCAATCCTCGACAAAGTATCACAAGCACGTTCTCAATCTCTATTATCAAAGCCACACGAACACCTTATATATCTAGCATACAATGCCATAGCACTCACTAAACTAAAACGCTTCTCAGAGGCCGTATCTGAGCTTGATCTAGTCGAAAAAGGACTCGATATTTACAGATACGAAACATACCCTCATCATTATCCTAACCGTAATGGCTCCATGGCTCCATTCGTATTGCGCTGGCTGCATGCTGAGCTACCTTCTAAATTAGGAAAGCGTCAGGAAACATTAGATCGATTTTATACATTGTTAGATTTTATTAGAGAGAAGTTAAGTAGAGAAGATTTGATAGATTCTTCACGAGAAATATGGAGAAAACGAGAGTGTTTAGTGATTAATTCTATAATAAGCCATCATTTGAGTTATAAGGAGTATGGAGTGTGTTTGGATTTGATTAAGGATTTAATTAACCGTGAATCGGATGGTACTGTTGGTAACACAGTTTTGATGTCGAAATTAGGATATATTCAAATGCAGTTTGGTGATCTGGAAGGTGCTAAAAGTAGTTTCGGTATGGTTGAAAACATTGTTAAGGATTTGAAGGAAGATACTGCAATGTTGAACCTTGTAAATAGGAACAAGGCATTGCTGCTTATGGTTGATAAGGATTATGTGTCGGCGGTCAGGGAGTATGAGAAGTGTATTGAACGAGATAATTCAGATGTGGTTGCCATTAATAATAAGGCTCTTTGTTTGATGTATATGAAAGATTTGGCGGATTCTATTAAGGTTATGGAAACTGCATTAGAGAGGATTCCTACAAGGGCTTTGAACGAGACGTTTGTGGTGAATTTGTGTAGTATGTATGAGTTGGCTTATGTTAATCGTTCGGATATTAAGAAGACGCTTAGTAGTTGGATTGCTCGTGTTGCACCTGATGATTTTGACACTTCGTGTACTCGAATTTGAGGTAGTTGTATTCTTTTGATCACCAACGTTAACTTCAAGTTATTTTCATTCGAATAATGTTTGCCGATTCAATTATATAGTGTAAAACTTTGTGTCTGTTTGATTTCTGGTAGGTTCAGTTTATAACACGTTCCCCTTTGCTTACGAATGTGTGAGCAGTTAAACGCTCGCTGAAGTTACAGAGCTATAGTTGGTGTTGGTTATGACATATAACAGATGCTGTTCGTCTCATAAGCCTAAGTTGCTGATAGATTATTCTGTTGTTGGTACTTGTTGATCAAATAAATAGGTATTTCATAGTGAGTCTATACATTCAATTTGTAAGCAGTTAGATGGAATATTGCTTTCCAACATTTAACTTGAAGTTGAATTTTATAGAATACCTCAAACATTCTGAATTGAACATGGAGCATTTGGAATTTTAAAGTCAAATAAGCTGTTATTATTATCTTTGAATTGCTGGCTTCTAAAGTTATTGTCATTCACTGCAATATTTGATTTCTTGGGTATTTGTCCATGTGCTGCATAACTTTTACTTTTGGTCCTTCAATTAATATAACTTACACTTTTTTTTTTGAACATAGATAACATATCACACCTCACAAATGGAGGAAGTTTGAACACAACAAGTTACATCGAACATAATGGGCAAAATCGAAACCGACTTGCCAAACAAAATACACAAGGTAACAAGTTAAGCTAAAACAAGACATACACCATAATACCATGACAGACTACAACAACACCATACAGTTGGTGGAATCACCAAGTGAGCTTTTGGTAGACATGTACCATATAAAGATGTAGCTTGACTAAAGTACATAAAACATACATAGAAGATAAAACCAAGATCCTTAAAGGAGCTGACCTAAACCAAACAGATCTAAAGTCGAAACCCAAGGCAAGAAAGAACCATCGATGACGGACCACAACAGATCTGAGTAGAAGAGACCGGATGATAACAGATCTGAGCAGAAGACAACGGTGGCGGCAGCGACAACGGCGGCAAAGATGGGAGTGATGATTCATGAAAGCGCTTTATTTTGGGAAAAGAAAGACAAGAAAATATAAGAGAAGGAGGTCCGGACGGACGGTTAAAACCGACCACGGAGAAATTGAGATTTGTTTTGGAGGTTGGGTGGATTTGTTTTAGAGAGGTTTTAGAGAGGTTGGAGAAAAATATTTCTATGTCAAAAAATATATAACTTACACTTATACCCACATATTGATTTAATCCATCAAAATTTTGTTTATTATTATTTGGTAGCATTGTAATACCATTGGGCATGTTTGGGTGGGGGAAATAAACCTAAAGAATTGGAAATGGATACACTTCTCTTGTTTGGTAGCCCAATGAAATAAAAAAGGGAAGATCTACAATTCTTAAGAGAGTTTTATTTACACACAAACCTAATTCCCTAGATTCCCGTACCTTATGAGTGGAAAACAAATTCTTTACATTGGAGGATGTAAAATCAAATCACGTGACTATCACAAGGTATCAAAATTCTCAAAACACATTCAAACCTAACAAGTAATAATGGATGCGTATAAAGTAATTTTTTTTTTTTTTTTTTTTTTTTTTTTAATTTTTTTGGGATGGATTTAAAGAATTTGAAGTATATCTCAAATTTGATATTGGTTGTTGAATTTTTATGATGATAGAGTTTTCAAATTTCTTGAAACAAAAAAGTGAAATACTGGAAAATTTGAGGTGTTTATTTTGGGTCTATCTTTCCTTTGATGAGTATCTCAATTTTTAATGTGTCGTAATAACTATTTACAGTCATGTATTGTTTTCTTCAAAAAAAAAAAAAGGACGTAAATTTTGTTCATTTCTCGGTTGAAGTATCTGCTGTCAACAAATCGTAGAATCAATCTCAATTATCTACTTATTTCAATTCTCTGAATTTCAATTTTCTAACTTATTTCGATTCTCTGAATTTCTCTCTACCAAATGTATCCTTAGTGTTAAGAAGCACACCGGTTAAATGGCCATTATGTAAAAGTATAATATATCGTTTACAAGTCTAAAAATCTAGGGCAAGTTATGCTAAAAGTTCAATTTGTTGAAACCATAACTCCTCGGATAGTGTACTATGGAATATAAAATAGTTGTACCTATAAACAAAGGAGCCTTAAAGGCGTCTGAGCACCTTACTGGACTATCGAGTCAGCATGCGCCCATTAAAGGGAAGGCCTTTTGCGCGTCTTTTACGCTCTTTTCTTGAGATTTGAAAAAAAAAAAAATAAGAAAAAGATAAAATAAATTAAAAAAAAAAAAAAAAGGATGAATGCAATTTTATTTTGTATACTCCGTACCATGTTACCGACTTAAGAGAGAAGAAAAAAGAACTGATGATTTTCGTTATACCCTTTGTTGTATTTAAAATTTATTTTTATATTGGGTCATTTAAGTCGGTGTTTAAATACTAGATACCGAGTTCCATTGAAATACTACCCAACACTTCAAGAAACACCCTTGTTTGAAGGCTTATCTTGTACATCGGGTTATGTGTGTGGATAAAACCTCAATATCGATATCAAAAATAATCACGAAGATAGATTCAAATTCTCTTAGGAAAAGAATAATAAATCAAATCCGTGTGTGATCGTGTGTATACGGGTTAGACAACCCGAATCGCTTTTCCCAACGAGGCGTGAATTGCCAACGTCGCTTTTGGTTCGGAATTTAATGCTCGATGTTTTGATTTGTTTGTTTTGATTATTAAACTACGGAATGGGGAAAGTAATTAAGGAATCTATTTTACGGGAAATCCTAAGTGCGATTATAACTAAAACGTAATTAATAAACGTAAATAAAATGCAACTACGTCTAAATTAAACCCTAAAAATGCCTAATTCTACTTTTATACTAAAAATGATATGTAGAAACTAATTTAGAATTAAAACTATTTTTTTTGGATTTTTCTGGATTTTATTTAAGTTAAAATTAATTTTAACTATTTAAACTAAATTAAATTCTAAAAATTATGAAATTTAGGAGAAAATATGAAATTACTTTCTAAAAATCTAAAATATCACTAAAGACTTTTTAAAACTATTTTTATATTTTTCAGATTAATTTTCTATTTTCTACCAAATTAAAACTAATTTAATCTAATTTAAATTGTGAAAAATACAAAATAAAAGGGGAAAAATATGGAAAAATCTTTTTTATGCTTTTTATATTTATCTTAAACTATTAAAATTGAAAAATTATTTTTTTGAGCTTTTTCTTAATTATTTGCAATAAAACCTATTTAAAAGTGATTAAAATCTATTTTAAATATAGAAAAATAGCAAACAGTGACAATAAATGATGAAATTTTCAGGAAAATTCTAAAAAGTTCTTCTGGTTCTAAGAAAAATAAGAAATATGGGGCTTATGTGTAGAAATCAAGGGCTGCAGTGGAATTCAAGCTAAAATAAGCACTTATTAATAAGCTACAAGCTATAAACTGATCTTAAGCTAAGGGGATCTTAAAGGAACCTAGAAATGACAGAGATAGAGCTATGGGAGCATACAATAGGATATTTATTAAGGAGTGATTAAGCTAAGATGAAACTACTTAAAGCTATAAGCTAAAAAGCTGTGGTTACTCAAATAAGCTATAAGGAGAGCAAGACCTAATAAGCTATCTATATTAAGGTATCTAAGAGAAATTTAAGCTAACCTTAAAGTCTAATAAGCTATATAGGCTAACTATGGAACCTCTAATTCCAACAGTTAAGCAGAAAGTGGGACAACCTTTGAGCTTATTAATAAGCTAGCAAACCAGTTTCTATTGCCAAAATAAGCTAGATCAGATTTGACCCATGTACCAGAGAGTACAAAGAACCAATTTTTAAGAGTTTTGAAGCTCAAATGAGGAGTTTAAAAGATCTGATAAAAAGGGTGTGTGAGGTCTGTTAAGCTACTGTTTTGCTGATAAGCAGGTTGGGACAGATTTTGAAACTAGATTAGAGCTTGTAAAAGCTAATGGGAACTTGTAAAACCGATTATAAGCCAAGTATAAGCGCTAGACTCTATACTAAACTAAATTTTTTGGCTTTTAAGATGATTTAGACAAGAAGAATAGCTAGACAAAATGACTTAGAAAACTTTTTGATGAAACTTAAAACAATGACCAAAGTTCCAAACCGACCCAATTGTTTTGACACTATATGACACTAAACCGGGACTTGCAATAGACTCAAAAGATCATAAATGACTCAAGAACCGACTCCAACAAGAGCTAAGACCAAAGCTCACTAGAAGTCATTGTGATGACTTATGGATATCAAAACTTGAAATCACTCTAAACTTTATGAAATCGACCAAACTTACTACAAATAACTCTAAAACTACTAGATCTAATGACTAAATCAATTTCAACCCAAGAGTACCTGAAAATGGGTCAAAAACCCTTTATACCAAACACTCCTTTATGAAGGGTGTTTGGTACAAATTTGTTGGCTTTACCTCTTGTTTGGATTTAACTGATGAAATACAGATCAAAGCACATCCCTTTCATGATGGAAACACAAATTTCAAAATAAGCAATTCAAAATAAGCAGTTTGACTTTCTTTGACTTTTTTTTTTGATTTTTGTAAAAACTGAATAGGACTAAAATGAGATAGAAAACACAAGCTCACATAAGCTATTCAGAGCTTATATGAGCTAAAACGAACAATAGTTAAAGCTTGAATCAATGTAAGAGTACAGATTAAGATCAACCAAGAAATGAAAATACTTGAAAATTTTTATTAAACTAAAAGTGAGATTACAAAACAAACTGAGAATAATAACTTTAAGATACCATTACTGAAAAGCTTAAAAGATACAAGAAATGAAAATTGAAAGGTAAATTGCTACTAAAAAACTACACGAATACAATGTGATCACAATGGTCCTATTTATAGCCTTGAGGAGGTGGAGGTCTCTTGGATCCTTGGAAGAGCCTAGAAGGCTGAATCTGAGCCATACAATCATTCCATCTTCACTTTCACCAATCAAATAGCTCCAACTAGCTCAATGATGTGTTTCGTCCAATAGAGTTGCTTGGATTGGCCACGTGGCACTCAATATCTGACTTGTCAGCTGGGATAAGGTTTCTAGAAGGATAATTAGATTCTAGTACGAGGTTATTGTTTGGGAAGTGGGTAAATGGTGTTTGGGGCGTGATAGGGGAGAAAGGAGGTATAAGGCGCGTTTGGATTAGAAAATGTTTTCAAACATCTTTGACCGGTGCAAATGGTTGACTCGGGTAAGTGTTTGAGTTTGGGTTGTGGTTTTCGGGGCGGGTCTTGGTTTTTTAAGGGTAGTAGCGGGTATCTTGTGTTTGTATTGGGCGGATGCAGTGTGAAATGGATTATGGGATTAGTGATGGATTATTTAATGGACTAGTGTTAAACCAAAGGTAACCATAGGGACCATTTATGTAATTTCGGATTTCAAGGACCAATCATGTACTTCAAATTATCTTCCAAGGACCACTCTTGACAATCTTCAATCATCTAGGACTGATTTGCAAATTTCGAAACTCAAGGGCCATTTCGACAATTCTTTGAAACTTGAGGGCCATTTCGACATTTCTTCAAACTTTGATCAAATCTTCACAAATCATCCTCGAGATTAGAAATCTTCAAAATGCATAATTCGACCTTCCTACTCGACTTAAGCTCTCTTGATCTCCGTGCTCGGATTTACGCCCGATTTGAGTCCTTTTGCGTGTTTTTACATATCCATACCTGCACAAGCACAAACTCAAGAAAACCACAAATATTAGCAATAAACGGCTTTTTCTTGGTTATTTTGGGTCTATTTTGATAAAGAAAAGGTATGTGTTTTAGCACATACCAAAATACCCCAGACGAAACCATTGCCGTGTCCTCACGCAAAGCAATCAACTCACGCTTCTAAAACCAAGGATTTCAACCTCTTTCTACTAAACCTATGAAGAAGTAGCAAAGATTCCTCAAAAGAGATTAAGAAAGCCTTAATTCTAAAAACGCCCCGTTTACCTTTTAATTCACATATATAGATATAACGATTAAGCACATTTTGGTTATGAATGACGGTTTGTTGAACTTTCATGTCGATCAATAACTCAAACATTTTTCAAACGACACGTTAGGATCACGAGTAGAAAACACAACACAGTGAAGTGACCATACGGATAGAATACATCGTCCCCGATTTTCACAAGTCCCAAACTAAGCGTAAAACCGAAATCATTGTTACATACGACTCTAGATGCTAACACTACCCATGGAAGTTACTTGTGTACTTACTTTTCGTTCCCATTTTCCTATTTCCTCTAGATTTTTTATTTTTGTGAGAAATGAATTTCTTCAAATTCTCGTTCGATAAGAATTATTCGATAAAGATACAAAGCTAAGTCGATAATTAGTTATCCATCTTCTCTCAAGAACCATTGTCGTAAAATGAGGTCCACATCAAGGAATTTTTATTCACTAACTTTTGATTTTTTCACTTTTTCAACTTTTTCATTTTTTTTTTTTTTTTTTTTTTTTTTTAACTTGCACTTATACCTTTTATTTATATGAGCAGTGAACCACGGAGCTTCACGGGTAATTCCAAGACTATAGGCTTCATGAGATGAGAATCCGGTGGTTAGGCTAAGACCTCATTCAATCTCGCTAAAGATCCAAGGGTCCGATCTCGACACCATGACTCACAACTTTATTTATTACTTTTCTCATATCACTTATTACTCATTTATTTATTACGGATCCTTGATGTGTACCCAATTTTTAAAACAAAGATTCTTTAAGAAGATAAAGAACTAACCATCGCCAAAACTCGACATCTCTAATTATTTAGACAGATATGGGGTGAAACAATTTTGTGGGAACAAAAGCCATAAGTACCTTCGATGGGCTCTAAAGAGAACCAACTACTCCACGCTTAGCATCTAAACTCATAAGTAACTCTATCATTTCTCGATCTCGCAAATTTAAAATCCCAAATAATGAGATCCGCAGATGCTTAGCCGATAATTTTTAGATTACCTATGGTTAAGGGAACAAGCTAGGGCTCAACACGCCCGGTCAAGTCGTAATTCTATTCCTACTCACCAATGGAAAGTCAATCAAGGTGTCAAAACATATATTAACTTAGCAAATGTTTCGTCTAATGAAATCAAGTTATGCATATTTAAAGTCACTCGTGGAAACTTGCAAAATCTTGGCCTTGTGAGCTAGAATTAGCATTTTATAGCTTCTAATCTAAGAGACTAGCCAACTTTTCAATCAAAAGACTTAACAAAAGCTTACAAAATTTTTAAATTTTGCTCATTTTGCACAATTTTTCATTTTCTAAGGAAAAACGGGTTCTGAGAGAAACACAACGAGAAATAAGCAAGTGCGGTCAAATCAAATCAAGATTACCCTACCCCAGACTAGAACGAAACATTGTCCTCAATGTTTAAAGCAAGGTATCACGAAAATCTAAAAGCCGTTTATTAAGTATGCTCAAAGATAAACGTTAGTCGATAAGATTAGGATATCGGATTTCCATCAAGATCGATCATGAGACTCGAGTGGAGAAATGACAAACTTCGAGCACGAGAGTCTTCATATCGGGAACATCCTAAACACAACATCACAAACAACCAAACACGAGAAATCGAAGAGGCGGACCCCTTCGCGTCACTTATTAGAAAAGAGAAAGAAGAGAAGGATAAGCATGGGGTGCCTCCCACGAAGCGCTACTGTTTTTGATTACCGAGTCGCTAGCTTGACTCGATCCCCGAATTCAATTGTCCATGGGGAAGAAAGTTTGGAGATCCGGGACAACCATAGATGGGATGTCCCCTCCAAAATAATGTTTCACACGATGACCATTCACCTTGAAATTTGGGCCATCGGCCGAGAAAGCTCCACCGCTCCATACGGAAAACTTGAGCGATGGTGAATGGTCCCGACCAACGGATTTGAGTTTGCCGAGAATATCTTCAATCGAGAGTTGAAGAGGAGAACTTGATCACCAACGTTGAAAACGCGGTTTTGATTTTAGCATCATGAATCCTCTTAGTCTTCTCTTTGAAAATCAAAGAATTCTCGTAGGCCCGATCCCTAAGCTCATTTAATTCATTCAATTGAACTTTTCGGTGATCACCGCGGTCTTAAGATCGAAATTAACATGTTTCAAGGCCCGAATGCCTTATGTTCGAGCTCGATGGGCAAGTGACAAGCTTTTCCATACACCAACTTGAATGGGGTGCACCCGATGGGTGTCTTGTATGCGATGCGGAAAGCCCATAATGCATCATCTAACTTATCACCCATGAAGCTCGATTTTCTCCTACGGTCCTTTCTAAAATCCTTTTCAAACCACGATTCGAGACCTCAACTTGTCCGCTCGTTTATGGGTGATACGTGGTAGAAAGACGATGGGTAACTCCATATTTAGCCATAACTTTAGCAAATTGTTCATTACGTAAATGGGTACCGCGATCATCGATGATAGCACGAGGTGCTCGAATCGGAAAACAAATTCTTCAAGAACTTAACAACCACTCGGGCGTCATTGGTGGGGCGCCTTCGCTTCAACCCATTTGGACAAGTAGTCGACGGCCACGAGGATATACTTATTTCCTTTAGATGATGGAAATGGCCCCATAAAATCGATGCCCCACACGCCAAAATCTCACGAGACTTGAATAGCATTTTGTGGCATTTCATCCTTCGTGAAATTTTCCTTGACGTTGGCAAGAATCACACGATTTGACTAAATCATGGGCATCTCGATATATGGTAGGCCAATAGAATCCGGAGTCAAAAACCTTCTTAGCGGTGTAGCTTGCACCATGATGGCCACCAGTGGGTCCGTTATGGCAAGCATTGAGAATGTCAATAGCCTCTTGGCCATGAACACACCGCCGGATTACTTGATCCGCACAAATCTTAAACAAGAAGGGGTCGTCCCAGAAATAATGCTTAACATCTTTGAAAAACTTTTTCTTTTGTTGAGACGACATCCCTTTCACGATGAAATTCCCCGCATGGTAATTTGCAAAATCGGCAAACCATGGGGTGTTCGGGTCTTTCTTAGCAACCATCCCAAGTGTCTCAAGAGGAAATGTTTCGTAATCTCCTTTTCTCGAGCACACTTTGATGGGGATTCTCAAGTCTAGAAAGGTGATCGGTGACAAGGTTCTCCGCTCCTTTTTGTCAAGAATAGTAACATCAAACTCTTGAAGGAGGAGAACCCACCGAAGTAATCGTGGCTTAGCATCTTGCTTTGCCAAAAGATACTTAAGGGCAGAATGGTCGGTATACACTATGGTCTTTGACAAGACAAGGTAGGGTCGAAATTTTTCAAAAGCATAGACAACGGCCAATAATTCCTTTTCAGTAGTCGTGTAATTGTGTTGGGCCTCAGATAATGTCTTACTCGCATAGTGTATGGGCTGAAAATGTTTCGACTTACGTTGCCCCAAGACCGCCCCAATTGCGTAATCACTAGCATCACACATGAGCTCAAAGGGCAAATCCCAGTCGGGGGCAACCAAGATCGGTGCTTCAGTCAATTTCTTTTTAAGAATATTGAACGCTTCAATACATTCGTTGGTGAAGATAAACGGAGCATCCTTTTCAAGGAGATGGGTCAGAGGGCGGGCTATCTTAGAGAAATCTTGGATGAAATGGCGATAGAAACCGGCATGACCCAAAAACTCGAATACCTTTGACGGTAGTGGGATGAGGAGTTTAGCTATAACGTCGACTTTAGCTCGGTCGACCTCAATCCCAGATTTTGAAATCTTATGGCCGAGGACAATGCCCTCTCGAACCATGAAATGACACTTCTCCCAATTCAAGACCAAGTTGGTGTCTTCACACCTTTTGAGCATGTGGTCTAGATAGGAGAGGCAAGAAGTGAAAGAATCTCCATAAACCGAGAAATCATCCATAAAAACTTCCATAGACTTTTCGATCATGTCGTGAAAATAGCCATCATGCACCTTTGGAACGCATGGGAGCATTGCATAGCCCAAAAGGCATGCGTCGGTAAGCAAAGGTTCCATAAGGGCATGTGAAAGTGGTTTTCTCCTGATCCTTTGGATCGATCGGGATTTGAAAATAACCGGAGAAACCATCAAGAAAGCAATAGAACTCATTTCCCGCTAAACGTTCGAGCATCTGATCCATAAAAGGGAGCGGGAAATGGTCCTTACGAGTAGCATCGTTCAACTTTCGGTAATCAATACACACCCTCCATCCGGTGATGAGGCGTGTGGAAATCAACTCATTTTCATCGTTAGCGACGACGGTCATTCCTCCTTTCTTAGGGACACAATGGATAGGGCTAACCCATGAGCTATCGGAGATGGGATAAATGATTCGCGCCGAGGAGTTTAAGAACTTCCTTTTGATAACATCATGAATCTTGGGTTAACCCTACGTTGTTGTTGAATCACGGGTTTACAATCATCCTCCATTAGAATTTTGTGGGTACGTAAACGAGGATTGATTCCTTTGATGTCGAAATTTGCCAAGCAATTGCATTTTGTGTTTACGTAGGACATCCAAAAGTGCGGTCTTCTCCTCATCTTTCAAGTTTTAGCAATGATGACGGAAATTTGTTCGGTTTTTCAAGAAAAGCATATTCAAGATGAGGAGGTAAATCCTTGAGCTCGGGCTCGGAGGATTTTCATGAGACGCTTGTACTTCTTTGATTTCGTCAATTGTGATTTCTTTCGGAGGGAGTGACGGTAATGGATCTTCGTTCAACAATTGTTCAAGATAACGGATATCTCCCTCCGAATCATAAACACCATCATCAATTCCCGGTGGAATCGATTCATCATCAGCAAGAAACTCATCGATCTCTTCCAAAATGAAGTCACCTCCCTCGAACGGAGTGAGAGAGGGGGAAGAGTCGGCAATAATAGGCTCAGAAGATGGTTCAACATTTTCAGAAGGAATGGTGGGATTGCCACCCATAAAATCAAGAACTTCTTGAGCATACTCCTCCGTAGCAATATCGAGAACGTCGATTCGATTAATAGAAGCATCATCGTAGTTGGAGGAGTATCTCGAAGGTTGGTTAATATTAAACGAGACGGTTTCCTTGTTAGCTCGTAACGTGATTTCTCCTTCATAAACGCCAATCATCGCACGACCCGTTCTTAGAAAAGGCCTCCCGAGAATAAGAGGTACCGGGGTCAAGATCAAAGTCAACGACAACGAAGTCGGCGGGAAAATGCGATGGTCCTACTTTCACATAGGCGTCCTCGGCGATTCCTCTCGGAATAGAGGTTGAACGGTCCATGAGTTCAAGAGTCATCTTAGTAGGAGTGAGTTCCGGAGAGAAAGTTTGTTGTAAATCGAAGAGGCATTAAGTTAATACTCGCACCAAGATCGCCAAGGCGGAGCATTTCACTATTCTCGAAACTCACAAGGGATAAGAAATTTGCCGGGTCTCCTAACTTTTCGGGAAGTTTCTTGAGGAGCACCGCCGAGCAATTCTCATTCAACGGTGTTTTTGCTATTTCTGCCAACTTTTCCTTGTTACTCACTAAATTTTTGATCATAGCGGCAAACTTCGGCATGAGGAGTAAAGCATCGGTGAAACTGATGTTAAAATTCAAGGATTGAACGATTTCAGCAAATTTCTCCATTTGGTTTTCGGTTTTATCTCGGAGCTTTTGATTATGAAGTCTCGAAGGATAAGGAAGTGAAGGTTTAAGAGTAGTCTTCGGAACATCGGGTTCCGGAATCGGAGTCTGAATGACCGGAGGCGGTACGGGTGCGGGTTGCACATCTTCTTCAATAACCTCGGTATCTTTTTCCTCCTCCCTTATCAGCGGAGTAGGAGATGAGGGTCCATCAATAGCCTTACCACTCCGTGTGGTTATAGCTTTCAACTCACCCTTCGGGTTGGGAATAGTATCACTCGGAAGAGAACCCGAAGATGAGGGTTGGCTGACCTTACACAACACAGCATTCAACATGTCTTCGAGTTTATTCTGTGAAGTCTCCAATTTGTTGTTCTGAAGTCGAATCTCATTCCTAAACTCATTGCTCTGTCTAGTTAACGAAGTTTGAAACTCGTTCCTCAAACTCGTAATCTGATTTTGCATAGTGTGGATGGTAGAATTGGTGTTTTGAACATAAGTTGTGAAGTCATTTGGAGGCAAAGGTGAAGCTTGAAAGCTCGGGTTGTGATATACTTGATTGTAGTTAGCTCCTTGATTTGGGTATTGATTTGGTGGAGCTTTGAATTGGTTTTGAACATTTGGTCCACGAACTTGATTCTGATTGAAACGATTCTGATTGTTCGATGGAGAAAATCCCGGAGGTCCCATTTGATTACTAACACGAGGGTTCGTTTCAACTTGAGGACGGTATTGGGCACCTCCGGTTACAACATTAGCTTGGAAAGGATTGCCATCGGTGGCGGTACAATTGTAGTAGGCATGCGGGCCACCACAAGTAGTACAAGTCGTTTCCACCGCTTTGACTTGAGCGGGTGGAGAAGAATTACTCTTAACCAAAGCATGGATCAAATCCATAGCTTATCAATCTTAGCATCGGTGCTAGACGATTTCGTTAGACGAGGACGATGGTGTATCATTCACTCGGCAAAGAACCGATTTGCTACGTGAGGAACGAACTTTGGATTTGTTCTCAATAATCGACAAGGCATCTCTCGTTGATCGGGTCAACAAATTACCACCACGGCGGCATTGAGAGAGTCTTGATCATTCTCATTCAAACCATTGTAAAACGATCAAGTTGGTGCAACTCGGAAAAACCATGATGGGGACATTGCCTAAGCAAATCTTTGAATCGTCCCATGCCTCACTAAATGATTCATCAAATCTTTGTGTGAATTTTGTTATTTCATTCTTTAAGTTTGTGGTTTTAGGCGGTGGGAAGAATTCGTTCACGAATTTTGAAACTAAATCCTCCCATGTGGTTATCGATCGAGGGGTAGTTTTTCGAGCCAAATCAAGGCGCCCCTCGAGTGAAAACGGAAGAGTAGTAGCTTGATAGCCTCTTCCGAACGTTACGGTACTTGATCGTAGACGTGAGCTTGTTAAACCGACGGATATGAGAGTGAGGATCGTCCTCTCAATCCGTAAAACCGCTCGATGATACCAAGTTGATCAAGCCATGTTTAAGCTCAAAGTTATCGGCAACGATTGCCGGGACGACGATGGCTTCTCCATAACCCTCGGTGGGTGCCTGGAGTTGCTCTAGCATGGATCGGTTGTCCTCCGCCATTTCGATGATGGGCGGGATCTGATTAGTTCGAATCTCGGGTTCGACTAATGGACCACGTCTATTTCGCCTTCTCGGAATTGTAGCGGTTGCAAGAATCGGTCTCAGTAGTTATTAGAACGAGCGCATGCACTTTCAAAACCAAGGCAATTAAAGAGAGCGGTATTCGAAAACACAGTGAACTTAAACCAATAATCCCAAGTGAAGAAATCACCTCTATAAGACAAACGCACAAGCGAGCGGAGAAGCTTTATTAGGTCAGCGCGAAGCTTATTAAAAACCCGCCTCTTTTCAGCCGCAATTTAATGTCAGGCCGTCCTTGTACCCACCACACAGTTTGTTTGTCCGATAGAAATAAATAAATCCACAAGCGACACAAAGGCAAGTTTTTGATCTTTAGTTCGGGAACTTATAATGATAACACCTCCGTTGAGAATGTTATATAATTGGTGTCTTCTATTTATTAGCAAAAACAAAGAGAAAATCTTTTTGTATTTTTAATATGATATATATATATACAAAAGAAAAAGGAAAATATTTTTTACTTTTTATTTTATAAAAAAAATAGTAACTTCACGAATGAAGGATCTCGAGCCACTAATCGTCAAACCTCAAACGATATTGTCGTGACACAACCTCCCCGTCAGCGGCGCCAAAATTTGATTTCAAGGAATTGAAGGCTTAGGGGTTATGTGTGTGGATAAAACCTCAATATCGATATCAAAAATAATCACGAAGATAGATTCAAATTCTCTTAGGAAAAAGAATAATAAATCAAATCCCGTGTGTGATCGTGTGTACGGGTTAGACAACCCGAATCGTTTTCCCAACGAGGCGTGAATTGCCAACGTCGTTTTTGGTTCGGAATTTAATGCTCGATGTTTTGATTTGTTTGTTTTTGATTATTAAACTACGGGAATGGGGAAAGTAATTAAGGGAATCTATGTTACGGGAAATCCTAAGTGCGATTATAACTAAAACGTATTTAATAAACGTAAATAAAATGCAACTACGTCTAAATTAAACCCTAAAAATGCCTAATTCTACTTTTATACTAAAAATGATATGTAGAAACTAATTTAGAATTAAAACTATTTTTTTTGGATTTATCTGGATTTTATTTAAGTTAAAAATTAATTTTTAACTATTTAAACTAAATTAAATTCTAAAAATTATGAAATTAAGGGAGAAAAATATGAAATTACTTTCTAAAAATCTAAAATATCACTAAAGACTTTTTAAAACTATTTTTATATTTTTCAGATTAATTTTCTATTTTCTACCAAATTAAAACTAATTTAATCTAATTTAAATTGTGAAAAATACAAAATAAAAGGGAAAAATATGGAAAAATCTTTTTTATGCTTTTTATATTTATCTTAAACTATTAAAATTGAAAAATTATTTTTTGAGCTTTTTCTTAATTATTTGCAATAAAACCTATTTAAAAGTGATTAAAATCTATTTTAAATATAGAAAAATAGCAAACAGTGACAATAAATGATGAAATTTTCAGGAAAATTCTAAAAAGTTCTTCTGGTTCTAAGAAAAATAAGAAATATGGGGCTTATGTGTAGAAATCAAGGGTCATAGTGGAATTCAAGCTAAAATAAGCACTTATTAATAAGCTACAAGCTATAAACCGATCTTAAGCTAAGGGATCTTAAAGGAACCTAGAAATGACAGAGATAGAGCTATGGGAGCATACAATAGGATATTTATTAAGGAGTGATTAAGCTAAGATGAAACTACTTAAAGCTATAAGCTAAAAAGCTAAGTGGTTACTCAAATAAGCTATAAGGGAGAGCAAGACCTAATAAGCTATCTATATTAAGGTATCTAAGAGAAATTTAAGCTAACCTTAAAGTCTAATAAGCTATATAGGCTAACTATGGAACCTCTAATTCCAACAGTTAAGCAGAAAGTGGGACAACCTTTCGAGCTTATTAATAAGCTAGCAAACCAGTTTCTATTGCCAAAATAAGCTAGATCAGATTTGACCCATGTACCAGAGAGTACAAAGAACCAATTTTTAAGAGTTTTGAAGCTCAAATGAGGAGTTTAAAAGATCTGATAAAAAGGGTGTGTGAGGTCTGTTAAGCTACTGTTTTGCTGATAAGCAGGTTGGGACAGATTTTGAAACTAGATTAGAGCTTGTAAAAGCTAATGGGAACTTGTAAAAACTGATTATAAGCCAAGTATAACTGCTAGACTCTATACTAAACTAAATTTTTTGGGCTTTTAAGATGATTTAGACAGCAAGAATAGCTAGACAAAATGACTTAGAAATCTGTTTTTGACAGAAACTTAAAACAGTGACCAAAGTTCCAAACTGACCCAATTGTTTTTGACACTATATGACACTAAACCAGGACTTGCAATAGACTCAAAAGATCATAAATGACTCAAGAACCGACTCCAACAAGAGCTAAGACCAAAGCTCACTAGAAGTCATTGTGACTTATGGATATCAAAACTTGAAATCACTCTAAACTTTATGAAATCGACCAAACTTACTACAAATAACTCTAAAACTACTAGATCTAATGACTAAATCGGTTTCAACCCAAGAGTACCGAAAATGGGTCAAAACCCTTTATACCAAACACTCCTTTATGAAGGGTGTTTGGTACAAATTTGTTGGCTTTACCTCTTGTTTGGATTTAACGATGAAATCTGATCAAAGCACATCCCTTTCATGATGGAAACACAAATTTCAAAATAAGCAATTCAAAATAAGCGGTTTGACTTTCTTTGACTTTTTTTTTTTTTGATTTTGTAAAAGCGAATAGGACTAAAATGAGATAGAAACACAAGCTCACATAAGCTATTCGAGCTTATATGAGCTAAAACGAACAATAGTTAAAGCTTGAATCAATGTAAGAGTACAGATTAAGATCAACCAAGAAATGAAAATACTTGAAAATTTTTATTAAACTAAAAGTGAGATTACAAAACAAACCGAGAATAATAACTTTAAGATACCATTCTTGAAAAGCTTAAAAGATACAAGAAATGAAAATTGAAAGGTAAATTGCTACTAAAAACTACGAATACAATGTGATCACAATGGTCCTATTTATAGCCTTGAGGAGGAGGTCTTGGATCCTTGGAAGAGCCTAGAAGGTGATTCGAGCCACACAATCCTTCCATTGTCACTTTCACCAATCAAAGCCTTCCAAGTAGCTCAATGAGGTGTTTCGTCCAATAGAGTTGCTTGGATTGGCCACGTGGCATCACATATATCGACTTGTCGGTGGGATAAGGTTTCTAGAAGGATAATTAGATTCTAGTACGAGGTTATTGTTTGGGTGTGGGTAAATGGTGTTGGGGGGTGTGTTTGGGAGAAAGGAGGTATAAGGCGCGTTTGGATTAGAAAAATGTTTTCAAACATCTTTGACCGGTGCAAATGGTTGACTCGGGTAAGAATCGGGTAAAGGTGAGTTTTCGGGTTAATGGTTATTAGGTAGCGGGTCTTGGTTTTTATTAAAAGGGTGGGTATCTTGTGTTTGTATTGGGCGGATGCAATGTGAAATGGATTAATGGATTAGTGATGGATTATTTAATGGGCTAGTATTAAACCAAAGGTAACCATAGGGACCATCTATGTAATTTCGGATTTCCAAGGGACCAATCATGTACTTCTGAAATTATCTTCCAAGGACCACTCTTGACAATCTTCAATCATCTAGGGACTGATTTGCAAATTTCTGAAACTCAAGGGCCATTTCTGACAATTGCTGAAACTTGAGGGCCATTTCTGACATTTCTTCAAACTTTGATCAAATCTTCACAAATCATCCTCAGAGATTAGAAATCTTCAAAATGCATAATTCGACCTATCCCGCCAAATATTAGCAATAAGCTCTCTTGATCTCCGTGCTCGGATTTACACGTCGATTTGAGTCCTTTTGCGTGATCTTTTACATATCCATACTACATAGAATGACATGTTAGCACAAACTCAGAGAAAACCACAAATATTAGCAATAAACGGCTTTTTCTTGGTTATTTTGGGTCTATTTTGATAAAGAAAAGGTATGTGTTTTAGCACATACCATTCAACCTTTTACGTATTTTATTTGTTTCGTTAAAATAATTTTACGTTTGTTATCGACAAAACATTAGAGGATCGTAAAATATAAATAAATGTTTATGGCTTATTTGTATTAACAATCTCCGCTTTTGTTGATGACAAAATGAAGATTATTTTAAGAAGAAAATAAAATTGTAAAATTTGAATTGAGTTTTACTCGTTTCTCCCTTTTGTCAAAACAAAAGAGCGTCGAAAAGAAACTAACACATTGTTTTGAGAAAACGTGTGAAAAATAACAAAATGAGAAAATAAGTAGTAATATGAGAGAAATATTCTCGTCTTAGCTCCCCCTTGATGGATGCTTCCTTTTGTTGAGGGCATCAAGTAACTGGAAAGCTAAACAAGTGTATTGCAATTATTTTTGCAATGGTTTCGTCTTTGACGAAATACTCCCCCTTGACGAGTGCTCCCTTTTAAGGATGACGTCAAGTAGTATAGAAAACCTAAGTGAAAGTATTGCAAGCGTTTTTGCAATTGCTTTGCTTTGACGAAAAGCTCTCCCTTGTTGAGGGTGTCAATGTCTTCATGTGTATTTTGAAAATATACAAAACAAATGTTAGAAAACAAGTATATGGTGCATAGTATCCTGCAATTGAGATTTAAATTAGTGAGAAAATATGCTTCTGTTGCACGGATCCCACGGATCCTTCCTGTAAGGGATCTGTCTAGGCTAATTGGAGGGAACCGTGTACCTGCATTCTCTTGACAACAATGTAAATGTAAAAAATGACGTAAACATCCAAATGAGTTATGTATTATAGCACCAAACATATTCTCATAAATATATATCATACTACATGTAATTTCATTCAATAAAACAAGAGAAATGATATACATAGCTCTAAAACTAAGAAAATGATCTAAACATGAAGTATGATTCCTACCAACTCTAAGTTACGCCTAAGAGGAGAACACCACTTGAATTCCTATGCTTAGGGACGATTAGATTTGTTGGCCTCATCGAAACATTTGAGAAGGTGATAGAACATAAAACGTAGCTCGTCATGTACTTTCATGTACTAATCCTTCAACATGTTGACAATGAAAATAATCATTGTCATGGCTAGGGAATGGTGGTGGTAGGAATGGATCGGTTTGAGGTGGAAGGTTGGATGAAGAAGGTAGAGGTTCCACAAAGGATGGAGGGATTTGCGAAGGAAAGTTTGATGAAGTTGGAGGTGGTTCAACTAAGGGTGAAGGTGGTGGAATATGTGTTGATGGTGGAGGTAAAGAAATATCTACTTCCATGTGGTCCGGTTGATGATTTTGATGATTTCTCATAATCCAAAATGGACCATTTGAGGGTGGGGTGAGGGAGAGAAGGACACGGGTGCTAGTGTGGTTTCAACACCAAAGTTTTGGTGAGAAGTTTGTTGTTGCACCATTTCTTCAATTGAGGAAAATGTTGGCAATGGTGGTGGATGAGATGTCCTAGGTGGCAAGTCCTCTAAGTTGTAAAGGTGTAATGATGAGAGTGGAGTGGTGAAAGAGATAGCTCTAGGTACTAGAGGTGATGGTTTAGTGGAAGTAGGGGTGTTTGGTTTAGGAGGTATAGTAGTGTTTGGCAAGGCTTCTCTTATGACAACAATCCTTTTGGGAATTGGTTTCATTGGTAGAGTTGGTTTTGAGGGAGTTCTAGTGTTTGAGGCTTTAACTGGTGATGATTCGGTTAAAGAGATTTCATGAAAAACCCGAGCAATTTTCTTGGGAGGTTCTTTGGCTGATGAGTTAACACTAAGAGCTTTCCTCATGGTAAAATAGTAGAAAGGAAAGATGTAAAGAAAAGGCTTTAACTACTGAGAATGGGTGTGTAAATGGTGATTTGAAAGTTCTAACATAAGTGGTTTATAAAGAGAAATATTTGGTAAGTGAATTAAAGCTTAAACCACTAAAAATCATTCAAATTGCAATGATTTGCATGCACAAGATTGAGCTACAGAGTTGTACTGATCTAGGAAGTCTTTTAAGAAAATGTGGAGTGTTCAAATTAACAAAGAAGGTTTGAAATGATTGTCTTAAGTAGGATTGGTTTAGTCTGTGTAGCCGGTTCCAACGGATCCCTCACATGAGGAATCCGTCTAGGCTAAACCTAGGGATCCGGCTCTCAGGAGCCAAGGAAAAGAAAAATGATGTTTTTGTAAGATCTAGTTCCTACATATATTGAGTGTTTCAGTCTCCTCAGGTGTCTTAAATGATATGAGACTTAAATGATCAAGTATAATGAGTGAGGGTAGCTAATGATGTCTTTTATGGAAAGAAATGGAGGTTTTTATGAACACCAATGGGTGATCAAGGATGACACTAATATTTTTAGGATGTCAAGTAGAGTCAAATGATCCTAGAGATCAGATGATGATCTAAGGAAAATTTAGAAAATTCCTTAGAAATTATAGGAAATGAAAAACTAGTTTTTAGACCATTTTAAGATCAAGATGATTAAAATCAATTTACTAAAACTGAGAGAAATATCAAACTAAGTGTTTTAAGATGAGAGAAACAATGTGTGAGCATTGGAGCGAAAAGATGCTGAGTTTTGGAGTGATGATAAATCAAAAAGTACCTTGAATATGATCCTAAGTTATCTATGAGTGAATGTGAGATCAACTGAGCTTGAGGAAGACTTAAGTGATCCTAATGTATCATGTCTTACTGGTCTAATAAGGCCTGGAGGGTTGGATTGATGTGAGGGTGATAAAATAGCTTTTCTGTTTGCCTGGATTCCACGGATCCTTCACTTGAGGGATCCAGCTAGTTATAAGTCAGGGATCCGGCATCTGGGACAGATACTCAATAGTGAGTGTGCAATATTTTGTTCTAGGTGTCGAATTCTGAAACTAATGATTTCTACTGGAAACATACATATAAACAAGTAAAAGCACAGAAAGCATAGCACATAAAAATAACCTATGGGTGAGTAAACACGATAAAGACCATATATTAGAATGAAAACAACTAACCAAGTCTTGCACAAAGTTATGAGCATACATAGTTTTGACAATAACTGATCGGTTCCAAACGGTCAGGTTTATTACACAAGTCAACCACTTGTGAATGGTCAACCGTAATAAAAGTCAAACAGTCTAAAACCAAAGCAATTAAGTCCGGAGAGTTTAGTGTTTCCCAGTTGTTAAGTCCCAACGAGTGTGCGATTGAATAGCTAAAGCGTGTAGTGATCGGGTGATATTGAACAGGAAAGGGGGTATGATAATACTCGATGACAAAGGAAAAATCTGAGAAAATTTATAAAATTACTTTACTATGACAGAAACTTAAGAAAAATATAAAAAAAACATATAAGTGCTTAATAATAAGCTGAAAAGAAAATTAAAAAGCTAAATTATATTAAATAAACGCTATTACTATTTTTAAAGTTGGATTCTCTTGATTTTTCTTTTATAAATTTGAATTAAAAACTAATTTTAAACTTTTAAACTAAATTAAAACACTAAAAATTATGAAAATTAATGGGAAAATTATAAAACTATTTTTAAAAAATCTAAGATAACTAAAGAGAATTTTCAAAACTAATTTTGTATTTTTCTGATTTATATTCTAATTTCTATGATTTAAAAACTATTTAAAACTAATTAAATTGCTAAAATTACTATTTAAACTAGGAAAATTATGGAAAAATATTTTTTGGCTTTTATATTTATCTAAATCTATGAAAATTGAAAACTTATTTTTTGAAGATTTTCGATTTATTTGTATTAAAAGCTATTTAAAAAGTCTTAAAAGCGATTTAAAATAGGAAAATAGCAAACAGTGATGAAAAATTATGAAAATTCAGGAAAAGTCTAAAATATTATTCTAATTATAGGAAAAATAAGAAAAGTGATGCATGTGTGCAAGAATTAGGTTCAAAGTGAAAACTCAAGTTAAGCAAATGAGCACTAAAAACCACAAAAGGAAGGCATAAGCAAAATTATGCTAAACTTAACTATAAGTAACTAATTCCACTACTCAAAACCTCAAGATAACCACTACAAGCTTATTAGCTCAAAATCAAACAAGAAAGTTCGAGTTGAGCGACTTATCGAGTCGACTTAAAGCTTCAAAATAAGCTATCTAACCTAGTTGGAACTTAGTACCGGACATCACAATCTCAAGTAGACCGGCAAGGAGCTTATAAACCAAATCGAGACCCTAATTATCCAAAGTGAGCATCGAGCATAAGTCGCAAGATGCAGGTTCACAACTCGATGAGTTGAGTGTGAGCAGGCATATGAGGTCTGTTTAGACAAATTTTATCTACCGCTTAAAATGATTTCCAAAATTTGACAAAATCGATTTCAAAACTTGACCAATTGAACTTGAAAATCCCAAAGTTTCAATGATTTTGAACCAAGATTGAATCCTTGAAAATCTACCAAGTTTGGTGAAAAGCAGTTTGACACTTTTGACTTTTAACTCGAAATGGTGATTTTGACCAAAATGAAATTTGAGCTTAATTTGTGAACTGATAATGATGAATTATAATGAAATGAAGTTAATGCAAGCTAACTATCCTATATTTAATCCTATATGCAAGATTTTGAAAACTTGATGCTAACTGAAATGAACTTAGGAGCAGATATAATGCAATTTTGACGTTAAGTGTATGCAAATGAAATTTGATGACTGAAATGAGTACAAATAACCTTTATAAGCCTCAAACAATGATCTCACCAATGAACAAACCTCAAACTCTGAGATGTGAACACCGATCCAAACACTATTTTTCAAAACAGATTTGCAATAAACTTTATCAAATCCTTAATACCAATCTAAAGCAGCTTAAACCTATGATCTAATGATAATAATAGAGCTAATGAATGCAACAGTATCAATAAAAACCAACAGATTATGACTAAGCTAAATATGCAATCAACACAGGCAAAAATCAACAAATAAAGAGTAAATTAAAGATGCTTACAAAAGTCCAGCCACTGTGGCTTGTAACAGAAATGAGAGTACCACTATCCTAAACCCCTAACCTACTCCGGATCCACTCAAATTTAACCCATATCCAACTCCATCTCGCTTGCATAACCCAATCCAAAATGCCATCCAAGTGAAAACCATGAACCAAAGGACCAAGGACCATCCTATTACCTCCCATGAGGTTCTAAACCGACTTCCATCCAATATTCAACATCGCTACTGACTTTCTTGTTTCTTTTCCTTGATTTTGATTTTTCAACTATTTTTCTATTTTTGGTATTTTTGCTTTTGATACTAATCAAAGTTTTAAGGTTTCTAATAGCTCTATTAAGCTATTTAGGAGCTTATGTGAGCCTAATCGGTCAATGTAACAACTTTAAATCAACAAAGCTTAATTTGGAATTTCGGATTTAAAATTGCAAACATGAGAATTAACTCTACAAACTTGAAATTGAGATTGAAATGAGTTCAAATTACATCAAGGTAAGAATACAAGTTTAAGAAAGCAAAGATTACAATTGATTTTGAAATTACACTAGCTACGACAATAATTTTAACTAAAAAAAAACTACTCTCTGTCTTCAGCCTTCTCTTCCCTTTTATATGCTCAAATTAGGGTTTGTGGTACCCTTATGATCATTTCCCACCAATAATCCTGGCCTTTGAATGCTTGGAACCCTTTTTAACCGTTGATGAGTTTTTGGCGCCAAAAAAGATATAGCAACTGGGGTGGGTTGAGTGCAAAGAAGAAGAAGCATTTAATGATTCTTGGCTGTTTTAGGTGAGGTGGAGGGTGATAGGGAGTGGGAGTTGAGCTGGAAGTATGGAGAATGGGTGGTTTTGCAGAGAAGTGGGTGAGGAAGGTGATGAGTTTGGAGGAAAAGGCGGGGTGGATTTGGGGGTTGATGTGGTGTTATTAATAAGCGGGGTTCAAATTGGGGGGTTCAAGGCTCAAGCAAGGGTCGAGGAAGGGTTCAAGGTTGGTTTGTTTATTAATAACATAAGGACCATAATTGCAATTCCACCAAACTTGAGGACCAAATCTGTAATTTTCCAAAGTTTATTATAAGGACCACTTTTGACAAGTTTGAATTACCAAAGGACTAAAATATTAATTTTCCAATTTAAAATGTCCAGGGTAAATTCATCAATCTTTGAAACTTCAGGACCAAAGCGCCATTTTGCAAACCGACTTTATAAGACTAATTTTGACAACTTGAAAATTTCGAGGGCCTTTATGAAAAATTAACTTGTTTTGAATAACCGGGGACTAGATTTGACATTTTTGCATAAAATACGATCTAAATATTTTTTCGTCTTTTCAAGACTTTTCAAAGTGTTTTTTTTGTTTTTTGCGGTGTAGAAGGAACAAAAATGATGAGTATTTAGACACTCATCAATCCCCACACTAAACTATTGCTAGTCCCTAGCAATCTTTTGAGAAAACTTAATGGATTTGAATCTCTTTACCAAAAGCCATTACTTCGGAGTAGCCAATTGTTTGATTCAAGTAAGAACCTTGGTACAACGATAACCAAATGATTTTGAGCAAATCACCGACTTCCAACGGATTTGATTTGTCTTTACGAGCCGTTTGCTACGGACTAGCCAACTCTTAGATAAAATATCTTTGGTGAGTGATTACCAATTATGGTTTTCCAACCGCCTTTACCACAAGCCATAAACTTGCGGGCTAGCCAACTCTTGATAATTAAAGATATGGTGGTGAACACCATACAATTTTGGGCAAATTGCAAGCCGTCAACGGATTTGAGATATCTTTACCAAGAGCCGTTTGCTCTGGATTAGCCAATCTTTTGTTTATTAGACATGGCGATCGATAATCAGAAGGTGAGTAAGTGCAAAACACTTACTCCAAAAAAAAAATTTGGCCAAAATGGGGAATTGGGTGGTATAATTACATAATAAAATTCGTGAGAATTCCCCCACACTAGAAATGAATATTGCCCTCAATATTCAAAGTACCGCGGTTATGCCGAAACATAGAACGAAAAGGAAAATACTACGGCCATTTTTTGATTTTTTTTTTTTTTTTTTTGAAATTTATATACAACAATGGGCAACTCCCCACACTAGGGTGGTAGAAAGTAGAAAGAAGTCGAAATATGGGTGAAAACCCATATGGTGTGCTACTATTTTTGATTCCCGAGTTGCTAGCTTGACTCGATCCCGCATTCATTGGTTCATGGGAAAGTTTGTAGATCCGGGACAACCACGGGTGGAATGTCCTCTCCAAAATAGTGCTTCAATCGATGACCATTCACTTTAAAATTTGGACCATCGGGTTGAGATAACTCAATAGTTCCATAAGGAAATACTTTAGTGATGGTGAATGGTCCGACCGGTGGATTTTAGTTTTCTGAGAAAATCTTCAATCTTGAATTGAAAAGAAGGACTCGATCACCGACGTTGAAAACGCGGTTCTTGATTTTGAGTCATGAATCTTCTTTGTCTTTTCCTTGTAGATCAAAGAGTTCTCGTATGCTTGATCACGGAGTTCATTTAATTCATTCATTTGAACTTTCGGTGATCACCAAATGTCTGAATATCGAAGTTGGCAAGTTTCAAGGCCCGGTATGCTTTGTGCTCAAGCTCAATCGGCGGATGACACGCCTTTCCGTACACTAGCTTGTATGGAGTACACCCGATGGGTGTTTTATAAAGTCGCACGGAAGGCCCAGTCGTCATCTAGCTTATCCGACCAAGAGGCACGGTTTTCGCCTCGTCCTTTCCGAATTCTTTTAATCCTCGGTTGGAAACTTCCACTTGCCCACTTGTTTGGGGTGGTACGCAATGAGAGAGGCGGTGAGTTACACCATACTTTTGCATGACTCTATCAAACCGGTCATTGCAGAAATCGTACCACGATCACCGATTATAGCTCGTGGAGTTCCAAACCTTGCAAAAGAGATTTTAAGAATTTCACAACAACTCGGGCATCGTTGGTAGGTAAAGCTTTCGCTTCAACCCATTTTGACAAATAGTCAACGGCCACAGTATGTATTTATTTCCTCGAGATGAAGGAAATGGCCCCATAAAGTCAATGCCCGGATGTCAAAATCTCACACACTTGAATGGCGTTTGAGGCATTTCATTTCTTTGTGAGATATTTCGTGACGTTGACAAGCGTCACGATTTTGACAAATTCGTGGGCATCCTTGTAAATCGTGGGCCAATAAAATCGGAATCAAACACCTTCTTGGTAGTGTAGTTGGGGCTATGATGTCCCCAGTGGGTCGAATGGCAAGCCTTGAGAATGTCATTGGCTTCGACCATACACACATCGCCGATGACTTGATCCGTGCAAATTTTGAATAAGTAGGGTCGTCCCGAGTAATGTTTACATCTTTAAAGAATTTGTTTTTCCGTTGGGACGACATCCCTTTCACCACAAAGTTACCCGCATGGTAATTTGCAAAGTCAAGAAACCATGGGGTAGAAGAGTCTCCACGAAAAGAAACCACATTGAGTGTTTCGAGAGGAAATGTTTCGTTTATCTCCTTTTCTCGAACACATCTGGTGAGGTTTTCTAAACGGACGAGATGATCGTGACCGGGTTCTCGGCTCCTTTTTATCACGTATAATGATATCAAATTCTTGCGGAGGAGAACCCAACGGAGCAATCTTGGCTTTGCATCTTGTTTTGCAAAGAGATATTTGAGAGCCGAGTGATCCGTATACACCACGCATTTGGTCAAGATTAGGTATGGTGAAACTTCTCAACGCATACACCATGCCTAATAATTCTTTTTTGTAGTGGTGTAATGGGTTTGAGCTTGATCATAGTCTTACTCGCGTAGTGGATAGGTGAAAATGCTTGGTTTTACGTTGCCCGAGACTGCACCGATAGCAAAATCACTTGCATCGCACATGAGTTCAAAGGGTAAATCGATCGGGGCAACTAGAATGGGTGCTTTCGTAGCTTTTTCTTTAATGTTTCAAAAGCTTGATGCACTCGGTGAGAAGATAAAGGAGCATCCTTCTCAAGGAGATGAGTCATAGGCGGCGATTTTAGAAAAATCTTGTATGAATCTGCGATAAAACCGGCATGACCTAAAAACTCCTAATACCTTTGACGGTAGTAGGATGAGGCAATTGGCAATGACATCCACTTTTGCTTTGTCAACCTCAATCCGTTTTTGAAATCTTATGGCCTAGGACAATTCCTTCCTTGACCATAAAATGGCTCTTCTCCCAATTTAGACAAAGATTGGTGTCTTCACACCGTTTTAGCATTTTTCTAAATGGGAGACATGTTTGAAATGAGTCCCCAATGACCGAGAAGTCATCCATAAACACCTCCATTGTTTCCCGATCATGTCGTGGAAAATTGCCATCATACATCGTTGGAGCGTGCGGGAGCGTTACATAGGCCAAAAGGCATCGTCAGAGGCAAAAGTTCCGTATGGGCGGTGAATGTGGTCTTTCTTGATCACGTGGATCAATGGGGATCTGAAAATACCAGAAACCATCTAGGAAACAATAGTATTCGTTCCTCGCTAGTCTCTCAAGCATCCGATCCATGAAGGGTAGAGGAAAATGGTCTTTACGGGTGGCTTCGTTTAACTTGCGATAGTCGATACACACACGCCATCCGTAACCAATCGAGTTGGAATTAACTCGTTTTCTTCATTTGTGACAACGATTATGCCACCCTTTTTGGAACACAATGGATGGGATGACCAAGGACTATCGAGATCGGGTAAATTAAACCGGCATCAAGAAGTTTGAGAACCTCTGTTTGATAACCTCATGAATCTTAGGATTCACCCTTCTACGATGTTGGACTGCTGGTTTGAAATCATCCTCCAATAAAATCTTGTGCGTACAAAATTCGTGGTTAATACCCTTGATGTCGGAGAGTCTCCAAGCAATTGCTTGCTTGTGCAACTTCAAAACCTTTATGAGAGCAGTCTTGTCCTCCTCCGTTAAGTCCTTAGCAATTATGACGGGTAATTTATCATCACCCTCCAAGAATGCATACTCGAGATGAGGAGGTAGGTCCTTAAGTTCAACCTCGGGAAATTCTTGATAGATGTTTGTCTTGATTTGATTTCTTCAATCGTGATCTCTTTCGGAGGAGTAGCGGTAATGGATCTTCATTTAACAATTACTCAAGATAAAGGATATCTCCTCCGAATCATAAACACCATCATCAATTCCGTGGAATCGATTCATCATTAGCAAGAAACACATCGATCTCTTTTAAAGAAGTCACCTCCCTCAAGCGGAGTAAGAGAGGGAAGAATCGGCAATAATTGGTTGAGAAGATGTGGTGGGATCCCCACTCACGTAATTATGAAAATAACCAAGAAACTCTTGAGAGTACTCCTCGAAGTAATATCAATTACATCGATTCGATTAATCGATTGACATCATAGTTTGAGGAGTACCTCAAGTTTGATCAAGGTTAAAGGTGTGACTTCATTACCCACACGTAATGTGATTTCTTGCTCAAATACATCAATGAGAGCACGGCCCGTTCTCGTGAATCCTCATCCAACAATGAGGGCACGGATGATCGGCATCAAGTCAACAACCACAAAGTCGGTGGAAAATGGAACTTTCCTACTTTCACGAATACATCTTAGGCGATTCCAAGAGGACGCGATATAGAACGATCTGTAAGCTCAAGAGTCATGCGGTAGGAATAAGTTCGGAAGAGAAAGTTTCTTCCATCTTGAATAAGGCATCAGTTGATGCTTGCACCAAGATCGGCGAGGGCAAAGCATTCAATCATTCTGGAAAAACACAAGGTGAAGAAATTTTCCGGGATCTCCAAGCTTCTCGGGAAGCTTCTTTATGACTATTGGCGGTTCTCGTTTAGAGGAGTTTAGCCATTTCAAGCAGTTTTTCCTTGTTGCTTAACATGTGTTTGAGAGTTGATGCAAACTTGGGCATCGGCATGATAGCATCCATAAAGCTTATGTCAAATGTAGTTCTTGGAAAATTTGAATTTTTTTTCCATTTGATGGTAGCTTTTCGCGGAGCTTTGCTCATTTAAGCGTGATAGGTAAGGAATAGAAGTTTTGGATTTGGGGTTTTCAACCGGAGGTTCAAAACAACTCTGGTTTGGATTTGGGTTTCGGGACAACGAGGATGGACATGTCTTGTGCTCTGTGAGCTAGTGGGTTGCACTTGGTCCTTTGTCGCCTCAGTTCACTTTCCACTAACCCGGAGAGAAGAAGAAGAGGTAGTAGGAATAGCGGGTCCATCATATGAAGCACCACTTCGGTTGTGATCGCCTTTGTATCGCCCCTCGGATTAGCGATCGTGTTGCTAGGTAAAGTACACGAGGCCGAGGGTCGGTCATTTAAAGACTTCTTAATGTCGAATTTGGCTTACCAACAACCTATTCATTTCCTCTTGGGATTTCATGAATTGCTTCAACAACTTATCGGATGATGGTCCAGTTGGAACAATGGCTTGATTTTGTGTAGGAAAATTACGGCCTCTATTGTTTGGATTAGGGCCTTGATTTTGGAAATTTCCTTGATTATTGCCATGAAAATACCACAGGTTGAAATTTCCACGACCTTGGTTTCTATTAAAATTTCCTTGGTTTTGGAAATTTTGACTTTGATTTTGAAAACCGTTATTCGACTAAAATTACCTTGGTTTTGAAAACCTTGGTTCGTTCTATTCGATTTTGATTACGGTTTTGGTTTTGGTTGAAACCGGGTGGTCGGGGTAGTGGTTAGGACGGTGGTTCGGGTCCATAGGAGCACGGTATTGGTTGCCTCTGAATTGGAAACCCGCCCACGCGTTTGCTTGAAAGGGTTACCATCGGTGGCCATACTGATTGTAATAGGCATGGGGCCACCATAGTAACACATACTTCCACTCTCTTAACTTCGGTGGGAGGTGAAGTTTGTGGAAAGAAACTTTCTTTTGGTTAGAGAGAACCAAAGCTTGAATTGCTTAGTGAGTTTGTCAATCTTAGCATCGGTGCTAGATTGACTCACGAGCGATGAAGCGAAGGACCAACACCGACTTGGGAAACAACCGGTTTGCTTCGTGCGGTCACGGACTTTAGACTTGTTTTCAATTATCGCTAAAGCTTGTTTTACATTTTGCTCAAGAAATTTCCTCCAGTGGAGGAATTGAAGAATCTTGATCGATTGACTCACTCCATTATAGAAAGTATCGAGTTGCATCAACTCGGAGAAACCATGGTGAGGACATTTGCGGAGCAACTCCTTAAAACGATCCACGATTCATGAAGGATTCATCAAACTTTGTGTGAACTTGATGATTTCGTTTTAAGACTCGTGGTTTTAGAAGGTGGATAAAACTCGCTCACAAATTTCTTCACCGGTCTTCCCATGTTTCGATCGATTGAGGGGTTGTTTTCAAGCCAAATCCGGGCTTGTCCTCGAGGAAAATGGGAGCGAGAAGAAGTTTGACGACATCGGTAGGGACATTCTTGTATTTGATGGTAGATGCAATCTTGTTAAACCATCGAATATGAGCATGAGGATCATCCTCTCAAAACCATAAAATTGACTTGAGGTTACAAGATTTAGTAACCCGGTTTGAGTTCAAAATTTTCACCACAATGGTGGGATAACAATAACATCTCCATACCCATCGATGGGTGCTGGAGAAGCTCACACATAGGACGTTCTTCCGCCATGATAACGGAAGTAATGCGAGCGATTCGGATCTCGATCCGGTGATGGGCGTAACGTCTCTGGATCGCCTTCTTGGAATCGACAAGCTCACGAAATGGGCTCACAGACCTAGAAGAGCGGTGCGCATACACTAGAGTTAACTCTAAGAAATCTCGAGTCAAGGGAATTATGAAAATGGGAAAGAAGAATCTTTTGGGTTTTATGGTTTTAAGATGTTTTGGATTTTTGATTTTATAAGAAAATATAAGTATATATAGATGGTATGAACAAGGGTGAATATTCAAATCACTAATCGCTAAGCGTACGATTATTAGCACAACCCCAACACCCGCCAAAATTTGATCGGTTCCAAACGGTCGGGGTTTATTACACAAGTCAACCACTTGTGAATGGTCAACCGTAATAAAAGTCAAACGATCTAAAACCAAAGCAATTAAGTCCGGAGAGTTTAGTGTTTCCCGGTCGTTAAGTCCCAACGAGTGTCTGTTGAATAGCTAAGCGTGTAGTGATCGGGTGATATTGAGCAGGAAAGGGGTATGATAATACTCGATGACAAAGGAAAAATATGAGAAAATTTATAAAAATACTTTACTATGACAGAAACTTAAGAAAAATATAAAAAAAACATATAAGTGCTTAATAATAAGCTGAAAAGAAAATTAAAAACCTAAATTATATTAAATAAACACTATCACTATTTTTAAAGTTGGATTCTCTTGATTTTTCTTTTATAAATTTGAATTAAAAACTAATTTTAAACTTTTAAACTAAATTAAAACACTAAAAATTATGAAAATTAATGGGAAAATTATAAAACTATTTTTAAAAAATCTAAGATAACTAAAGAGAATTTTCAAAATTAATTTTTATTTTTCCGATTTATATTCTAATTTCTATGATTTAAAACTATTTAAAACTAATTAAATTGCTAAAATTACTATTTAAACTAGGAAAATTATGGAAAAATATTTTTTGGCTTTTTATATTTATCTAAATCTATGAAAATTGAAAACTTATTTTTTTGAAGATTTTCTGATTTATTTGTATTAAAAGCTATTTAAAAAGTCTTAAAAACTGATTTAAAATAGGAAAAATAGCAAACAGTGATGAAAAATTATGAAAAATTCAGGAAAAGTCTAAAATATTATTCTAATTATAGGAAAAATAAGAAAAGTGATGAAGGTGTGCAAGAATTAGGTTCTGTAGTGAAAAGTGCTTATGAATAAGCACTCAAGTTAAGCAAATGAGCACTAAAAACCACCAAAGGAAGGCATAAGCTAAATTATGCTAAACTTAACTATAAGTAACTAATTCCAGCTACTCAAAACCTCAAGATAACCAGCTACAAGCTTATTAGCTCAAAATCAAACAAGAAAGTTCGGTTACGAGGCCGACTTAAAGCTTAAAAATAAGCTATCTAACCTAGTTGAAACTTAGTACCGACATCACAATCTCAAGTAGACACGGCAAGGAGCTTATAAACCAAATCGAGACCTAATTATCCAAAGTGAGCACCGAGCATAAGTCGCAGATGCACAGTTCACAACTCGATATGTGAGTGTGAGAGCAGGCATATGAGGCTGTTTAGACGACTTATCTCTTGCTTAAAATGATTTCCAAAATTTGACAAAATCGATTTCAAAACTTGACCAATTGAACTTGAAAATCCCAAAGTTTCAATGATTTTGAACCGATATTGAATCCTTGAAAATCTACCAAGTTTGGTGAAAAGCAGTTTTGACACTTTTGACTTTTAACTCGAAATGGTGATTTTGACCAAAATGAAATTTGAGCTTAATTTGTGAACCGATAATGATGAATTATGATGAAATGAAGCTAATGCAAGCTAACTATACTATATTTAATCCTATATGCAAGATTTTGAAAACTTGATGCTAAGCGAAATGAACTTAGGAGAGATCTGATGCAATTTTGACTTTAAGTGTATGCAAATGAAATTTGATGGTGAAATGAGTACAAATAACCTTTATAAGCCTCAAACAACGGATCTCACCAATGAACAAACCTCAAATGAGATGTGAACACCGATCCAAACACTATTTTTCAAAGCAGTTGCAATAAACTTTATCAAATCCTTAATACCAATCTAAAGCGGCTTAAACCTATGATCTAATGATAATAATAGAGCTAATGAATACAACAATATCAATAAAACCAACAGATTATGACTAAGCTAAATATGCAATCATCACGGGTAAAAATCAACAAATAGAGAGTAAATTAAAGATGCTTACAAAAGTCCAGCCACTGTGGCTTGTAACAGAAATGAGAGTACCACTATCCTAAACCCCCAACCTACTCCAGATCCAGCTCAAATTTAACCCATATCCAACTCCATCTCAGTTGCATAACCCAATCCAGAAAATGCCATCCAAGCTGAAAACCATGAACCAATGACCAAGGACCATCCTATTACCTCCCATGAGGTTCTAAACCAGCTTCCATCCAATATTCAACACTGCTACAGCTTTCTTGTTTCTTTTTCCTTGATTTTTGATTTTTGATTTTTCAACTATTTTTTCTATTTTTGGTATTTTTTTGCTTTTTGATACTAATCAAAGTTTTAAGGTTTCTAATAGCTCTATTAAGCTATTTAGGAGCTTATGTGAGCCTAATCAGTCCAATGTAACAACTTTAAATCAACAAAGCTTAATTTGGAATTTCGGATTTAAAATTGCAAACATGAGAATTAATTCTACAAACTTGAAATTGAGATTGAAATGAGTTCAAATTACATCAAGGTAACAGAATACAAGTTTAAGAAAGCAAAGATTACAATTGATTTTGAAATTACACTAGCTACGACAATAATTTTAACTAAAAAAAAACTACTCTCTGTCTTCAGCCTTCTCTTCCCTTTTATATGCTCAAATTAGGGTTTGTGGTACCCTTATGATCATTTCCACCAATAATCACGGCCTTTGAATGCTTGGAACCCTTTTTAACCGTTGATGAGTTTTTGGCGCCAAAAAAGATATAGCAACTGGGGTGGGTTGAGTGCAAAGAAGAAGAAGCATTTAATGATTCTTGGCTGTTTTAGGTGAGGTGGAAGGTGATAAGGAGTGGGAGTTGAGCTGGAAGTATGGAGAATGGGTGGTTTTGCAGAGAAGTGGGTGAGGAAGGTGATGAGTTTGGAGGGAAAAGGTGGGCGGGATTTGACTGGGTTGACAGGGTGTTATTAATAGGCAGGGTTCAAATTGGGGGGGGGGTTCAAGGCTCAAGCAAGGGTCAAGGGAAGGGTTCAAGGTTGGTTTGTTTATTAATAACATAAGGACCATAATTGCAATTCCACCAAACTTGAGGGACCAAATCTGTAATTTTCCAAAGTTTATTATAAGGACCACTTTTGACAAGTTTAAATTACCAAAGGACTAAAAATATTAATTTTCCAATTTAAAATGTCCAGGGGTAAATTATGTCAATCTTTGAAACTTCAGGGACCAAAGCTGCCATTTTGCAAAACTGACTTATAAGACTAATTTTGACAACTTGAAAATTCCCGAGGGCCTTTTATGAAAAATTAACTTGTTTTGAATAACCAGGGACTAGATTTGACAATTTTTGCATAAAATACAGTCTAAATATTTTTTTCTGTCTTTTCAAGACTTTTCAAAGTGTTTTTGATTGTTTTTGCAGTGTAGAAGGAACAAAAATGATGAGTATTTAGACACTCATCAATAACAAAACCTCTAAAAGAACCATAAAGAAAGTCATGGAGCAAAATGTCTCTTTCATCAATATCTTCACTTCTTCTTTCCCGAATTCATGATAAAATGATTTAGACACTTGAACATCCCTTTTGTTTGCTTGAATTCTTCAGATTCATTTGGAATAGTGGGAAGTTGTTCATAGTAAGTCATGGGGTCGATTTGATAATTAGAAAGCGGATCGACTTCAACTTTTTCATCTTCATTCGAAGAGTCCAAGAGAGCGCGAGGCCTTTTCCCATTGATCATGAACCCTTTGGGGGATTGTTTGGTAAGAGGTGCCATAACATGGTCAGCAAGAAAATGATCATCGGTAATAGGGAAAGGTTTCATTGCACTAACATACTCACGGAGTCGTGTTAGGAGCATACCATAAGGAAGAACCATTTTGTTAGTTTTGAAAACACCTACCATTCTTGTAACCATGTAATATGCGAGATTGAAAGGCTTTTGGTGAATGGGACAATAGATCATTTGGATAAGACACGCATTGGGATGGTTTTTGTTTCCAACCAAGAAAATGACATTTTCTCTAAGGATTTTTTCCCACTTATTGTAAATGGGAAATATCTCAAAGAGTTCCATTTGACAGGGATCACGATGGATGAGTTCTTTGTTGTGGTTGTAACGAGATTGGTCGACTCTCTTTTTGAAGATGGTGTCTTGAACAACTATGGGGTCGTCAAGTGGAGTGTGATAAATAGGTTTAGGGTCTAGTGCGAAGGATTGCGTAGCAATTGACCAATCTTTGGAAAATATACAAATTCCTTCACATGGTATGCGAAGGATTTGTGCGAATGTGTTGAGGGGTAAGGTGATGCTTTGGTTGTTTATAATGAAAGCGATTGAAATACTTTCATCATTGTTACGGACAATACTAACACTCTTGTAAAATTCAAAGATGAAGACCAGACGAATTTGTTCATCAATTTCTAGGAGACAATCAAAGTTGATTGCGTAAAAGACTTGGTGAATGTCGGTGTTTTCAAGAAAACATTCTTTAACTACACGACTGATGAGTGTGTAAATACTCATCATTTTGGTTTAATCTGAGCTCGCAAAGCGTCTAAAAATGCTCGAAATGCATCAAAATCTTGAAAATATTCCAAAATTGCATTTTATATGTTTCAGATGCAAAATGTTCAAAATCAGATGAAAAATGAGCTAAGTTTGCATAATTGGCAGTTTCAGTCCCCCAAGTTTCAAAAATTGTCAGAACTAGTCCCTGAGCCCTAATTTCAAAAGTAAAATCACCAAAGGTCCTTTTTAAATCATAAGTTGTCAAAATTAGTCCTTTGGTGAAAAATATTAAAAGTTTGAGAAAATTACAAGTTTGGTCCTCCAAGTTTAAAAATTGGCAAAAATGGTCCCTGGAAAATTTGAAAATGGCAACTTTGGTCCTTGTACTATTAACACTTGTCAATTTTAGCCCCTGAAACATCTTTGCAGATTTGGCAGTTATGGTCCTCCTATTTTCAGAATTGGCAAATGAAGTCCTTGTATTCTAAACCCTTTTGCACCTTTGGACCATGTCTTAAACAATTGTGACCCCTGCCATCAATTTGACCCTGTCATTAACACCTTTGGACCCTCCCTATTATTTAATCCCCAGTCAAACTACTTTGACTCCTCCCTTCCCTCCAAAACTCACGGGTTACCATTTCCCCATCATTTTCCCCCCCCCTGCAACCTCTGCAAACACTCCATCATCATCACCCTTATCCCTCCTCCAAACACTCAATGCCAAGATACATTTAATGACCACTAAACCTAACACTCAATCCCACAAACTGTTGAAAACAGTTTTGGCGCCAAAAGCCATCCAATGGCCAAAATCAATCCAAGCAATCCAAGGGTCAGTTTTGTTGCTGGGATTTGAAGAGAGAGGTGAGAGAAGGAGTTTGGGTGTATAAAAGGCCAAGAGGAAGCAACAAGAAAAAAAGTAGTTAGTTTATTTTCAACAATGTATGTCGTTTGTTAGATTATCATGTCCTAAATAGTTTTCAATTATATTTTCCAGTTAATTTGTATCAAACAAGGGTATTCAAATGTATTGCAACTTATTTTAAATCTCAATTCAAGTTATAGTCAGGTTTCATGTTTACGTAGCCTTTGTTGAAATTTTCGGTTCCAAATCTTGTGTACATGTTCTAAGCGATGTATTGGTAGACTCAAACAAGCTAAAACAAGCTTATCAAAGCTTTTTATAAGCTTGTATTTAAGTATCAAGCTCTTTTGAATATTGGTCAACAAAAGTCAACATGGGCAAAAATTGATGCAGGAATGATATGGGTTGGTTCAGAACTTGAAATGGGTTGAATTAGAAGCTATGGGGTTGGTTTGAATAGGCTAGTGGTACTGTGTTCTTGTTTAACAGGATTCAAGCCATAGTGGCTTTGGACCATTTGTAAGTCATTTTAAAGTTCTTATGCATAATCTGTCTTTGTAGTATTAATAAGCTCAAACCTGTTCAAGTAGTTGTATTTAAGTTATTTTAGCTTAGTTTGATCATTAATTCTAGCTAGTGTAGTGTTTAGCTTAATCAAATTACAAAACAGTTGATATAAAGGGTGTTTGGATTTATTGCACAAACTGTCTTAAAGGTATATGCAGTGGTTAATTTCTATTGGTTCATGTTTATTAAGCTTATTTGAGCACATATCGGTCAATAACTTGGGTGCGAAACACGAAAGTCAACATTGCACTAAATCATCTCCTGCTTCCTTTGTTGAAATTTTGGATTTGCAAACTCTTGATTTGTGTTTAGAAATCTTAGGCATTGCTTGCATTGTACTTGTTCCATCATATTACATCAATATCGGTCATAAAATTGGAATCAAAGTTCATGAAAGTCAAACTTTCTCAATCTGTTGTCAAAAGTCAAACTTGGAAAACTGTTTGAGCCCAATGCAAGGAATTTTCATGAGCTCATTTTGAGCCACATAAAGTAAAACTTGGCATTTTAAAAACTTCAACTGGTCTTTTTTCTTATCACCATTTTATTAGATTTTTGCAAATTTTTTAGAAGCCTCAAAACTGCTACTCTTTTAGGTCCCAAGTCCCCTGTTCACAACTCTCAGTTTAAGTTGAGTTTTTCTCATCATATGCAGCCTTTGCACAGAGCTCATAAGAGCTGGGCATAGTCTAGTTTTTGGTTTGTAAGCACTCACCCAGGTCCTCTTGAGGTTCCCACTATTGCTTTCTAGTTTCTAGCTTATTTGAGTGCTTATTCTTGGGCCTAAAGTAGAACCCTCACCACTGTTTTGAGCACATTAATCAAAATAGTCAAATCTTTGTAACTTGTAATTCAGAGTCTATAGCTTGTTGATTTAAGTTGCATTTTGGTTCTTTTAGTATTTCATAACTTCTGTAATCAGTGGGTGCATTGTTTTGTTCATTTGGCTTATTCAAGTGCTTATTTATACGCCCTTGGCTTAGCAGTTCCATATTCTTACACATAAGCACCTGTTTTTCCATTTTTTCCTAGATTCCTAATATAATTTTAGAGTTTTCCTAAAATTTTCAGATTTTCAAGTCGGTTTACTATTTTTCTTGATTTTAATTAGTTTTAAGCATTTTTAAATAGCAATTAATACAATTAATTAAGAAAAGCTTCAAAAAATAATTTTCATTTTATTAAGTTAAGATAAATATAAAAGACAAAAAATATTTTCTAGATTTTTCTTAGTTAAATTTGTATTTTAAGCCATTTAAGTAGTTTTAAATAGTTTTTAATTCCTAGAAAATAGAAAAATAATCGAAAAATATAAAAATAGTTTTGAAAATTCTCTTTTGATATTTTAGATTTTTCTAAGTCTTAATTTTATTTTTCTAGCTTTGTTTCACATTTTCTTGTATTTTAGGTAATTATTAAATAGTTAAAAATAGTTTTTAATTGATAATAATTAGATAATTAGTTATAAAATAATTTTCTCTTTCTAATAATTTTCTTTTATCATTAGGATTGTAAAAATATCATTTCATATTTTTAGGGTTAATATTGTGTAAGTTTCACATTTTTATTTGTCGTCGCGTAGTTTTTAATTTCGGTTTATAAAAACATAAAACAAAAACATCATTTTGCAAATAGTGATAGCGTTTATTTAATATTTCTTATCTTTTCATTTCCTTTAATTTGCATTTAAGCCGTTGTAATTTGTTGGCTTTTTACGTAGTTATAATCATAATCAAATCCCTTTTCGTTCAAATCTCTCGATCACTATTCGTTGGGTGATCCATTGCATAGCTCATTTGGGACATAACGACCGGGAAACACTATACTCCCGGATCTTCATTGCATTCGTGCTTGAGCCGTTTAAGTTTGTTACGGTCTGCCATTCACAAGTGGCAGACTTGAGTGATAAAACTTGACGGTTTGGCACGCATCAACGACCTTCGTGGATAAGTCATTTTTGGAGCATTTTGAAGGTTTTGCGATCACTTTTTGTTACCCCTTCTTTGCGATAGTATCTAGGAAGGTAGTGAACGGTGTTATGATGATCTTTTTGGGTAGCTTTAGGCATGTTTGATCCTAGTGAAAAAGTATTCTAATTAGGTAAAATTTGTCATGATGGATTTATGAGTTTATCTTGTTTTAACAATGTCGTTTTGAAAATCCTTGATTATGTAGAGCCTTTTTGTATTAAAACAATTTTTCAATAAACAAGTTCCCAATTAGTGATAAAAAATTGAAATCAATTAAAAGATTTAAAAACATAAACCCTAGGATGAAGATGATGATGAATAGACAACATAAGTGTAATTACTTACAATGATGTTTATGATTGATATGCTTGAGAGTATGGAGCCCTAGGATGATGGGAGCTGAGATTAGGTCGTTCTATGTTTTAGGAAGAGGGAAAATGGATTGTTTTGGTTTTAAACAGAAACGAGTCTCCTGTTGTTTGTTTACACGGTTCCCCCGGATCCCTTGTTTGAGGGATCCGGCTAGTACAACTTTAGGGATCCGGCACTGCAGACAATTAATGGAGTGATTTGGATTATTCCTTCATTTGTAATAAGTTATACAATAACTTATTTTTGAGAAGAACTTGTAGAATGAGATTATGAACGTATTTCTATTTGAATAGACGTTTAGCTAAAATGTTTTGAAAGAAAGGAAAATTGTTTATCGAATGATGGTGAATCAAGATTTAACTATCAACGATCTATTTTGTAACAACGGTGTAGGTTTGGCGAACTTACACGTTTTTAAGAGAATCAAAGAGGAATACTATTCCTGATGATGTGTTAAGATGGAAAGTAGTGAAGATATATTTTTTAGAGACTTGCGACTTTAATGTTAAGAGCCTAATTCATATAGTGTTCTATATATAGGCACAATTTTTATAAAGCTTTACTATGAGAAAGAAAGAAAAAATATATATAACATCATTTTATCCACATACGGTTACTACATGTATAGATCAACTAGTTGTGAGTAAGAGAACATACCTTTGTCTTATTCTCTTTTTATGGTTTTTCGAAACCATACACCCGAAATACTTCATGAGCTTTTAAAGTAATCAATTGTACTTTGTGAAAGTAAGTTGTGATTACTGTCGGGTTCTTCCTTTGATGTTTAACTTCATTTCTCTTTGGATAAAACGAAGTCATTGAAAAATCCTAGCATGAAGATTTCTCAAAAGAAAGATGTTAGAATGATCTATCACTATCCAACATTTTGATAAAATTTACATATTTCTAAAACATGAATTTTGTTTTAGGAAATTTCCTTCTTTGTAGTTTTCAAACATACATGGATAGTATCAAGTTTTTAAAGTACAATATATTTTAATAAACTTGGTAACGAAACTCTGATACCAATTGTAGAAAACTAGAATGGGGGGTTGAATAGTTTTACCGATTAAAACTTCGTTTTAAAGTATTTAGATCGACTTATGTCTATCTATTTAATGTGTGTGTTGGATAATGATAGATAAGCATATAAGTAAGTAAAGTAAACATAAAGAGTAAAGGAACAAAAAACCACAACACGAGTATTTATAGTGGTTTGGCTACAAGGACACCTTCCTTGCCCTACTCTACTCCCCGATTACCCCACTCGAGAGTTGGTAAGCATTACACAACACAAGCTCCTTAATGTGGCGGAGAAACCTTCACAACATCGCCTACTCTTTATCCGGTATTAGACTAGACACCGAGTTCTTCCACGAGGTAGAACCACACTTATCACAACGTCGCCTTCACTTTATCCGGTACAAGGCTAGATACCAAGTTCTATTACAAAGGAGGAACTACTACCCAACACTACACCACAACACAACTACCAAAAAGGAGACACACTCCTTGTTACAACACTAGAAGGATATCAATATCCTTTAACCCAAACTATCTATCTTGTACATCGATGCATCATATCGAATGTACACCGTTGGCACCTTTCACTAATACCTTCGACACGACCCTTCGTTACCTTTCACTAATGCCTTCAACACAACATGTTGGGTTTTAGGTTCCTTGGATTTGATGAGACAAAGTAAATAGAAGAATGAAACATCAAGGGCTTAAAGAGAAAGAGAATAAATCTACAAAAAGATGGAAGGACTTGCTTGCAAAAGAAGATTTACTTATTAGTCCTTCGTAGTATCTTGTAAACCCTAATCCTCTAGTATATAAAGAGGACATGGGGTGTAGGTTTTATAAATATAAGTCTTTCAATGTAGACGTCTAATAAAGGTGTGTGTATGTGTCTAGGCGTCAAGTTCTCTAAGTGGACGCCTAGGATTTGTGTAGTTTAGCCTCAAGGATCTTTGATCCCTGTTACAAGTTTAGTGTAACCGTATTATTCCGATCAAATAATATTTGAGGCTTGGAGTGATTATAAAGATAAACCTTGTGTCAATAACTATGATTTGTTTTATTCCGCTGCGTACCAAGTTTATTGTCATTGTTATTGTTAACCCTAGAGGCTTAAAACCGATCTAATGAGTCTTATCAAACTCCACAATTGGTATCGAGCTTGGGAGCTCGTTACCTAGGGATTCGCAAGGTTTCTTGGCGAAAAGTTTGAAGAAAATCGGTTTGTGCGAGAATTCGCAACTTTCTGTGACCTTTGTTTGAAAACACATAACTTTTTCGTTAACCGTTGGATTGGGCTGAAATTTTAGGTGGATGTTCTCTATATACTTATTTAACTTTCCACCAAAGGAATTTTCGATCTGAGCTTCCAGTAAAAAGTTATACTATGTCGAAGTTGGCTGCTGAAGGAGGTATTAAATTCGAATTTTTTGGTTTTCATGCATATTCAACTTCTTGAATTTATGTTACTTGTTCTAATTCTTGATGGAGGTTGTTTATACATTGTGTGATGTTTATGATTCATGGATAAAAGCAGCTTTCCTAGTGTTTTTACGAAACCACTTCTAGTGTTTTCTGCAACCACTGATAGTGTTTTCTGCAACCACTTCTAGTGTTTTCGCAACCAGCGATAGTGTTTCTCGCAACCACTTCTAGTGTTTTCGCAACCACTTCTAGTGTTTTTCGCAACCACCGATAGTGTTTTTCGCAACCACTTCTGGTGTTTTTACGCAACCACTTCTAGTGTTTTCTCGAAACCATTGCTAGTGTTATCTCAATTCCTCTTTGGTGTTTATTGCGTTATTCGTTTCTGCGATTAGGTTTTGGAATTGAGGGAAGGCGTACATGTTTTTGTGCGGAGAATTTTGACGATACACACAGGAGATTGATTCACACACACAAGGTGTTTGGTTTTGGTTATTTGTTCTTAAAGGATTTAAAAGCTCGTATTTGGTTTATTGGACTAGTTGATTACGAAGGCGGTTGAATATCACTAATTTGATGTTGTAGTTGAGTTTCACGGGTTTGTGTTCTTATCATATCTCAAAGTGGGTGTTACACTTTGGAGATAACTTGTTCGTGCTTAAAGGATGTTGGCGAAGACTTGCAAAATCTAGTTTTCATAGGTCAAGGGTGGATGGATGAAGACCTAGTTAACTATCACTTAAAGGAGTTACATTGTAGTGCTCGGTGTCTCATTGAAGATGAGGATTTTGTCAAGAGATTGCGGTCTACTTATATGGTGTTAGTATAAGTTTGGAGTCACGTGGATAAACAAGACATAAGATACAAGTTTGGGTTATTTTACTTCTTCATCAAATTCGTTATACTTGGTTTTCTTCACTAGTAATCATTATATAGAGCTTCTTGATTTGAAGGATAATTTTCATGCATCACTCGAGGGAAGTTTCTCGCTTATATTCTCTATTTGTTGATAACAAAAGGGAAGATATATTGGAGTGGTGTGGCATGGATTAAGGGAAGACAAAGGAAGACAAGATTTGTTTCATTCACGGAGATGTTTACATCTCAACTTCACTACCGTCTAGGGAAGTTCGTACACGACTTTGTTTGTTTTGTCATCATCAAATAGGGAAGATTGTTGGGTTTTAGGTTCCTTGGATTTGATAAGACAAAGTAAATAGAAGAATGAAACATCAAGGGCTTAAAGAAAGAGAATAAATCTACAAAAGATGGAAGGACTTGCTTGCAAAGAAGATTTACTTATTAGTCCTTCGTAGTATCTTGTAAACCTAATCCTCTAGTATATAAAGAGGACATGGGGTGTAGGTTTTATAAATATAAGTCTTTCAATGTAGCGTCTAATAAAGGTGTGTGTATGTGTCTAGGCGTCAAGTTCTCTAAGTGGGCGCCTAGGATTTGTGTAGTTTAGCCTCAAGGATCTTTGATCCTGTTACAAGTTTAGTGTAACCGTATTATTCCGATCAAATAATATTTGAGGCTTGGAGTGATTATAAAGATAAACCTTGTGTCAATAACTATGATTTGTTTTATTCCGCTGCGTACCAAGTTTATTGTCATTGTTATTGTTAACCCTAGAGGCTTAAAACGATCTAATGGAGTCTTATCAAACTCCACACAACACTTCTATGGAGGGAGGAAAGAACTATCAACAAGATACACTTTAGTGGTCTTGATGATGACGAAGCTTAGCAACTCATGACATTGAGCTTGCACGTCTTCAAGAGGTGGTGATCTCGCCTTTAAGAGAAACCTAGAGAATCACACAAACATAAAACTACATAGAATGATCCTTTGAGTCAGAGGTTAGAGATGTTAGAATACTGAGAGAAAGTATATGTGAAGTGGTAGTGAGCAAGAGAAATGACTCACTATTTATAGACAAAACTTGTCTCTTGTCCCACGGATCCCTCCCGGAGGATTCGACTAGTCAAAACCAGGGATCCGACTCTTGGGTCGGTTTAGTCCGGTTCGGGTTTGCAAACCGGTTATGGGTTATGGGTTATGGGTAATGGATTATGGATACCCAACAAGGCGCAATGTACCTAGTCATTGGGTTATGAATCTTGGGTCATGGGTCATGGACTTTGGGTCATGGATCATGGATAATACCCAACATGTCTTCATGAATGATGTCATGTAATGGGTCATGGGTTAAGGATCATGCTCCATAGGTATGTATGGGTTATGGACTTTGGTTTTTGCCCAACAACATTCATTGTACATAGTCAATGGATCATGGGTCATGGACTTTGGTTTTTACCCATTACAATATATACAAACTATATATACATTTCTATATTATGTAAACACTAGTTGTTATACATATGCATTTCTATAAGATGTAAACAATATTACTTGTTAGTGTTTATATAAAGATGTCTTTGGTTTCATATAACTTATTTACTAAACATGGTTTGATATAGTTTTAATATGTTTAGTAAAAGTGTGTTAATGAACTATTGGCTCAAAATTTTTACGTATTTTATTTGTTTTGTTAAAATGATTTTACGTTTGTTATCGACAAAACATTAGAAGATCATAAAATATAAATAAACATTTTTATGGCTTATTTGTATTAACACCGTTTATTAATTTTATTTAGGCTTGTTAGAAGATGTAGTATTCTATCAAAATTAACCGCAATTCAAGCTTTGGCTAGCTGATGCTTGATGGCAGTGCATTTTGGGTACTTTGGGTATCATATGTATATTCATATTACAATTTCAAATACAAACAATTTATAGAAATAATTCATTGAACAGTAAAAACATGAAAAAAAAGAAAAAATAGTAATTCCAGTTCATTTGCGCTGCAGAGACAGTCTCATAAATATTGCAATAATGTCATTTCTGTTTACTTGCGATTACAAAACAGTACCTAAGTTAACTCCGGATTGTTTGTATAACAAAAAATTGAACTATTCCATCGAGTTTACTCCTGTTGCAAACATAGTCCCACAAAAGTTGCAAAAATCGTCCATGTCGTTATTCGCAATTACGGAAACAGTCTATGCGTTAAATCTATAAAACAATATGCGTTAAATCTAGAAAAAAAATTTGTGTAACGAAAAATATATAAATAATCTATGTAGTTACCAATATATTCAAAAGCGTTTGCGTGCCGTGACCATAGCGACACCGACAAAAGATTCCTCGTTTCAGACATTGCTTATTGTTTAGAACTTGAATAATGTATGTGGACATATCAAGAAAACATACCTATTTTTGTATCCATCAATGAAAGTTTATTTCAATTATGTAACAACATAAAGCAGCATAACTTTTAACATCTTTAAGTATCACAAACAAAACCTAAAACGTGAATTGTCGAATATCACTTACAGAAAAATAAAGACGTGTTTTAGTGTAGGATTAATTATTTATTTTATCTTTTTAATTTATAACTATCATCACTTAAAGAAAAATAAAGACGTATTTTGGTAAAGGATGAAAATGTTTTTCTGCATTTTAACTATTATTCGTATTAGCGTAAGTCCTCATGATGGCACTAAGGTGGGTGATATGAAACGTAACACAAAGGTTATAAATTCAAATTTCGTTACCCTGTCTCTTTTGATGTGGTGTTACACGGTTTTTCTCATGTGTTGGTCAATGGGCGACGCAAGCGGGATTGGTTTTTCATGTTTAGTACAAATCAAATTTGATTTATGTCATTTACAATTTCAATCACAAGATTTTTGAAATTGGCATAAATGAAATTTGTTAATACAAATAATCGTGTAAAACCCTTATTTCTATTTTACGATCTTTCTAAGTTTTGTTAATGACACATATTACGTAAAGTCGTAAATAAACAAGTTTTAAACATAAATTTTTAACTCGTCATATATCACTAAAGTCTAAGGTAATGATCAAGAAACACATTTTGAACTTGCAAGTATTTTCGTACAACTGCATCACTTATTTTTAAACTAGCTAATAAATTTTAGCTCTAAAGTTTACTTCATATTTTATTTTAGCAAGTAATCACACATTTTAGTTTTACAAGTTACTTACATATCTTATTTTAGCAAATAACATTACTTTGACATTTTATTTTAGCAAGCAACATCACAAGTTGGAAATACTTACACATTTTATTTTTAGCAGGTTACTTTTACATTTTATTCTACAAGATTTTATCATTTAAGCAAATCCAAAAATCAAATTAGTCACATCATTCTAGAACAATATATTTCCAAATCTAGAAGTTGACTTTGTAGATTTTGAAAGAGCCCCTTGATTCATAAACACTTGACTTGAACCATACACACTTATAGATCTAATGATTGTGTTTTATTATTTTAATTATTTTTATTATTAAACAATTTATCATTAAATAATGATTACCTTTATTTTATTTTAAATATTAATCAACTAATTATTTTGTTATTACTGAAATTCTAGATTCGAATGAAAAGTTCTAAAATTACATTAGGTTTACAACTCGTGTAATTTTAACCAGATTGACAAACATTTAATGACTATCATTAAAATTAAAAAGATCTTATAACTACCATAGCGAATTTAAATAAACAATACATGATCTTAAACATCATACGTAATACAAAAATAACTTATAAGAAACAAATGGGAATACTTCATCCTCTACTTGTACAACTAATAAAGCTAATGGATATATATAATAGATTCCAGGTTTAGAACAACGACATTTTAAAATGTCTAAACTATGCCACAGAGAGCTAATGATGCCATATATCCCATACCTTAAGCAACTAGAATCCCCTCTAGAGATATAATAAGAATCAACCATGGATATTTTCACTGTATATAGGTCTTTTGTTTGATCCTTCGAAATTGGAGATCCTCCAACTTATTATATAAAGATTAAAAGACTAAAAGATCCAAACCCATTTTATGTATTTCTAATCTTCAAAATATAAAAGTTAAATAGTGTCACTTTACTTTGATAACACAAGTAAAAGAGAAAACAAAAAATTTCAAATGTAAAACATGATTACTTGATAAAAAAAAAATAATAATATAATAAATTGGTTTACTTAAAATTTTTAGTGAAAAAGGTAAAACACATAATGATTGAAGTACTAATTACATTGCATTTAGAAGATTCTTTTATATTTTCAAAACTAATTTAGGTCAAAGTGTGTAACTTTAAGTCAAAGTGTATATGAAACTAATGACCCTTTTGAAAGGGTTATGTTATACATACCCCGTGGATGTGACATGAGGGGGTAAAGGTACAAAAGATTCTTTATGTCCCCTAGTTTACAGTATAACAAAATTTTTGATCAATTTCTGTTCCGTGTTTTCTGTCAGATTTAAACTTTTGACTTATTAAACTTTATATTTTATGTTCCGTATTTTTAGGTTTATAGTTTTTATATAAAAAATTATATAAAAAGAAAAAATAAGTAAATCAAAAAAAAAACATTGGGGGGTGCCACTTGTAAATTTTTTTATGGGGGGTATGGATAACTTGTCCCCTTTGGAAAGATTGTATAAGATTTTTGGAAATATTTGCTAAACAAAATCCTGCACAAATCTTTGTATCAGATGACTCACGGATGCTTTTTTATAACATACAGATCCCTTTGAAGGGATTTGTGGGATCCATGAGGTGCTAAAAGAAATAGGCTATAACTAGAAGCCATTTGTGCACCATTTCAACTCACATCTTGCATTCACATTTTAAACACATTCTCAGACATTTGTAATCTCATTTCATTGATCATTACTTTAGTATTTACATATTCATTATAGTGATTGTCCACTAACCATCTTTCTTACAAGAAAAGATCACATTCATCACATTCAAAACTTTCAAGCATCAAGGCTTTTTTTGCTAGTCTTTGCATACTTAGTTTATTTGTTGTACATTGTACATCATCATCATACACCATACATTGTAACCATACACCGTACACCATTGTAGAGAGACCGATTAGTATTTTAGTCATCAAGATACATAAAATGATCGGTTGGTATTTTAGTCCTCAAAATACCTATAGTGAAAGGTTGGTTCTACATAAAGAATAACTCGATATTTAACTTTGTATCGCTAAATATATAAGTTAAGTTATAAGGTTTTCTCCACCGGATAAAGGAGATTGTTGACATAGTGAAAGGATACTCTCGAGTCATTAAAATACATAAAGTGACCGGTTGGTATTTTAGTCCTCAAAATACCTAGAGTGAAAGGGTGGTTCTACCTCAACAAGAACTCGATATTTAGCTTTGTATCGGTAAATATATAAGTTAAGTTATAAGGTTTTATCCCCTGGATAAAGGATCATGTTGACATAGTGAAAGGATACTCTCGAGTTGGATACTCGGGTAGTAGAGTAGGGCGACAAAAAAAGCTTCGTTACCGAACCACTATAAACACTCGTATCTTGGTTTGCTCGTTTCTTTTATTACTTAATGTCTTGCATTTTACTTATTGTCTTATATTACTTTTATACCGTGATTGTTGATTTCACATAAAATTAAATCAAATTTATAAAAACTTAATTTTAAAACGGTAAAATATTCAGCCCCTCTCTCTTTCTAGTTTTTCACAATTGCCATCAGAGCTACATTAATAAAAATTGTTGTAATATATTGTATTTTAAAGCTTGAACCGATCAATGGATTTTGAAAAATACCAAGAAGGGCAATCTATGCAAAGACCACCACTTTTTGAAAGTAATGGTTTTATTTACTGGAAAAACATATTTAAAACTTATGTGAAATCTAAAGATCTATATCCATGGCATATTATTATTGATGGTGACATTAAACCGGTTGCAAATGTAACTACTAAAGCATATGAAGTCGTTCCTTATGAATGTCAATCCAACGATCTAAAGTAAAGACTTGCTAAAAATGATGAGGCTAAAATGGATCTTTATAATGCTTTGCCTAACAAAGGAATACAAAATATTTTTTATGTGTAAAACGACAAAAGAAATTTGGGAATCTTTTATTATCACCCATCGAGGTAATAGCCAAGTCAAGGATAATAAAATTAATCTTCTTGTTCAACATTATAAACAATTTTCTATCATTGATGATGAATATATTGATAGTGGCTTTTTCTAGATTTAATACTATTATTACTTCACTTAAAGCACTTGACAAATCTTCTATAGTAAGAATTATGTTAGCAAATTTCTTAGGACTTTTCATCCGAAGTGGTGGGCAAAGGTCACCACAATTGAAGAATCAAAGATCATCAACATTATCACTAAGCGAACTAATTGAAAATCTTAGAGGTGGCAAAGCAGGCGGGCGGGCGGGCAGGCTCACGAGCAAGCAGGCTATGGGCCAAGCAGACGCAGGCTAAGCAGTAGCGGGCTAAGCGAGCAAGGGCAAGCGGGCTTATGTTATCTGAAAAAGGCTTAAGCAACGAAATAAATTCCTCGAACGTAACACCTCATTTATATTTAAAAATTTAAATATAAGTTTTCTTTAAAAACAATCTAATGTTCGAGAAAAACATGTGCCCATTATGCCCATTTAATTTCTAAATGGGCAATACATGCCCATTTTTTTTAAAAAAAAAAAGGAGGGGGCTCAAATAAGTCAAAATCTTTTAAAAGTTTGCTCATTTAGCCCATTTTTTTTTTAATTTTGGGCACAAATTGTCACCTCTAGAAAATCTCAAAGTGCACGAAGTGATAATGAAAAAAGACTCCAAAATAGCCAAAGGCAAGAGAGAGAATGTGAAGTCTCTTCCTTTAAAGTCTAAAAAGGAGTCTAGTGATGATGAGACTTTCACATCGGGTAGCGAAAACGAATAGTATGCTATGGCGGTAAAAGATTTCAAAAAGTTCTTTAAAAGAATAGGTATGTTTGTTAGACAACCACGTGACGAGAATAAATCATTCTGAAAAAAACGGGATGACAAGAAAGGCAAGAGTGAAAGAAATTGTTTTAGATGTGGTGATCTGAATCACTTCATCGGAGATCGTTCGAAACCACCACGAAACAAAGACCAAAAGGCTTTTGTTGGTGGGTCTTGGAGTAATAGTAGTGAAGAGAACGAGGAAGTCAAAAATTTGTCTCATGGCTCACGAATCCAACAAGGTTCTTTCTGACTCTTCTTACTAAACACCCTACCAGCCAATAAGACTCTCCTTTAGTGCTCAAAACCTCCATTATCCCTTAATATTGTCCTTAATGACGTTTTTGGTCCCTCGTAAGATTTTTACTAAATGTTATATATTATAGTAAATGTTCATGGTTTGAATGTTAATCAATCATGATCTAAATTTTCATCAATTAATGTTCGTCAATCATGGTCCAAATTTTTATCAATAAAAGTTCATCAATCATATTTTGATATTCATCATATCTTGTTGTTCATTAAATATGATGGATTGTGAGTTTGAGGAAAAAAAGAGAGAAAAGAGATAGAGAAGGAAGGGACACGTGTTAAGACAGAAGGTCTTTTCTAGACATGTTCATCATACCTGGATGTTCATCAAATATGGTGGATTGTAAGTTTGAGGGAAAAGAGAGAGAAAGAAGAGACACATGTTAAGACGAGTTGTAAGTTCATAAACTGAAACATAAGGTGAAAAAAGAATCCAAAAACTGAGCTTAAGAGACATAAAACGACATCATATAAACCCATATCCATCAATGTAAACTATATATAAAAGCTTAAACAAACACATCCTTAAACAAACCTATTTCATATGGGCGGTGATTTTTGACACGACACGATAAATGACATGAACCGACACGAAGTTAAATAGGTTTCGGTTGAGGATAAATATGTTTGGGTAATAAACAAGTTAACCGGTTAAACACGTTTAATAAACAAATCGTGTTTGGGTTGATAAGCCTCTAAAAATTAAAATATATAACTTGGTTTTTGTGTTGGATTTGAATTAAACGAGCGGGGTAGCCCGCGCGTTGCTGAGGGTGTGTTTCGTTAATTTTTTTTGTGCGATCGGGTTGTCTTGACGGTTTTATGTTAAAGTTTTTTAAGTAATCAATTTTTATTTTTATAGATTTTTTTTGTAAAGCATTATTGGAATAAATGAAAATACATGTATGCTAGTATGTGCAATAATGGGAATTTTACATGAATAGCTAATACATGTATGCGGGGAACCTTTTATTTGAAAGTCAAACACTAACACGTACTATTTTGATTTGTAACATATTGGATTTCATAAACACATCACATATATTAGATATGGGGCGTATAATATAGGTTTTAGAGAGAGAAAGTGGAAGAGTTTAGGGAACTTAGTGAGACAAAGAAAAATGATATTATGAAGCTTCAACCCTCTACCTTGGGAGTTAGAGGGTATTTATAGTTTCTTACAAGACACGCATCCTACGGGCTGTGGATCAGGCATACAGTGGGTAAAGACCTGTTCGTCCTCCACGGTGTTACTTAACAAACTACTTATTAACATTACGTGACTACGACTACGAGCTTTCTAACGAATACATATACTTGAGGTGACTGACACTTTAACTATAATATTTTCTAAATCCTAACAATCTCTCCCTAAGAGAGGTTACCTCAATTTACATTGAACACAAACAAATATAACATTTTGATTGTTCTTGGATTCTTGATTAAGATCTTTGCTCTGTGGTCCGTAGCCTTTAATTCTTCATGTTCCGCATGTTTTGTTGACTCAAGTGGAGGTATTTAACTTATCCACGTGATGAGGAGTGTTGAGCCAGCTTTGAGATCATCTGCCACGATAAATCTCTGACTCATCCTTTGTAGTGTTGCCATCATGTGACGTTGTGACTTTTGGACCGACATGCTCACATTCTAGATCATGATTTCTTCTCATCGAGTTGCGGAAGCTTTTGTTGATTCATGATATTTGCGGCGTGGCGAAGCATGGAGTGAAAATATCAGAGTCGTTGATGAAGATAAGCTTTTATCATGATTTCTTCGAAATGAACGTGATGTGTGAGCATGCGGTTATGGAATGACTTATCAATTATGATCAGCTGCAACCGTCGGGTTTCCCTGCATACAACATTTAGCAATAAAAGCGCACGAGAGTGTCTTTGATCACTTTCGTTGAATTGAGGTTCACGGCCCACGGTTCCCCGTTGATTAGTACAAGTACTGCCTGTGATCAGGTATGTTAGGAAGTGGAAATTCCACTGTGAAGTGTCGGTCACCCCAACTATTATCTAGCATAAGTTAGCTCGTAGACATATCATTATTTACTGGTTATTAGTTAGTTATTTAGTTATTAGTTTAGCTTAGTGCAACACCGTGGAGCACGGACAGGTCTTTACCCATTGTATGCCTGATCCACAGCCCGATAGAGGGCGTATTATGTAAAACTATAAATACCCTCTACCTCCCAAGGTAGATGGTTGGACCTTTCACTCAATCTAACCTTCTTTCTTTTGTTTTACTTTCTCTCTCTAGAAAGGCTCCCATCTTCCACTTTCTCTCTCTAAACTCATATTGTACGCCCCATATTTGTGATTATTTGTGTGTTTGTGAAATCCAATATGTTACAAATAGTATCAAGAACCATGATTTGATCATCTCTCTTGCATGTTCTTGGATTTCTAGTAGTTTTATATGGTTTTTGGGGTTGAAAAATTTTAGTGGTATTTGCACCATTTGGATCATTTCTAGTGTTAAAGTTTGAATTTTGATTGTACTTTTGTGTTTAGAATCATCATAAGTGCTTAGGTTTTGATTTGGAAGGCTTGAATTAGTGTGGTTGGGTTGTTTTTGGATTGGAAAGTGGTGCTTTGGAATATGTTCTTCGTAGAGACTTGTGGTTATATTTCTTCGTAGAGACTTGTGGTTATGTTCTTCGTAGAGACTTGTGGTTATGTTCTTCGTAGAGACTTGTGGTTATGTTTTTCGTAGAGACTTGTGGTTATGTCCAGATTCAATGTATCTGTCTAGGGACTTGTCACTTATTTTTGGTAGAGACTTGTCACTTATTTTCGGTAGATACTTGTAGCCTATTTTTGGTAGAGACTTGTCATTTAATTTTGGTAGAGACTTGTCACTTGTCTTTCTAGAGACTTCTCACTTATCTGCCTAGAGACTTGTCACCTATCTGTCTAGAGACTTGTCATGTATCTGTCTAGCGACTAGTCAACTAGCGATTTGTCTTCATAGCGAGTTGCTCTTTAGCGACTTGGCCTCTTAGCGAGTTGTTTCTCAGCGACTTACCCACTTAGCGAGTTGTTCTTTAGCGACTTTTCAACCAGCGATTTGTCTTCATAGCGACTTGTCTCTAGCGACTTGTCCATTGAGCAAATTTTATACCTAGCGACTTGGTGCTAAGCGACTTGTAATCATAGTTAGAAGCGGTTTGACCATTCCATCAGTGCGTTTTGTTGACTTTTCCCGACAAAACTTCAAACGGCTATAACTTTTGAACTGTAACTCCGTTTTCAGCGTTCTACCCATCAAAAAGACCGTGAGAACGAGGAGAATGGCACGCCGAATAAACTATTAGGGTCAACCCTCAAGGCCTAAATCCGCTCCAAACGGAAGTTATTGAGGTTTTTAAGTTTTTAGACCTAAATTTCTCCGTTAAATCGTGCAACAACCAACCCAAATCACAACCAAACAACATCTCTGCTAATCCTACAAACAATCATAAGACCTAACACACAATTGTCTATCATTGTGTCATTTCATCAGTTATCTTAACACGTTCTATTGGTCACTATATCACGGTTTCTTCTTGATTTTGTTAAATCCCGAGAAAGAATCTATTTCTCGGTTTAAATCATAGACTTGTAAAATCCCGTGTATACTACAACATGTCTTACACTACTGACCCAGTAATTTCATAAATACTTAAATTGTATGATGTTGTGGGCAACAATGATAATGTATGCTACACTGAACGATTAAAGATGATTGAATCAATCAATGAGGATGTGATATCTCGGGTTCGAGACTACGAAAAGGCAATGCACCGATCAATGCTACGAATGCTTGTGCAAAGGATAAGGAAAGTTGCATTGAACCTTATCGACAACTTCATTCATACCTCACGTTACTTTTATCTACGGAAGTGAGCGAACATTCTTGCACTTTTCGTCAAGAATTATCAACGTTCACGAGCACATTATTCTTAAACTTAAAACAATTGGAGCTACAACTTGACAAAAGAAGGTTCAAAATGATAGTTCTAGTCTTGCACTTGGTGATCTACAAACAATTTCGGTCATTCTTCAATGGTGAATATACTTGGATTATGATGATCATATGGTGAAAAGCGCTTCAAGGATCTGCTGGGATGGAAGCAAATGTGTTCGGAGAAACATTAATCCATCTCTTGGATAATGTTAAGAAGTATATTGAGGAAAGTGCGAATGATGACAAGGTGAATGAAGGTCGGGTGAATGAGTGTCGGTGCAATTGAGATAGTTGTGATGAGTCGGGTAATGTGTCGGTTGATGGATCGGTTAGTGCGAATCTGAGGACTCGAGGCGAGATAAGCTTGAAGCGACCGGTAGTTCGATGACTCTTGTTTCACATGATGTGGATGTGAATATCGGACCGATAAATGTCATGTGATGAGGTACCATAAGCATTCAACATAGTGCATCTACTAATGTAACTAAACAAAGCGATGTCAATCTTGAACATGATTACGATAAATGTTCCTTGGTTGAGGTGAGTCTAATAAGTTCAAAACTAATGATATGGTTGATAAAAGGATTTTGATGAACTTTCAAACAAATTCTCAAAACTTGAAAAACATTGCATTTCACTTGAAATTGCAATACAAAGAAAGGAGGAAAGTTTTCAAACTAAGAAACCATGTAAAAATCCGAATTTCTTGAATTTCATGAATTTTTGAAATAAACAATTTAAAAGCTCAGCTTCATGCCAAAAACTCGACTATCAACAATTTGAAGAAACATATTTCTGATATGCATGTGAAAAGTAATTTGGTTACAAGTAATTTTGATGTTAATGTTATTGATGATATTCAAATGAGAAATGATGAATTAGCGGTTTGTGTGGCCAAATTACTAAAGGAAAATGAGTCTTTGAGAAAGCATCACATAGAACTAAGTGACTCTGTCAATGAAACTAGTACTAAATCCGTGGAACAAACAAAATCTTTGATAGCAAAAATTGATGAACTCAAAGCTCAACTTCAGGATAAGAGTTTTGCGATAGTTGCCCTAAAGAATGAGCTTAGAAAAACTGTAGGGAAAAGTGTGAACAATAAGTTTACAAAACCATCAACCTTGGGAAGCGGTTTCTCATTCCATTAGAGGCTGGCGGTGCATTGTTAAGCGACCTCTGACATTTAAATATGAAAGAACAAAATTTTCAAAAACACGGTTTGCCTCCCAAGTTGATGTGAAACAAGTTCTGTCAAAGCCAGTCACTTCACCTCATATGCCTAAGAATTCACATGATATGAATGACTTGTTCAAGAACTATGATCTAGAAGAAGCTAGGAAAAAGGAACATATTCAAAAAGATGGAATTTTAGGTGCTAGACCTAGGGTGATGAACTCTACGAGATTTCAAGGCACTGCTAGTAGTTTTAAACCATTACCTAGGAACACTCGACTAAAGACTAGGGATTGGCTTGTATCTAAGAGTAGTTGCGTTTGAATAAAGCTATTCCATAGCGAGATCACTCTAAGAACTCTAGATCATTTTACGAATCCAAACAATTTGTTTGCTTAAATTGTCTGAAATGCATCTTTAAGGCAAATCATGATAATTGTTTTGAAATCCCCAAAGAAAGTAAATGCTCATACAAAGGTTCAACTTTATTAAGTCTAGGATTTTCACTAAGTCATATCTTGTGCATACTGAAGCAAAACAAACCAAAATCTTCGCCTAGATGGATACCAAGCTGCTAAATCTGTGGAAACTAGGAATAAGGATAAGTCTTCCACTATGCATGAAGCCTAACAATCCTAGACCTTGCCATAAGTGGATACCGTGCGGTAGAATGTTTAAGGATCTTTGGACTTAGGTGGATACCTCTTAGGAAAACATTTCATCGATGACAAAATCAAGGTTGTTGTGAAACCCCAAAGGGTTTGGATACTAATGTCACTAACCAAAATATATGCAATCAAGTTTGTAATATTAGTGCGGTATTCCTTACTCGATTCAGAGATACTTCTATCCTTCACTCACGGGTTCAATTAACTCAATCTTGATATTCATTCGGCTATGGCGTACATTCACATCGATTCGGGCCTCGTACTTCATCATTATGGCGTCTGCGGATAACACTTGAGCCCGTTCCTCAAAGAAAAGAAAGGTATGCGCTTGATGCGCTTTATCTTCAAAGAAGAAATCTTTATGTGTATGACCATTCTCATCGACATTCCTCATCAACAATCTTTATGGTTTGGTGTATATTCTTATTCACTTGTTCAAATCAAAATGGCAACCGGATGCAATTTTGAGGGGAGAAAAGTGCATATACTACATGTTGATGGATGCTTGAATTATGGTCATATGACTCTCCTTCAATGCCTAATACTTCACTTACTAAGGATAACTGGGATTCATTGTTTGGGATTCATTGTTTCAAGATATGTTTGGTGAGTACTTCCAACCTCCAACAAATGTTGATCATCTAGTTTCTGAAACTCATGCTCCGGTTCTTACTGACTCAACTGATTCACCATCTAAGAAGTACTTCTTGGAATCCTCAAGAAACATTACCTCTAGTTATTTCACAAGGCGTTGATAATGACTATCATGATATTGTAGATGCACTATTGAATAATGATCCGCTCTTTGGTATTCCTTTGCCAAATCTTCACGGATTATTGTTCCTCTCATGCAAGCTATAAATCAACCACATGAACATTAAGGAAAATGAATACCTCATCCGCTCGAAGACATTATTGGTGAATCTTCCAGATCAGTCTGTACATGTATACCTTAGGAAGAATGCATTGATGTTGAGGAATCATTTGTTCCGGTTCATTCAGTGGGTCAATGCACATCCGGTTGTATATTTATTCACATGTTGGACATTTGACACAAGTTGATTACTTCAGAGTTAATCATTTATCACTTATTTGAGATTGAAGTTGAATTTCACAAAGGCTTGTTCTTATTTGATAACTTGCTCGGGCTTAAGAATTTGAGTTAAAGATTTGGTTTATCTAGTTACCAGCAGTCGGGGTGGATGGTTAAAGACCGACGATGTGGATAATCTCAAGAGGTGTTAATGTCTCATACTTTGTTTGAGTATTGAGTACTTAGAGATTTTCTTGGAGCATAAATTCTCGACACCGTTCTTCCATCTTTAAGTGCAAGCTTAAGATACAAATGTGTGAATTCGACTTGGTTCAAGTTTGGTATATTGGGTTTTCTTCTTGATGGTCACTTCAAATTGTCTACATATGAGTTGGTAAAGATAGTCGGGAGAGTTTACATGCGAGTTGATTCTCACATGATTCATTTGAGCTAATTTTTGTTCTTCTCTATTTCAAGAATATATGGTATGCATAATGTGTTGCTGATTCTGAGGCATCAAAACCAGCAAGGGGGAAGGAGACATACATCTAAATACACAACGAGTACACGTGATGAACCTAATACTTCTTCTCTATTGAAGTAATCCCTGGAAAGACAAAGGTCATAACCGTAGAGATACTAAGTGTTTACTCATAGCCTTTGGTGTATTATTCCACCTATTTGGGGGAAGGATATATTATTTCAACTATTTGGGGGAAGGATGTATTATTCCAACCATTTGGGGGGAAGTGGTCTCTGGATACTTTTGGTATGTGCTATATTAGCCTTCAGTAGGAAGAAATATGAGAAGAATATTTGGAACGTGAGATGAAATTGCTTATCGACATCTTCGATATGATTAATGGTAAAGTGCTTCCGGTTATTCCTTCATGTACACATTGTTATGATGATTCCGATGAGATCGCAACCATCATGGGGGAGAGATATGTGTACATCAGGAACACACAACATGTTCACTTGATCGGGCTTAATCAGTTATTCTGGAGTTGAAATCTGCAGAGATAATCAGGAACTAAACATGTTTCTTGGATGTCATCGTCTCTATTCTTGTCGGGTACATGTGTACATTATGGGCTGAATGGTTACATGGAAGATAACTGGAATGCACTTGGTATAATGAAGATGTTGATATGTTGTTCCCCTAAACAGACAACTGCTCAAACTCGAAGAGTTATGTGTACAAGGGGCGCTATGAGTTCATGTGAGCGGGCTTAATCATTTATTTGGGTTTGATAACCACGAAATGATCCGTGTTAACTTGTTACTTGATGTTATCGTTTTCTTGGGTTCTTGAGCTTCATACAATTAGACTATTTGCTTCACTTCTTCTTCTTGCGGGAAATGGTCTTTTTACGTGGATTATCGGTTTGGGGGGAAGCTACCAAAGATTCACTTTTTGAAGACTCAAGTTCTTGCAACGATTCAAGAGCCTCGAATGCTTTAGTGGTGAAAGTTTAAGAGATGATGACTTCTATCTTCTACAAAGTGCTGAACGATTTCCTTATCTCGGTACTCGTATCATCATATTCTTAGACTATTTCTCTATCTTTGTAAATAATTTTCAAAAAGCAAAATACAAACATATAAAACCATCAAAAAGAAAATAGAAAATATAAAATCAACAAAACCCATAAAATTAGAAAATTTGAAAAAGACAAAAATATGTTTTCTCAAGACATGTCTTACGGTATCGATAACATCTGTGGTCTTAGAAATGTCATTCAATAATGGCACGGGACCATAGATGAAGTTCGAGCAGGAGGTTTAAATATTCTTTTTCCAAATCATGTCTCTAAATATGGGTTGCAGTTATTTCAGACTGTGACCCGTGCTTTAAACTATGGCTTGCTATTATTTCCGATAGCAACCCGTTTTCAATAAAGGAAAGTGCTACGCTTAAATGATTTTCACAAAATTCGTGCACTTATCCTAAAAACAAGTTGAGGAAAGTATGTTGAAGGACTGATGTTCCTACACAAATGTTTTTCCTTCTAAAAATTCTTCAGAAAAATATTTGTTGTTTTTTCAAAAATGGTGGTAAAATGAGTTGCTTGTCAATCAATCGGTTTCAGATATTTCGCAAAAATTGAAAACTCAATCAATGACATCAGCGCTTTTAACCTTTCCAGAAAAATAAGTCATTGATTGAGGGGGAGAATGTTTTCAAATTTATATCATCTATCGGGCTTATCTAATTATCCTATATGCTTTATTGAAAATGATGTTAACCTACGTTGAAGGACTAGGTCCCTAGGATATGATTGTTAGGATTAGATGATTAGAGTTTGATAAACACATTATTCCCATGCTTTATATGATCTGATTGACATGTTGGATTGACTTTTATTAGTCGATTGTTGTTTAGGTGTTGTCGACCACCATATATCTGTTTGTATGTCTACTAACGTATGCAAATATCATGGATTATAAGAATGTTCCCGATCCGGATCCCACAATTGATGATTGGATGCCGAAAGGAAAGGGCAACTATATCTTGGGTCGACAAATGAAGAAACGTGTAACATATTGTATTTCACAAACACACTAAACCAAAGATCAAAGAGGCGTATACTATGGTTTTAGAGAGAGAAAGTTAGAGGTTGGGAACTTTAGTGAGTGAAAGAAAAATCTTATTATGAGCTCCAACTCTCTACCTTCGGAGGTAGAGAGTATTTATAGTTCTTACATAAATCACCACCTACGGGCTGTGGATCAGGCATACAGTGGGTAAAGACTCGTCCGTCCTCCACGGTGTTACTTAACTAAATACTACTAAACATTAACTAATCTCGACTACGAGCTTTCTAAAGATTACATATACTTGAGGTGACCGACTCTTTAATAAGCTGGATTTACTAAATCCTAACAATCTCCCCAAGGAGGTCACCTCAAAATTACATTGAATACAAGCAGATATTACAATAAGATTGTTCTTGGATTCTTGTTAATGTTCTTTGCTCTGAAGCTCGTAGTCATTGATTCATCATTATTGCATGTTTGGATAATCAATGTGGAGGTCTTTAATTGATCCATGTAATAATGAGTTTTGAGCCGACATTGAGATCATCATTAACATAAATCTCGACTCTTCCATTGTGGTGTTGGTATTATGTGATGTTGCGACATTTGGGTGACATGCTCACATTACGGATCATGATTTCTTCTTATCGAGTAGCAGCTTTAGTTGATTCATGATATTTGCGGCGTAGCGAAGCATGGGTGAAAATATCGAGCCATTGATGCACTAATCATGATTTCTTTAGAAATGAATGTGTTGTGTGAGCATGCGGCTATGGATTGACCGCTTCATTACGATCGACTACAAGCGTCGGGCGTACACGCATACAACGATTAGCAATAAAGCACATGAAAGTGTCTTTGATCACTTCGTTGAATTGAGTACACGCCCGCGGTTCCCGTTGATCGATACAAATGCGACTGTGATCGGTATAATTCGAAGAATTTCCTTGACGAGGGTTTCGCGGTGGTCTATTTGTTCTCAAACCGAACGTCTCAAAGAAGACAACATGGAGTGAGTGAACCGGTAATTGAGATTCAGCGATTGATGAAAAGAGATTTGAAAAACAATCGTGTCTGCTCAATAGAAATTGTTTTTGCAATACAGCGAAGGTTTTAAAGAAAATCAATTATCAATCATAAACACCTTTTATTTTGAAATATTAGTACACGATCGATGTGCTAAGGAAAAGGATTTTAAGCACAACGACCGGTTTTCAAAGGTATCCGTCAATCCATAACTCGAACGAGATTGATCAATAGATTGAATCGCCCCATTGTTTACCTTTCGGTTGTCACATGGTTGATCTATTGGATAGATCTCACATGCCACCCACCGGAGCTTGTATGATGTTGGCTCGAGGCTTTCCATCTTCATTGTGAATATGTTTGCATATCACTCGGATATTCGCAATACCACAAGGATAATGTGTAGAACTCATAAGATATAATCTCTCTTTCCACATTGTGTGAAATAGAGTATTCATTAATGATGTCCTAATGAGATTTATAGATGATCTTGTGGCTCTAGACTCGATTGTGCACATTTGGTTTCCTATCTTGGGAGACTAGGAGAGGGTCTCCTTCTTCAATATCAACAAACTATAGGAGAAAGTCGATAGATAATGTCGGTCCCCGTGAGAATGAAACAAGCCCTTTTAAAAGGAACTTGAGTGGTTTGGGAAATTGTAGTGCGGTGCATATTTGGGTCCATGACGTCTTGTCTTCAATACCGGTGTTACCTTAGTAAACACCGGTAGCATATGTATTGAACCGGTTTACGCCTAAGGTTGAATAAATAGAGGCTATTTCTTTTCACCCTTTTCACATTCAATTCTTTTCATTATTCAACCTCTTGATTGCTTACGAGATTTCATAACTAGAACCTTGTTGGGTTTATTCGGTTTAGCTCTATTTTAGTCCGCACTCTTCCCATATCTCGCTTTTCTCCTTTTTCATCATACCTAAGGACTCTACACTATCTAGTGGATTGTCCCTGGTAGATCCCTCCGGTTACGGCGGACCGTGGGAGCGAATACCTAACCTAACCATCCTTATATCACCATACATAAAGTAAATTTGGTCGGTCTATTTGGTATTGTTCATCCGCCGTTGGAGCCAATTGAAAACCATTTGAAAATCAATCTAGATACTTGTGATATATTATCAAAGCATTTTGTACCTGAATTGTTTTTTGATATTTTTAGAAAAAAAAGAGCTCCCCCTCAACATGTGCATCATGTATTAGAAATTGTTTTAGCACACGGAGGCAAGAAGAAGAATTAACTTCTTAGATTACCATTTTCTAAAAGATATCAACATCACTTCCCTGATCAAATCAATTAGATAAAGCATATTAAGGAAGGATGAGGTTTTCATAAGTTTGCTCCCCCTTAATATGTGCCTCGAGGTTTCAAAGAGTTTTGCACATATTAGAAGGAACCTGCACTTAGAGACAAATCAATCACGTTTCAATTCTTTCTGGTTTTAAAAGGGTGCTCCCCCTCAACATGTGCATGGAAAATTTGAAATCGTTTGGCACATGTGGGGAGGAAAGCTAGCAAAACACTTGTGAAACCATTTTCGAATCATCAGTTTAAATCCAATTTAAATCACAAATTCTCCCCCGATCACAATTTTCTAATTATTTGAGATTTGTGATCTCTGTAGATTTAAATTGATTTTGAAAGCTTTTGAGGAGAATTGTGACTTGGTTATGAAAAACATTTTAACTGATAAGGATCGGATTATGAGATTTTAAACTCCATTGATTAAACATGCATGATTATCTTTTGAAAACAATTGTATGACAAATAACCTTTTCATTTAATTGAAATCATTCTCCCCCTCAATCAATGACATAAGTTGTTGATTGAGAGATATTTTTTTGACAAATGTTAAGTCCAGATGATTTTCAAAAATTGAGACCGAGTTATTTTTCAAAGCAATTAGTTTTCATTAGATAGTAAGTAAGTGTTTATAGAATCAGAGTATGAGTTTTGAAAATTTAGGATAAAGCATGGCTCTGTTCTTTCTTTGAAAAACGGGTTACTGCCTTAAATGACAATAAACCAAATATTTCACTTTCTCCCAAAAAAAATTTTTGATTTTTTTTTGGAACATTCGAACAACATCTAAAGTCCCATGTCATTCTTTGAATGACAGACAAAGACCGTAGATATTTTGAATCGAGAAAAACATGACTAAAATACAATATTTTTGAAATTTTTCAAGATTTTCAAATTTTTATGGATTTTTGAAAGTTTTATATTTTCTATTTGCTTTTTGAATAAATATTTACAAGCGATAGATAAAGAAAGACCTTTACTCCTCGTTTTCCTCTTGAAGGCGTTTGAGTGTTTACGGTTGTAGACTCTTTAGACAAGTCGTGGGAGGATAAACTCATAACGTAATCTAGGAAGAGCTTTGGTGAAGATGTACGCTAGCGGTATTGGTCCTCACAAAATAGAGTTCCACCACACGTTTTCAACTTGCTCTCACGATGAAATGATTTTGAATGTCGATGTGCTTTGCTCTTAAGTGTTGTATGTTGTTGCATGAGAGAGCAATAGCACTTTTATTATCACGCGATGAGAGGATTTTGTTGAATTCAAAGCCATAGTCGAGATAGTTGAGATCTCATCCATAGGATTTGAGCACAACAAGATGACATGGCTATGTATTCAACCTCTGTAGAGGAAATAGAAGTACTCATTTGCTTCTTTGAAGACCAGCTCACAAGCTTATCACCCAAAAGCGAGCACCTCAGGACGTGCTTGACGTGTATCTTGACATCTTGCATGATCGGCATCTGCATAGGTGTTAGTGACATACTGGTGTCCTTGGTGCAAAGTCCCATATTGATGGTTCCTTGGAGATACCGAAAGACCCGTTTAACCGCTTCAAGGTGCTTTTTGGTAGGCTTAGCACGATATCTAGTACACATGCAAGCAGTGACAGAATGTCGGTCTCTTGGTTGTGAGGTACATCGAGGATCAATCATACTCGATATTTCGTTTGGTCTACCATGATCCACGAGTGGTCCTCATCCGGTTTAATACGCTCTATCATGGGAGTGTCAGCAGGTCACTAGAATCAAATTCAAATTTCTTTAAAATCTCATTTGCATATTTAGATTGATTTATAAAAATGCCTCGGGACTTTGTGAAATTTGTAATCCCAAGAAAAATGACATTTGTCCCATCATTGACATTTGAAATTTAGAACCCATTTCACTTGAAAAGCGGTCACATTCATTGGGGTCGGTCGAGGCAAAATGATATCATCAACATATATTTGAGCGTGAATTAAATGTTTGCGACTTTCGGTGAACAATTTGGATCAATCGCTCCTTTCTTTGAATCCGGTATATAGAAGAAACTTTGATAGCGTATCATACCATACCCTTGGAGCTTGCTTCAAACCGTAAAAGCCTTCTTCAAGCGATGAGCGTGAGTATGATGCTCGGATTCACAAAGCCTTGATTTGGTGGCGATATCGACTTCTTTAAGATCTCCGTTAAAACGCGTCTTTACATCCATCGATAGACTAACATGTTCTTATTTGCGGCATTAGCCAAGAAGATTACGATTGCCTCTATACGAGCAACGAGGGCAAATGATTCTTCAAAGTTAATACCCTCCTCTTAACGATATCCTTTTGCAACCAATCGAGCCTTGTTCTTGACACATCACCATGCTCATCAAGTTTTACTTTGAAGATCCACTTTAGAGCAATGATCATTGCATAATCTAGCGGTACTAATTCCCGTACATCTAGTCGATCAAACTCATGAATTTCTTCTTGCATGGCATTGAACATTGTCTTCATTCATGGTAGTTTTCACGTCTTTTGGTTTGATCTTAGAGTACGGAGTTGAAGAAGCACCATAAGGCATCGGTTACAAGTTGTTTCGTGTGGATACTAGGCGGAAAGGTTTCCAATGATGTTGTCCAATGGATGATCATGTGTCTATTTTCTAAGGTGCTCATGTGGTTGTTGTTGAGGCTGAAGTAGCGGTTGATATCTCACGAAGAAGATGGTTACGATGATGAATCGAGAGCAAATATGTTTTCAAAGGGTTCATCTTCTAGAGGAGCAAAGGGTTTTCATCATTTGTAACAATGACAACATTTCCATTATGTACACTCGATGATTGATGATTTGTTGATGAGGCAGTGATCGGTGAGAATCGCTTCTTGACTTAATGACATTGGCGAAGAGTTAACTTCATTGGCGAGGATAGAGGCGGCCTATGTTGATGGAACCGACATATCATTAGCACTTGGCTCATAGTGTTCATCAAACATTGGATCAAATAATTTCTTCAAATCATCTTACGAAGGAGGTACATAAGGAGTTGTTGGTGAGGACTAGAAACAAGAGTAGAACCGATAGAGACTCTTGGATAAAGGTTGAAATCGGGTCCAGGCTGGATTGTCACGGAACCATTTGACCGGTCGACTCATCGAGCGTAACGTGAATTGTTTCCATGATATTTTGGGTTCTCTTGTTGTAGATTCGGTATCCTTTTACATTTGGTGCATAACCTACAAATACTCAATGTCCGCTTTAGCTTTTGGTTTACCTAAATCTTGACCGTCATTAGTTGGGTAACATAAAGCACCAAACACACGAAGGTAGGATAGATCGGGTTTTCGTTTATGGACAAGTTCATATGGAGTTTTCCATGAGAGGTGTGAATAAGGGAGCGATTTTGGGTGTAGCAAGCGGTGCCAATGGCTTGACCCATAGAAACATTGGAACCTTTGAATAAATTAGCATTGTTCTTGCAACTTCCACAAGAGTTCGATTTAGTCTTACAACTACACCGTTCGTTGAGGAGTTAGTGGAACACTTCTTTGATGGTGATTCCAACACTTTCATAAAAGCGAATTAAGTCTTTGATAACAAACTACGTGCCATTATGCATTCGAACAATTCTAACAATATTGTTGAGTCGAACACAAGTTGTTTGATAAGTTTGATGATGACATCGGAGTTTTATCCTTTGTCCTCAAAAACTTTACCCAAGTAAATCGAGTAGTCATCAACAACTACTAGAATGTATTTCTTCCCATTTATCGTTTGCACTCTCATTGGTCCGCACGGATCCATATGAAGGGTATGAAGAACTTCCATTCTTGAGTTTGTGGGTTTTGGTTTGTGGGCATATTTTGTGCTTTTTCCCAATGTGGCAAGTGAACAAAGATGATTTTTTCATACTTTAACTGGGTAATCCTCTTACTAAGTCCTTTACGGAAAGATTGTTTATGGTACCAAAGTTCAAGTGATTGAGGCGGCGGTTGCCATAGCCATAACTTAGTTTTGGAAGCCTTTAACGACAGCGGATGGGTGAAGATTTCATCATATCTTCGATAGAGATGGTGTATAGGTTTGAACCACGAGTTCCTTTGAGAAGTTCCACACCATCAAGTTCTCTAACAAAGCAAGTATGTTTTCGAAGGCCACTTCTAAATCGAGTCACGTAATTGTCCGACGGAAAATAGATTATGTCCACGACCTTCAACATAATATACCGGAAATCACACTATCTCCAACCACGTAATCTCCATAACCCATAATAGCACCAAAATGATCGCTTCGAATCTCACAGATTCCGATGAATTTACTCACAAAGTTCATGAGCCGTGACCGGTCTCCGGTCATATGTTGGAACGACTGAGTCCAAGTACCACGTAACGATTTGAGCGATCCGCAATTGAACACGAGACAAGAATGGATAAGCTGGATAATTGGGATCCCCATGCAAGAATGGGTTCCATTTGGTTAATGTGATGATTGGAACACCCACATCGAGTAGAAACAATGGACTCATTAGAAATAGATGCGATACTAGTGTCCATATTTGACCTATTCAAAGTATGTTCACTTCTTAAGGAATAGTTCTACCGGTGAGGCATCCATTTTCTAGTGGGCATTGACTTAGAAAATTTAGGGCCTGACACATTAATCTTATGGCCAATAGGTATCCATTGATAACCTATATTACTAAATTTCCTTCACGTGGGTTTCCTTTGTTTTTAACTTTCTTTCGCCTTTGCCTTTTGCCTTTTTAGCTTGAATTTTAACATTAACAATTTTAGTGGGCATTTAACAACATTAGACAAATCATTCATACCATATTCAAGATTAGTAATGAAACCACGCAATCATCATTACATTTTTGCCAAAAGTAGCGAGTCGCATTAATTATAGTACGCTTAAAGCTAACACTAGAATCAACACGATTCGTCTTATTCAAATTCTCCTAAGGTGATCTTCTACTTTCTTCCACCGAACATTCCTAGCATGCAAGGTCCTATCATTCTTTGTGTTTCCTTGAGGCTTTGACCCTCTTGCTTTGGTGTCACTTCTTACTCTGTAGAGGAATTGGAACATTAGTTGGTTTTGCTACTTTTGCATTCCTAAACTAGAAGTCGGGGATCTGAACTACTTGAAGGCACATTAGTGTTCACTTTCTTAAAGCGGGCATAGAATGGTTTGTATGCTTGGCACTAGGCATAGAACAAGGCATCATGCTTTTCCTTTTGCATCTAAGGATTTAGGACATGTTGCTATTAAACATTCTAGCGACTCTTGAGATCGTTTGGCTTGAATGCACGCAAACCTAATTTCCTTTGTCAAGAGGCTTATTTATAAAATCCTCTTCCACAATCTCACGAAGACATTCTAGACTATCCTTAAGGTGAGCACAATAGTTGTGAAACACGGGTTCATTATTCCTAAGATGAAGATGAATGTATTTATGATCGCGATATATTTGCGATGCGAGGATGACTTTGATGCAATATTCTCATTAAAGACAAGTGGCGGTTTTCCTTTTCACGACTCCTCGATTCTCAATTTCTTTTGTAAAGAAGTTATTTTTCGTTGTTTTGTTACGAGTGACTTTCATTGAATCATATAACTCTTTAAATTGTCGTTTAACTTTTCATTTTCTTCTAGAAAACTTTCGCTTTCTTTTGTAAAGCATTAACTAGGTTTTGAAGATGAAAAGTTTGTGAATACCGAGAATCTAAAGGAGGAGGCATTTGGGAGCCGTCACATTGTTCTTTACACCCTTTAATTGAGAGATTTGGGCTTTCAACTTTCTCGATCGTGTTACAATGAGCTTGAATCATTCGTCACGTTTGTTTATCCGAAAAGCGCATCAAACTCGGAACATCGAGGATGTCTTGATATTTGAGGTTTTGACATTTTCTTTAAGATGTTGATATTTTAGTTGTAAATCAAAATGTTCAACTTCTAGTTTAGAAAGATGTTTTACCAAATTATCGTGATCATCCCGATCAATTTTCTCACTTAGTTACGAGTTTTTGTTTTCAAGCTCAATGACACGATCATGGGAAACTTTCAATGCAATAGATAATTCATGAAATCGAGAAGCAGTAATAGATTGCTTAGTAACAGTATAAAACACATCTTGAGAAACACAACTCGAAATCAAATTCTCATTTAAGATGTGCAAGTTCTTCCTTTCAACTTCATTATATTTAAGTTTTTGTTCATAATCATTGACTTCAACTATCATTGCATCAAATTCCTTTTCCATTTCTTTAATATATGAATTTATCTCTTTTGAAGACTCTCAAATTGACCTTTTAATTGTTTGAAGAAAGGCATGACCTCGGTTAAATAACATTCTTTAGTTTGCTCAAAACCCTTTCCCCTCGATTATCCACAGTAGGTGTGATTCTCTTCTTACATGTTTTCTCAAAATCAACAAACGGTGATAAACAACATACATGTTGATTAAGGTCTTGCTATTAGTGGCAATAGATCTAGGAACTAGATGCATTGGTGTATTTGGAGGATACATGAGGCTGCAGCATTTTCCTAAGAGGGTGTTTGTTTCAACAAGTACATTAACTTTTAGCTTATCCATATCTTTCTTCCAAAAGATACGCTCGGGTTAATTGAGTTTGAGGCTTAAACATGTTCGGGGAGATTCAATTTTCCTTAGTGTAATCATGGGGTTTGATCGTTATGTTATTCTCTTTACACGCAGGATCGTTAAGCTTCTTATTCATTTTCTCCCTAGATGCATCGTCTAATTTTCTATCTTCCTCGATTGCACTCAATGCAACTAGGTTTCGCCTAGGTTTAAGAATCTCATTGCCATCATAGATAACATTTTGAGCGACTTTTGCTATCTTACCATACTCGGGATTAGGTTTCTATAATGGGAATACTATGCTTATCGTTGAGAACTCATGCTTGGTGATCATGTGAGCGATCGAATGGTATTCCTTGTACGCATAACTTATTTTCAAGCTTGTTTTTCAAAGTTTTATATTAGAAAAATCATTCAAAAGTTTTGATTCCTTAGCACCTGAATTCATGTTTAAGCACTTTAACATTATCTTGCGACTCTTTCTTTTTAACAGCTTTAGAAAGTTTTTCTTGTAAGGAGTTTAACTCTTGTTTTAACACTTCTTCTCTAAAATTACTTTTCTAATAGTTGTACGTATTTGGTCATCCATTTCCCCGCTCACGGGTAGTTAGCTCAAACTTAGCTATTTGTTCATAAATAGCAACTTGTTCTTTATAGGCATTTAGTTCGAGAGATGAGAATCATTAGGGGCACAGAGCGGTGTATTCATCAAAGCATGGTCATCATTGATCGCAGAAGATGCATTACTTGGTACAATCTCACTTTCACTTTGCTTCACATATTGATCATATGGGACAATATTGATATTACCCTCATCATCAATATCGATTCAAAAGTTTCAAGAGATTGTACTTTATTATCATCTTTGCTCATCAACATCATCATATAGTTTTAATACCTCGAGATGATTGATTCTTTGGATGGACCATCCGGCCGTGGTGATGAGACCTTTGGAGATACCATTGGAGAAATGCTTGCCATGAAGATTGTGCATGCGATGGGTTCATCATCGACGTCGAGTCGTATGCATCATAGTCTCGCAACTTGAAGGCATTCGATGATTATGACCGATCTCTGAATTGGTTGCTCATCCACATCTCGCATCATATGTCTTGGCATTGCCTCAAGAAGAAACAATGACCCTCTTCATCCAACACGACTCCATTATCCCGAGCTTGCACAAGTAACATCTTGTCTTTGAAGTACTCTGCATTTTGAGGCGTTGTGGAGAAGTGCGATTCCGTGCTATGTGTCCATCACCACCACAGTTGTAGCACTTAATTGGCATTGTTTGTCCCCGATTACCATTCCTTCCTCTATTACGATTTGCCACATACCCTCCTCCTACTCCACCTCTTCTTTGTTCATATTGTCTTCTTTTGATTTGGTTGCACCGTAACCTTTCCATCTCGACCAAAGCATGATTGTGTAGATTGGATGCGATCCCGATTTCATTGTTAGTGTGAAGGCGGTTAGTATGTGGAGTGAAGGTTAAGTTTTGTTTAACCATAAGATCTAGTTGATTGATAAAGTGTTCCATGACTGCATTGGCATCAGGTTGCTTGAAACTTGGATCGGGAATGAGTTTGTGATTTCCGTTACCCGTGGGTATGGCTTGAGAAGCTTTGGTGGTAATTCCAACATTGGTGTAAAACGTTGTAGAGTCATTTGATGAACTTGTTTCTCCCACGGTTGGTTTTGAAGCTGTTCAAGAATCCTTTTTCAAACATAGCATGTCTCTCATTCGAAGAAGGAATGCATAAAGTTGCTCATAGTTGGTATTCTTCAATCCTTTTGTTAGCTTCACGAGGTGACAAACTTATGCCATTCAGATTCATGTTGTTCACAAACTTTGAATTCATTTGAATATTTGGCATGGTAATTTTGATATTCCTCATATCATTCACAAGCTTGTTGAATCTCACGTAATACTCATTGACACTTTCTTACGGCTTCATCTTAAAGTGCTCAAATTCATCATACAACTATGATTCTCTGTCTTCCTTGGTTAATTCGAACACGAGAGAAGCATCTTGACATTATCCCAAACCGCCTTGGCTTCAGTGTTGTGATTGATAAGCTTGTAGATGTCTTTTGGAAGACCACAAGTATAATGTTAGAGGCCCTAATGTCGACATCGAATCTCTTTTTCTCCTTATCATTGAGCTCATCATACGTCTTTAGTGCATCTAATCCATAGATCATTGTTCCATCTGCGGTTGTATCAATTAAGTCTCTTGTAGTCTCAATCGATAAGGTCCTTCATCAATGGATTTGAGAATGTTAACCCATTTTCCTTTCCAAGGCAAGACAATCGATTCGTTGAGCCCAAGAGTCGTAGTCGGTTCATCAAGCATAGGTGGGCGAGTATTCAACCACCGCTTGAACATCCTCGACAACAGTGGAGATAATTGTAGGTACGTTGGTAGACATGTTAACAGTTACACGGAATTTATAACTCTATGATTAAACCGGAAATAGATTCTTTCACGGATTTTACTAAATCAAGAAAACCGTATTACAAACAAAATCAACCAAGTCGCAATGAATTCTTGAACCAAGTCGCTAATCACCAAGTCGCTAAGTAGCAACTCGCCAAGATCTCAAATTCCTGTGAATCAAGTTGCTAAGACCAAGTCGCTATGAACCAAGTCGCTAGACACAAGTCGCTAATGCACCAAGTCTCTACACAGTCAAGTCGCTAAAGAGCAACTCGCTAAGGTCCAAGTAGCTAACACCAAGTCGCTAGACACAGTTAAGTTGCTAAAGAACAACTCGCTAAGATCTAAGTCGCTAGTATCAAGTCGCTAACAATTTACACTACAACTCGCTAACAATTTACAAGCAAGTCGCTAACCTCACCAAGTCGCTAGTCAGAGTGGAGAATCCACTAACTTGTACTATTTGTCGACATTATCTCAATAGACAAGTCGCTAACAACTAACATCAGTAATCGCTAACTTTTCTTCAAGCAAGTCGTTATGATGAAAATACTACGAGAACCAAGTCGCTAGCAAGAAAACATCAAAACACACTTTTCAATCCAAAACAAGCTCAACCACAGTGATTCAAGCTTACCAAATCAAAACCCAAGCACTTACAATGATTCTTAACACAAAAGTACACCCAAAATTCAAACTTTAACACAAGAAATGATCTAAATGATGCAAAAACCACTAAACTTTTTCAAACTCAAAAACCATCTAAAACCACTAGAAATCCAAGTATATGTAAGAGAGATGATCAAATCTTGGCTCTTGATACCATTTGTAACATATTGGATTTCTCAAACACACTAAACCAAATATCAAAGAGGCATATACTATGGTTTTAGAGAGAGAAAGTTAAAGGTTGGGAACTTTAGTGAGAGAAAGAAAAATCTTATTATGAGCTCCAACTCTCTACCTTAGGAGGTAGAGAGTATTTATAGTTCTTACATAAATTGCCACCTACGGGCTGTGGATCAGGCATACAGTGGGTAAACCCCCGTCCATCCTCCACGGTGTTACTTAACTAAATACTACTAAACATTAACTAATCTACGACTACGAGTTTTCTAACGGTTACATATACTTGAGATGACCGACTCTTTAATAACTGGATTTACTAAATCCTAACAAAACAGAGCTTAATTTGACTTCTATGAAGAGTTGGCATGAAATGCAATGTAAGAGGTCTCACTGCATCAGTAGATAGTTTTCTTCAACATCAAATGAAGAAGCGGAGCTTAATTGGACCTATATGAAGAGTTGGCATGACAAATGCAACGTCAGAGGTCTCACCGCATCGCCAGACGGTTTCTTCGACCCTACGGCAACAATGAAGCTTCGAACCACCTAACGTATCTTTGTGCAAGATAGTAGTGAATGATACCATTTCTTAAACAATTTTGAAAATATTGTTTTGAAAAATAGAAAAATATTGGTTTTGAAAATAAATTAGACTTAATCTTAGAAATCACCGGACTTCATTTTATCAAAACTTAAGTCACTCAATCATCGACTACGGTCATCGATTGAGAGAGAGAGTGATTTAAAATAAACTATTTTCAAACAATATTTCATCAATCAAGTCCGTTTGTACAAAATAAGTGGTGATCTAAAGATTTAATGTTATGTCATGGTATGATTTTCTTTAAAACCTAAAGATCTTTCAAAATGATTTTTTTTTTGTTCTTGTTTGATTGTGAAATTGTTTTATTTTATTTAAAGATCTCTTAAAAACTATCATACCTGACACTAACAATCTTTAATGTCTATAATTGGTCCTCATCAGTCACTTTCAAAAATTAAATCTTGCCACGTCTTTCCCCTAAAATTTTTAAATGATTTAACTCAATTGGGATCACAAATCTCAAAAGGTTTGAAATTTTTGATCGGGGGAGAGATCGTGATTTAAATCTCAAATCGGTTTTAAAAGGGTGATTGTTTCTAAAGTACTCCTTCCTTCATGTGCCAAACGATTTTGAAATACATAATGCACATGATTGTGGAGGAGCATTTAACCATAAACTAGAAGAGTATTTAAACAAGGCACATATTCTCCCATGTTTTCCAAACCTTATTAAATCACTTGGGATCTAAAATCTCAAAGGGTTTGATATTTTTGATCGGGGGAGAATTTGTGATTTAATATGAAATCTGATATAAGATGATCGTTTTGATTCAAAGTGAAAGTTCTCTCTAATATGTGCTAAACTCTTTCGTATATCGACGCACATATTGAGGGGGAACAAATGGTTTCTTTATGGCTTTTGTGATCGTGAATGTACTTCAAAAGAACTCTTTCCTCTATGTGATAAAATGATTTCAAATATCCTATGCACATATTGAGGGGGAGAATTTACCAAGAAAATCAAATGGCTTTTTCTACGGAAATTGTGATCAAGAAATTATTTCAAAGAACACTTGCCTCCATGTGCTAAACAATTTCAAGATCATATGCACATTTTGAGGGGGAGCATTTCTAAATGATCAAAACTATTAAGGTACAAAATGCTTTGATCTCGTATCACAAGTACCTTGATTGATTTTTCCAAATGATTTTTCAATTGGTTTCAAGGAAGAATGAACTGTGCACTAAAAGACCGACCAATTTACTTTATGCATGGTGATATAAGGATGGTTAGGTTAGGTATTCGTTCACGATCCCGCCAGAGTGGAGGATCTACCGAGACAATCCACTAGATAGTGTAGAAGTCCTTGGGTATGATGAAAAAGGAGAAAAGTGAGATATGGGAAGAGTGCGGATGAGATAGAGCTAGGCGTAATAAACCCAACAAGATTCTAGTTATGAAGTCTCATTAAGCATCGAAGGGTTGAAGAATGAAAAGATTTGAATGTGAAAGGGTGAAAAGAAATAGCCCTCAATAATTCAACCTTAGGGCGAAACGGGTCAATTCATATCTTCTTGGTGGTTACCAAGGTAACACTGGTATTGAAGATAAAACGTCATGGACCCAGTGACGCACTGCACTACAACTTCTCAAGCTACTCAAGTTCCTCTTAAAAGGGCTTGCTTCATTCTCACGGGGAACCTACATAATCTATCGACTTTCTTTTAAGAAGGAGACCCTCTCCCTAGTCTCCGACATAGGAACCAAATGTGCACAATTGAGTCTAGAGCCAAGAGATCAT